>OW679197.1:44567323-44618141 GCA_940337035.1 Agriotes lineatus
ATAGTGAAATTTTTATTTCAAAAAAACTTAAACATTACCTATACAAAATGCGTTTAAATTTGGCATTACTGAAGTCAAGCAGGGGTTATATATATAAAGTGCTAAATAAGAAAATCATTATCGAAATATAAAAATACACTGCCTGTATATTGTTTTTATATTTTAGACATGTATTATCGGCGCAAAAACAAAGCAAATCTTATACTAGAATATAAACAACATGTATTGTTATGTATGCGCCAGAACAAACGAAGGCATCGCAAACGAACACGATTGCTACAAAAATTGGAACGGTGCTTCTACCGGAATGGAAGCGGCCATTATAGTGGAAGGATTTCAAAAATCTGTTGCTACACAAAATTTAATTTACGGCAAAGTAATAGGAGATGGCGACAGCAGCGTATATAAAACATATTAGAAGCAGCTCCTTACTTTTGTTATCGACAAAATAGAATGCAGGAATCTGCTCAGGAGTTTTGCCAGAATTAGTTGACTCCAGGAGATCTAGTAAAAAAAACATTAGATGTGCTTACATGCCTTGATTTCTACCGTTCACAAATTGTTTATTATACAGGGCGTCTCAAAAAGAATGGGGCACCGATTAGCCATAGATTCCTTACGTCATAATAAATCGATTAAACCTAATATACCTTAGTACAAAGTCCCTTCAGTAAGAAGTTATAGGGCCTTGAAGTTCCATTTTTTATTTTTTATTTTTTTGTTAATTTCCACAAATGTAGAGATATCGATTTGAGTTTTGGTATACATACTTACTATTATATACTACACTAATAGGAAAAATTTCATAAACTAGACTTGACTGTAAAGGGCACTTTACCTAACTTTCAAAACTTTTTTTTAGCTCTAACTTCGTTATCTGTAGCATTTTTTTAAATTTTAGGTTATTGTCTGAAAGAGAAATAAAAAGCACTAAAATAATGTACTCTTAGTTCTTAAGCCTAAAAGCAACCGTTTACCGTAAAATGCCCATCAAAGGTTTTTGGTTGTCATTAAGATGTGCAATTATCAAGTAGCCATGATCACAAAAACAATGGGTAATGATTGTAATCTAGTAAACAACTACAAGAAATCAATTAATGACGTTGGTGACATCAGGTTTTTGTCTTTTGTGCTTACGAAAATGCTGGACATAACGAACCTTTCAGCATTGGAGAATTCGTTATGTAGCGGCAATTTCTTAAACATAAGAGAACAAATTCTTATGTCACTAATATCATTAATTGATTTATTATTGTTTTTTTACTAGATGACCATTGTTTTTGTGATCATGCCTACTTGATAATTACATGTTAGTGACAACCAAAAACCTTTGAAAGGTATTTTAAGGTAAACGGTTGCTCCTACGCCTATGAAGTAGGAGTACATTATTTTTGTGTATTTTAATTTTCTTTCAGATAATAACCTAAAATTTTAAAAAAGATTACAGATAACGAAGTTAGAGCTAAAAAAAGTTTTGAAAGTTAGGTAAAGTGCCCTTTACACTCAAGTCTAGTTTATGAAATTGTTTCTGTTAGTGCAGTATATAATAGTAAGTATGTATACCAAAATTCAAATTGATATCTCTACATTTATGGAAATTAACAAAAAAATAAAAAATAAAAAATTGAACTTCAAGGCTTGATAACTTCTTACTGAAGAGACTTTCTACTAAGGTATATTAGGTTTAATCGATTTATTATGACGTAAGGAATTTATGACTAATCGTTGTCCCATTCTTTTTGAGAGACCCTGTATATTCCGTGTTTACACAGCAATATTTTTTGTCTTTACTCTACTATGTTTATTTATACAGAAAAACAATTTAATCAATTCCGGCAGATGTTATAACATATTATGTAATTTCTAAAATCAGCATTTGAAATGAAGAACGAGAGCTAAGCAGGTGTAATCTATTGCGTTTCACGGATTCCGGTAACGGTTCAAGGTAATTTCAATAGTTTTTTGATTGGTCAAACCAAGAAACGTCAAAATTTTGGATTTTCATTGGTCACTTTTTGACAGATGACAGGTGAATAGAATAGTCCCTAAAATTATTTTAATGTTTGTGATGGCGAAGTTTCTGACTTATTCCATTCTCAAATCCATTCATTCACAGTAATGGTTTTAACTAGTAATGAAGGTTATTACCACCAATTTTGATCGTATATTGTTTTCAGGGCGTCCTCTATCAACCAATCACGAATTGAGTTTTACAAAGTCAGACCTTTGCGTTTCACCGATTAAAGGTAGATTCAGATTGGCGGTAGCGGCGCGGCGGCGGAGCGGTAGCGGAGCCGCCCTGAAACCGCTCAGCAATCGCTCTACACGTTTTTAAATGATATGATTCAGACTAACAAGCTGCGCGGAAGCGGAGAGGTAGCGACAAGCCGGCTGGAATAGGGCGGTAGGCTGACGGAGCGATTTCAATCAATCGGGGAGCGATTTTTATGAAGAAACCGCGCGGTTAGATAAAACACAACCATAATTTAGAGTGAAATATGCAGTTCAGTACCGGCCGTAGTTGCAGGCAGATGTGATTGTGTTACAACATGGAAGAGCAACCAAACATTTTGGGTTTGGAAATTAACTATGCAGTTAAATTGTTCAATCAAATTAATTTTTACTCGCGTTTCGTTTGCATTTAAAAACTAACTTCTTCAGTCGTTTACATTAAGTTTTTAAACAGTTAATTATTTGATCAACTAAAAATAGGAGAATGCGGTTAGATTTTACAGATAAACAATGTATATTTGTATCCTTATTTATTTATTTATTTATTTATTTAATTCGCACTCAGCCAACAGCCGTTAGGCCAATTATAGGCGTCGCTGTGCAGTTATGAGGACTTCCAACCCCACTAACGACTGTCATGATGTTGTATGACCGCCGGGACCAACTTTTTTCCGTGATAGCCGTACCACGAGGCGCCGAGAGATGCAGCCGTGGAACTCCCATCCAAGTTCTGACCAGAGACAGCGTTGCTTAACTCGGCTGATCGAACGTGGACGCTTGTTCAAGCTACACCACTCGGGACCTTATGATTGTATAATTGATTTAATTGGGGTGAAATGAGTACTTCCTATTTTATTTTTAAATAAATCATTGGCTAAACAGTTTATTTTCAAATTATGCTATTAGTAATTAATATTTAATAGTGTGGAAAATAATTTGTTCTGCGAATTGTCAAATATGAAATCCCGTTGGTTCAATCTCAGCAACGCGATTTCATTCAACATTTATTACTAATAGCACAATTTTAAAATAAACTGTTTCCTCAACGATTTATTTAATTTAAAATGTAAAAACGTGAGTGCTAAATTCTCACCAATTAAATCAACTTATACAATGATAAGAATAAAAATATGCATTTTTTATATGTACAATCTAATCTCATTCTCATTAGTTCATCAAATAAGTAACTGTTTAAAAACTTCATTTAAACGTCTCAAGAAGTTAGCTTTTCAATGCGAACGAAACCGGCATAAAAATTAATTTGATTGAACCATTTATTAATAGTTAATTTCTAAAAAAAAATAAAATATGTAATATTATGTGTGTTTACGTTATCCTTTATTCACCAATAAAAATGATTATTTTGAGTTTAATATTTGTAATTGTTTTTACTTTATAATATACAGTGTGTCCGCGGATTGGGTTCACATAAGATGTAAATGACAAAACATTTTCGAGTTAGATGTTAATATTCTAGGAATCGCTCCTGCTTGTTCTTAAACCAAGATTTTGAGAAAGTCAAGCAAATTAATTAATATACAGGGTGTTTTTAGAATCAATTTAAAAAAAATTCAAGAGTAAATCACCTTTATTAGAAGAGGTAAAAAAGGATTAAGAAAAGTTGTTTAGAATTAAGAGTAATGGCAGACTCAATTTTCAGACAAATCGGCCACTCTTAATCGGAACTCTCTGAACTACTTGTAAACATTTTTTTAAAAACTTATTATCGACTTGTAACCGGCACGCCTCTGAACGCCGCTTGCAAATAAACTCACCTTCGAACTACCGCGCTCAGTATGAATACCTACTAGTCTAAAAACCGCCCAGAATCCGCGCCGCTACCAAACGGCTACCGCACCGCTGCCGCGCCGCTGCCGCCAGTCTGAATAGACCTTTTAGAGTGAGAACGCAAACACAATGCGTTTACTAAACAAGCGAAAGAAGGCTGCATCTGAATTAGAAGAACAAGAACGACCAAAAAATGTATAAAATCTGAACATTTACAGTTTACATAACACCTGGTACTTATTTCACGCGTTGGTGAACACCAGGCTTCAAAAATTTGTTGTTATTTCGTAATAGGTGCTGATGAAATTTCAATAGTTATATATATTCAGTTGCCCTGATTATTGAGTCTATGGGCGATAAAGTAAGAGCCATCTAATGGTTATTTATAGTAACACGTGCTTACTACTTGAAAGTTGAAAAGTAACCAATTGTGTTACTGTTGCCACACGTATTTATTTTTTATTATTACTGAAAGAAATGAAACTTAATTGGATATAAATATAATAACATTATACGGTTTGTAACAAATCAGCAAATGTTTATAACCGCACATGCACCAATGGTGCTGAATTATTAATGAAGCTAGAGTGTTTAAATGTGCATATGCTTAACTAATAACTACGTATACTATGCATCCGACGAAAAAAGAGCCCAGGTCATCAATGCTGTCTGTGTGGTATAAGATTAAAGAACTTTAATCAAATCAGTATCCATAGTTTGGCAATTGACGTTTATAGAGTTGTCATACAAGATGATTTTTTGAGGTTAGGCATACGCTTCTACAGGTTACAGAATCTATACCTTTTCAACTTCAAATTGGGACTAATCAATTTCAAAATGAGAATAAACAATTTCAAAATGAAATAAACACTTTCAATTTGAGAATAAACAACTTCAAATTGGGACTAATCAACTTCAAATTGAGAAAAGCCTTTTGTTAACGGTAGTCTTTGCAAAATGAGAATTATATGGTTGTGACAGGACGGAACACCAGCAACCACTAACAATAATTAGTTCCATCCTGTCACAACCATGTAATTGTCATTTTCCAAAGACTACCGTTAACAAAACTCTTTTCCCAATTTTAAGTTGATTAGTCTCAATTTGAAGTTGTTTATTCTCAAATTGAAAGTGTTTATTTCATTTTGAAATTGTTTATTCCCATTTTGAAATTGATTAGTCCCAATTTGAAGTTGAAAAGGTATAGATTGAGACGCGGTGAAAATCGGAACTAATGTTAGAATCTAGTAATTTTCAAGTTTCGTATTGGTAACATTTTTACATCTATCATATTGATATTAAATTGTTAATCTTATTTAAGATGAAGGACACAATAAATCAGAGGCGTACGCAACATTGCGGTATGGTGTATTATCAGTTCTTGAATGTTAAAAGGATTGTGGAAATAATAGTGTTAAGTCGAACAAGCAGGCTCTGCTAAACCACAGTCTATTAAACCTTCTATCCCAACAACAGCAATTTTTACACTTTAAAACACAAAGAATCTGTCATATGACGTTAGTCACTGAGCAAACAAAATCCCTCTACCCACCGTTACTGATTACTTGTCATTTAAAATTTAACCAAACTTTGTATGTTTGACAACTTTCCACATATTGCCAATTTATCAAATATGACCACAGCGCCTTTCATGACCTACCTTGAAACTCAATCTAGTTTCTGTGACCTGTAACTTTCTTTTAGATTTTAATCACTATTCAACTCACCCCCTTCAAATTAACTATTCACCAATCATAATTTAGTATTTATGTCATTTGCCACCAATCAGCGTAAAATTGTGCAACAATTCCGCTAGCGGAGTTTTAATGACTATTCAACTCACCCCCTTCAAGTCAACTATTCACCAATTATAATTTAGTATTTATGTCATTTGCCACCAATCAGCGTAAAATTGTGCAACAATTCCGCTAGCGAAGTTTTAATGACAATTTTTTTCTCTTCCTATGACATTTATTTAACTTCCTGTAAAATTAATCAAATATGATATTAGAAATGTCAAATTTGACAAACAATTTATTTTACGTCAACAAATTTTTATTTTTAAAGAGGACGTGATAAAATTGATTAATTACTAAGAAATGTCAATTTTGTTCGTTGAATAGTCCTTCAAATGCCGCTTGCAGCCGACGAATTGCATGAATTTTTGTCAAAGTGTTTATTCGTGTTTATTGCTTCAAAATTGGTCTCGTGCTGTTGCACTCGACCAATTTATATCGAAGCAATAAACACTCATACACTTTGACAAAAATTTTCGGCAATTCGTCGAACGCTCGCGGTATTGTATATGACAATTTTTTCTCTTCCTGTGACATTTATTTAACTTCCTGTAAAATTAATCAAATATGATATTAGAAATGTCAAATTTGACAAACAATTTATTTTACGTCAACAGATTTTTATTTTCAAAGAGGACGTGATAAAATTGATTAATTACTAAGAAATGTCAATTTTGTTCGTTGAATAGTCCTTCAAATTCCGCTTGCAGCCGACGAATTGTATGAATTTTTGTCAAAGTGTTTATTCGTGTTTATTGCTTCAAAATTGGTCTCGTGCTGTCGTACTCGACCAATTTATATCGAAGCAATAAACACTCATACACTTTGACAAAAATTTTCGGCAATTCGTCGACCGCTCGCGGTATTGTATATGACAATTTTTTTCTCTTCTTGTGACATTTATTTAACTTCCTGTAAAATTCATCAAATATGATATTAGCAATGGCAAATTTGACAAACTATTTCACGTCAACAGATTTTTCTTTTCAAAGAGGATGTGATAAAATTTATGAATTACTGAGAAATGTAAATGTTGTTCGTGAAATAGTCCTTCAAATGCCGCTTGCAGCCGACGAATTGCCTAAATTGTTGTCAAAGTGTATGAGTGTTTATTGCTTCGATATAAATTGGTCGAGTGCGATAGCACGAGACCAATTTTGAAGCAATAAACACTCATACACTTTGACAAAAATTTTCGGCAATTCGTTGACCGCTCGCGGTATTGTAGTATATGACTATTCAGCTTACCTCTCTGTCATCTGTCAAAAGTGGACCAATGAAATCGTAAGATTTTGCATTTCATAGCCAACTAAAATAAACTAGTGGCTCTTGTACTAGTAATGAGCTTAAACGAGGCCTCGGATATGCTTCGTTTTCCGGCTGGCACCCGGTGCTGTTCCATTTCCAAGGTGGACAGTGTGAATTCAGTAGCTGGGCGTAGGGGGTTGGCTCACCAGGCTCCCTGGGCGAAATTGAATACTAGCGTGGAAACCATTAAGACGAGCCATGTAATCCGCTTGGCAACTTGGAATGTGAGGAGACTTCTACATCCTGGTAAGCTCCAAATATTAGAAAATGCGCACTTCAGAATGCCAACATCAAAGTAGCCGGTCTTGCGAAAACACATTATAGAAACACCGGACACTTTAAGACTATGACAGGTAATATGGTTGGTTTCTCTGGAATGAAAAACGAGAGTCGCAATGGTGTAAGCTTCTGGATATCAAAGGTTATAACGAACTCAGTTTTGGGCTACAAAACTGTGAACGGCCGCATAATATCTCTTAGACTGAATGCTAAACCCACCATTTAGAATTTAATTCAGACATATGCGCGCACCAGCAATTCAGATGATGAAGAAATAGAAAGTTTTTATATTGATCTTGAATCGGAACTTCAATCGATCCCTAATCGCGAAGTCATCATAATTATGGGAGATTTCAATTCAAAAATAGGCAAAGTTCAAACTGATATTCATTTGAAAAACGTGGTGGGTGAATTTGGTCTAGGTAATCAGAATGAACGAGGCTCACGGTTACTACAGTTTTGTATAGAGAACGGTTATACTATATCCAACACAATGTTTACCCAGCCTCCTAGACGATTATACACTTGGACATCACCTGATAGACAATACCGCAACCAGATAGATTATATTCTCATTCAAACCAGGTGGAGATCATCAATCAAACTATGTAAAACTCTTCCAGGAACTGCAGGAACTGACCATCAACTCCTATTTTGTGCTTTTCAGGCCACATTTAAAACTTGTGTGCGACAGAAACAAACAACATTACCTAGAATTACTGATACAAAAAGTTTCAAAAATAGTATTACAAAAATCCTTTATCTAATAGACTTGTCCGTCCGTCCGTCCGTCCGGGACGCTGTTTCAGCAGCCAAACCGTAAGAGATAGAGAAAAAAGTTATGAAAGTTATATGTTTGCAATGGTCATGTCAGGTCAGGAACCGAATTTCAGTCACGTGACACTTCCGGTTTTCGAGAAATCACAAAAAAGACCGTTTTTCAAATAGAACGCGTATTAAATAAAAATGTTTCAGCAGCCAAACGGAGCTGCGACTCTCTGCGCCTTAAAACGTCGATCGGTTAGGCAACCACTTTGACACCTTCCAGGTCTGGGTACAGTTTTTATTTAATACGCGTTCTATTTGAAAAACGGTCTGTTTTGTTTTTTTAAATGAGACATTTATCTCACTGGATTGCTTGTTATAAATAAAATGTCTGATGCAGTTAAACAAGATTCACAAGAACTATGGGCAAACTTGAGGATGTGCATTACGACTACCATTTTGAACACTCAAAATACTAATATGCATTCCAAAAACCCTTGGATAAGCGTAACAACTTTGAGCCTATTTGAAAACCGGAAAAAACTAAAAATCTATGGCATAAATACAGCTGCCTAGGAGTTCGCGCCCGGCCATTGTAGCGAACGGACGTGTTATTTAATAAGTGTTCTAAGTTACTTAGTGCTCTAACTAAACGATTAGTTTTATACAAAGTTTGTATATTTACTTAAAACGCGAACAGTGCAGTGTCCGTAATCAACCTGTGAGTGTGTGCTTGACCTGCGGTATCGGCTAACGCAGACCGCGGTGAGCCCTCAATGTCTTATCAAAGAACATTAGACAAAGAAATTCAAAAAAATCAACCACATGCTCATACTCCCGAACTATTAAATAAAAATATCAAGATGAATGCTAACTCCAATTTGCATTTAGATGTAGTAACTAAAGTTAACGAATACTGTGAACTTTCACCCTCTGATCGAAACATAAATCAACCAGATCAGCAGCAAACTTCTCAAATGGAAATTTGCGAATCTACATTGTCAACAAACACAAACTCAGCTAAAAGAAATATTACATCGCCTGACATAAACGACAGAAACAAACGGTTCACTTACTCACAAAACGCAACACAAAGATACACTTTTGATTTCCCATCTCTCCCAACTAAAAATAGATTTGATCCGCTTACACAAATTACAGAAGATGAAACCAATAACACAGGTGCCATTACCACAACACCAACAAAAGTAAATACACCGCAGATTAAACATACAACTGAAAAAATCCTCCGATATTTTTACTCGGCTCTCCGAACCATCAAGCAGTTTTGAAAGATATAAAACAAAAAGCGTTAAGCGACTTCACAATAGCACACGCAAAAGATAAACTACGTATCAACGTTACTACAACCATCGATTTTCGAACATTAACCAAATTTTATGACTCTATTGGTGCTAAATACTTTACATTTAACAACCCTCAAGATGCCAAGTTAACCGTCGTAATACGCAATGTCCCTAACTCATTAACTTCAGCTGAAATAAAGGAAGAGGTAAAACGACTCGACCTCCCTACAAGTAAAGTTACGAGACTATACAACAAAGCAAAGGCTCCTATTCCTATAGTCGTAGTAGAGCTAGAAAAACAAAACAAAAAAGAAAATAACATATTTAGTCTCACCACATTGTTTAACTGCATATTAAACGTGGAACCTAAACGGAAAAGTAAAGACATACTACAATGTACAAATTGCCAAAGATTTAATCATACCCGTAATTGTAAGTCAGACCCACGATGTGGAAAGTGCTTAGGAAATCATCACTTTTCTCAATGCAAAAAAAAGTCACAGAAACCCCACTATGTGTCAACTGCAAGGGCGAACACCCTGCAAACTACAGAGGTTGTAAATTTTATACCGAATTAAAGATTAAATCGCAACAAGCATCCGCAAGATTCACATCTACAAGCAACAGAAATTCGGATATTACACAACACCCAAGTTACGCCAAAGCTGTTCGAGGTACCAACACAGAGACGACAGAGAACGATGATAAAACACAAGAAGAAAACTCTTCTCTTTCAAATATATTACAAAGTATTATCAAAATAATTTCATCTTACATGGCTCAAATTAAAAGATTCCTACTGTCAATAATACCATCACTTTTCCTAAATGGATCTTAAAAGTTACGAAAACTTAAATATTACAAACTGGAATGCCAACGGCGTTCTATCTCAACGAGCTACATTGATAGCTTTTATGGCTAGACATAACACAGATATACTATGCATTACTGAAACTCACTTAATTAGAAATCAGCCCTTAAAACTACCAGGCTACGTTGTTTTTCGTAGTGATCGAGACGCACCAATAGGCTCCGGAGGAGTAGCAATAGTAATTAAAAAATCCATATCGGCTGTGAGATTGAATATAATACTATCAATAACATCGAAGTGGTTGCAGTCAAAATACAGTTAAAAACCAACAAAAACTAAACATAATATGCGCCTACAAACCACCCAACAGAAAACTTCAAGAAGCCGACCTATCAGCTATGTTCACGAGCACCGAAGCCACAGTTGCTGTTGGGGATCTCAACAGCAAAAATACTCTCTGGGGCTGCAGATCTAACAACCCAGATGGAAAACGACTCAACGACTTCGCTACTCAACATGCAATACAAAATTCGGCACCATCGGCACCAACGCACTACCCTTACAGAAATGACCACACCCCAGACACACTAGACATCATATTATGTAAAAATTTCTCTCGCCCAATTTATCAAACGGTGTTGCCAGAACTTGATTCGGACCATCTCCCAGTAATAATAACCTTTAAGAACGGTCCTCAACGTATAATTAAACCACCACGATTAATCAACGGACTAATAAACTGGGAAATATTCAAAAGCCGCTTAGATAAAGTATTTACGTGCCCATCACAAATTAATACCACAAATGGAATAGACAAACTTATAGATAATTTAGCAAAGGCTGTAAAAGGTTCAATTCAAGCAGCTACGTCAGGACAACCTAAACAACCCACAAAAACTTATAGGCAACCTCCACAAGAAATAATGACATTAATACAAGAAAAGCACAAAACACGTAAACTTTGGCAGAATACTAGAGATTCGATGCATAAAACTCGTTTGAATCAATTAATTCGAACTATAAAATGGGAATTGGAAAATCACAGAATCTCTACTTATCAAACATACATCTCTGAATTAGAGCCGAAAGATTGCACGTTATGGCAACCTCCCACAATAACTACATTATACGCTGACCAAGAAACGTGCACAACGGACGACGAGAAGTGTGAAGTTTTCGCCAAACATTTGCAAAATGTCTTCACAACCGAAATCGTTAACACGGAATTCGCTCAGGATGTTCAAAATTATATCCTTCACAACTTTCCAACAACTACAAATGAAATTAATCCTACTACACACACTGAAATTCAACATCATATTAAAAACCTAAAAATTAAAAAAGCGCCTGGCCATGATAACATACCTAATATAGTCTTAAAGAACTTTACTGACAAAGCCGTTGCATTTCTAGCTAGCCTATTCAACGCATGCTTACGTCTAGGATATTTCCCTAATGAATGGAAGCATGACATAATCTTATTATCTTCTAAGCTCGAAAAGAACTCAAAACATCTAGATAGTTACCGTCCAATAAGCCTCCTACCGACGATATCCAAAATACTCGAAAAGATTATTTATTCAAGACTTTCCAAGTTCATTGACGCAAATTCTATGCTCCCACATACCCAATTTGGATTCCGTCAAAAACATTCAACCACACATCAACTCGCAAGAATTTCAGAAACTGTCGAACGTGGTTATGAAAATAAACAATATACAACGGCTATCTTTCTTGACGTAACTAAGGCTTTCGACAGAGTGTGGACAGATGGATTACTGTATAAATTATGTCAAACCAAAATACCTACTTACCTACAGATTATACTAAAATCATTCTTATCCAATAGAACTTACGCTGTAAGAGTAAATGCAACGGATTCAGCTACATATAATATCAATGCTGGAGTACCACAACGCTCAATTCTGGGACCGATTTTGTACAACATCTTTGTTCATGACATACCCGAGCCTGCTGATGCAACCCTCGCACTCTATGCGGATGATACAGTATTAATGACCCTACACGATAATATAGTAGTAGCAATTGATAGACTGCAAAATCAAGTTAACATGTTATACTATGCATCCGACGAAAGAAGATCCCTGGTCATCAATGCTGTCTGTGTGGTATAAGATTAAAAAATTCCTAGTCAAATCAGCATCCATAATTTGACAATTAATTGAGGTTGACAGAGTTGTCATATAATATACTTTTTGAGGTTAGGTATGCGGTTCTAGCTTTCATTTGGCTTTTAATTAAAATTAAAGACACAGGATTCTTTAACAATACATATTTCATTTTTATTATTTAACAAATTAAATGGTTTTGACACAATAAGAATGGGTGTAGAGCAAGAAAATTATGGACAAGAAAGTAGAAGAAAACCTAATTGAAAAAGGAATGACTTGGAGTGAAGGGAAAAGACCGCCAAAAATAAAAAAAGAATGGGCAAGGCGTTTATACGATGTATAAGGGAATGAAGTTATTTTAATTATTGGTAGAAAATTGTAAATTCTGTTATTTTAGTTAAGTTGTAGTTATTTGGTTATCTATTTATACGTTGCACCTAACGGTAGAGAAGGTTTTTGATATTTTGATAATATACATATTATATAAATTAACTAATAAAATACTATTTACTATTATATAATAAAATACAATGGTAAATACAGTTTGGAAGTTTTTACACTTAAAATACCATGGTCCAATCAGATATATTATCAAGCACCTAATTAGAATTAACATTGATATCACAACAGAACAAGGATAGAAATTTTTTAGGACAACAAGTTACAAATCAGTATATGCATATGGGATACTGAAACGTACCGGAATTGAACGCAAAAAAATGAAGTATTCGATGAGATCTGAAATCTGCTTGTTAATTGGGAAGGGTGGGTTCTACGGTCTCTGCTAGTTTGGTTATAATAGTAGGAATCATTTTATTTATCATATTAACAATTTCCCTTGCCAATTTAGGCACTCACCAAGATCACCCTTCTTTAGGAGTTTGATAATCAGACCGTCCTTCCACTCTGTAGGTATTGTTTCGTTGAATCTGAATAGCTCAGGTGGTATACTATCTGTTCCGACTGTTTTCAAAGCTTTAGCTGGTTAATTTCTTTCTTAATTTCTTCGACAGTGGGTTCATTTGAAGAATTCCTTAGATGTTGGTGTACAGCTCTTTGCTCACGATTGGTTCTCGTGCGTTGTTGAATTTCCCTGCTACGTGTGCTAGATGGGGAGGTAATCTATCCATTGCCTTTATCGCCTCTTGTAGCTCTCTTAGCTGTGGTGCTGGCCTCTCTGTATTCTTGTCTTAATCTTGCTAGCTACTAGTTGTGCTCTGTAGCCTTTCTTCCTTTAACCTTTTTCCATGTTTTAATCTTAGACAATGTGTCTTTAGATTGTGCTTGAGTCTGGTGCTGGGTCTGTCATCGGTAGCCTCCGGACATGCCTCGGGTTACACCGGATGAATGCGGCATTTGCTCCGCATCTTATGTTAAGGCTATTTCGCCTTTATTTGGTCATCAAAGCTTCGTTAAGTAAAAAACAGGATAGTAGGTAAGGTTGACATTTGCGTAAGAGGGACTAGGTGTTGCGCTTTAGTATCCCATTTTTAAACCCTTGCGATGCAATACTCTTATCAAAAGAGAATCTCTAAACACAGAAGACGCAAACTGGCGATATTTGCATTTTCAACTAATGATCTACGATTGTTGTCTTTGAGAAATTTAAACCCAAGGTCATGAAGAACAACGTTTAAACTGCTTCTGCCTATTAGAATGTGATACTCTTGAAGTTCATCATTTAAAGATTTGAGAGTAATGTGTTTTTCTGGAATAAATATAAAAATTCACATTTATAAAATCAAATAAACTTGATAAGTACGCTTTACTTTCACTGTACATCTCATATACAGTTTCCTTGATGACCAGTTAAAAGACTCTGGCAGGTCTGCAGTTTTCTATTTCTTTTTTTACGAGAACTAAATAAAACTGGTTGGTTGCTACTACGAGCCTTGATCCTTTTCACAGTAGCAATGCCTATCCCTAAAGCCTCAGCTGCTCGCTGCAATAAACAAGTAATTGTACAATAAAATCGTAAGCAATTAATTAACGTGCCATACCTCTTGCACACAAAATAAAGGAAGTAAATGCCCACCATTTTCTTTTTCCTTCTCAAAATAACTTAACAGATTCAGCAACAATTGTTGAGACTGCGAACGCAAAGTCTTGCCTTGCACTGACGTACGTTTTATTAGTTCTGACAAGAACTGCTGCTTATTGTTGGCCAAAACTGTCAAAAAACGTTTGTACGGGAAAACTAACCTCGAAAAATGTGAAGGACAAGTCAGATGTTCATCATATGTTTGTGGACGCATACAACGTTGCCTATACTTACGGATCTTTTTACAAAAATCTGTAAAAAATCTTAAATTGTTCGTAAAATTAATCTCATTTATCTGTAATTTCTGATTTAACCACACTCAATTTTTTCAAAATAATTTTGCCGATATATCTAGTTTATTTACTGTTTACTGATAATATCTTTATTTAGTCTACGGATTTATTATTAACGTCGGCAACACTATATTTTACAAACGCATACCGCGCTAGTCAAATCCACTCCCAAAGACCCAGAGACGTGCTAATGTTATGCTATCCTTGTCGCACTCGCAAATAATGAGAGTGAGAAGCATACAAAAACGATTTCTGTGCTAACTTCGTGTAACGATGACGCAGGGATCATCTTTGGCTGGATTCATAGTATAAATGGTTCAACAGATGGAGCATTCAGCTAAACCCGCAAAAATGTGAATCCAAAATTTTTTCATTACGCAGAATTAAATCACCACCAAAAATTCGAATAGGAAACCGAGAAGTACAATGGAAGCCGACAGACCAAGCTGTAAAATATCTCGGCGTCCACCTCGATACCCGACTAGCTTGGGGTATACACATAAACACCAAACTTACCCAAGGTTACGCTCGACTTGCAATGTTATACAAAATTATTAATAGAAAAATAACATTAAAACTGAAATGCTCGTTATTGCTGTACAAATCAATTATTAGACCTATCATAACCTACGGTTGTCCTGTGTGGGGAACAGCAAGCAAGACGCACATTGATAAATTACAACGCTTCCAAAATAAAATTCTGCATATAGTACTGAATGCTCCATTGTATATGCTGAACACTCAAATCCACCAGAAGTAACAACAATACGCGACTTTTCTAACATAAACGAGTGCTCAGGAGCGATCCATTGCTCTCTGGGAAGCAGGTGCATTCACAAACAACTCAGTAAGAAGTTACCACAAGACCTATATGTGCCAGAGTAAGTGATATCAAACATGTACATGTACAAACAAATCAAAAGTAAGTTAGAGTGCTGTTATTTAATTTTGATTATCACATACCAAAAGACAGTAAACAATAGACAATAGCTAAATAGTGCCTATTAGATGCCCTAATTAATTACAAATCAGCCTGTATAGTATTTTGTATACTGGTCTCGCTAATATATATTTAAAAAATAAAAATACAGCTGCCAAAAATGAGGCCTATAATAGTCTCACAAGGGAGATCCAGATCGGTTGCAGGAGAGACAAGAACGCATATCTACAAGACATATGTAAAGAACTGGAGATGCATGCGGACCAAAACAACACAAAAGACCTGTTTCAAAAAGTCAGATTAATCACCGGAAAATTTAAATCCGAAACGTGGTCAATCAAGGATCGGAATGGCACTGTAATTACCGATATTGATGCGGTAGTAGAAGTTTGGAGGCAGTATTGCGAAGAGCTTTATACTGGTGAACAGTTGACTCCATGGAATAATGTTATAAAGTACGAATCAGAGCCGGATATACTTTGTTAAGCCATTTTGTAACCTTCAGCAACAAAGCTGACTATTTAAGCTTCCTGTACAGCCTATCGGTACTTCAAATCTGATTCCAACATTTTTAACTTTTATCACAAAAACTCACAGGCGCAAGATCACTTCTTGTTCATTTGAATCCGAATACCCTGTATATCGAAGCGGCTGCCCCGCTTCGATCATCTTGGGCCACTCTTTATCACCGTTTGCGCGCATAAATCCAGTTATTTCCGCCGAAGCTTACGCCTCTTGATTGGCTAAGGCTCCGCGTGGTTACGCGGTTGGTAGACCTTCGCATGTTTTGCAAGCATAGGGGAGTCGGCTGAAACCTATCGAGTGCGACGCACGTGGTTGTGGAGTGTCTTTTTTCCTGGGGTTTTCCAAGGGCCGCGTCCAGCGATGTCGTTATGAAGTGTTCCTTCATGCCCCACTGGTCTTGGGGGATTTGTTAGCAGGACGCGCTGAGTGCCCGTAATTCTCTCGTTGTACCCAGTCGCATGTGTGTGTGACCAATTCAAAATAAACGCCGTCGTCCGGCGGATTTGTTACCAAAGGAAATGCTCTCGTACCGCCCCCGCAGTTAACTTTAGGCGCTGCTAGCCTGCCGTGCTGCACCGCACCGCTCAGGATACGTCAAACGAACGCAGGTACCATTTTAAGATATTGTGTAACCAAAACTTGTCGCTCGCAGAGTGACTGAATTGTCATGCATGTAGCAACCTATGAAATTACCATATTTCCGGCCGCCATTGTTGTAAATCGAAACGCTTCGGCCGTTTGTGATTCATAGCTTTGGGCGCGGCAAAATCAAGTAAGTTTGTCGTTGTGGTCTGCGCCGTGTTGCAGGCTCACTTGCGCGAGCAATCAGCTGTGTAGTGCGTGACGCGAGTTTGTCGTTGTGGGCGATGGACTTTGATCGCTCTTACCTGCAAATCAATTGTTGTTTGTATCTGAACTAAATGTAACCATTACTGTGTTGTAAATTTATGTGTTTCTTTTAACATTGAACCTTTGCTTTTGTACGTGCAGTTAAGCGATGCAATTACTGCCAATTTATGTGCTCCGGGCACCTTCACCGATAATTAACTATTTGTTCTGCGTTTGGCTTCACCCCGCGACACGGTCGCTGTAAAGTTGTGGGCCTCGGCCGTATTTATTATTCATATTTAACCAATAACGTTCGGTAGTTCGCTTAACGGGTTGACCAAGGTCTGTTGTTTTGGTATTGAACGTTTGATGGATTTGTGTGTTCTAGTATTAGCGCGCGAACTCCAGCTGGGGGCACTAATTTAAGCCCTACGTTTATTTAAGGCGACATATTCGTTGCCCCTTTGATTCTGTGTTGTAACGTCAGTCAATACCTATGTGATTAAGAGATTTATTATTGTGTACGCCCTCTGCATGCTCTTTCCAGATTAAACAACTAGTGTCAAGATCGATCTACAACGGAACTTGAGCGTTGGAGTGTGCAGGTAGGTCTGGCAACGCCCCCGCAGTGGCAGTACTTACCCGAATTAGTAACGCAAGCACCTATTTCTCGAATTTGTAATCTGAGCTCGATATTTCTCGAGTACTTTCATGAAGTAGTACCCAGTGTACTTCCAGTCCCGTCTAGCCGTCCAGGTCCGGTTACACGAGTATACTTAGAGACAGACTTGGTGGCGCTCTTCTATTTTTGATTTACCCCGTTCATGTCACGCCACGCTTGCCGAGTGACGTACCGTTTGAACCACGCCCAACTCCCTGAGCGCTTCAGCCGAGACCTTTAGCCTGTTTTAACGAATCTCAGGGCCAGCGTGCCATCTTTTGCCGGACTTAACCAGTCGTGCGATACTCACCTCGCGTGGGTGTCCCTAAGTCATTTTAATACCGTAACAACTTTTGTCAGAAGTAAAAGCTGCTATTAAAAGAATGAAGCCAGGCAAAGCAGTAGGTGCTGATTTGATTACAACTGAAGCTATTAAACTACTAGGAGATGATGGTATATCAATTATTCATCAAATATGTCAGCAAATCTGGAAAACTGTATTATGGCCTGATGATGACATCGGTTTTCGTTCCGTTGCACAAAAAGGGATCTCTCAACAATTGTGACAATTACCGCCTTCCAGCATTGATATCACATGCCAGCAAAATAATGCTCTACATTTTAAAAAGTCGTCTTGAACCATTTCTAACATGGCAAATATCTCCCGAGCAGGCTGGTTTTGTAAGAGGGCGAGGCACTAGAGAACTATCTCCCGAGCAGGCTGGTTTTGTGAAAGGGCAAGGCACTAGAGAACAGATTATGAACCTTCGCCAGCTGATAGAGAAATCAAGAGACTAGGTACCTACTATGTGCCTTTGTACCTTTGCTTTGTCGATTATTCCAAAGCATTCGACAATGTCATATGGTGCAAGCTTTGGAGTATACTTGAAGAAATGGGTACACCAACACATCTATCCGTCATGATACAACGTTTGTATAATGTCTTCAACATATATAGTGCGTATATAATGCGTCTAGTATTGGAAGATTGGCAGGGTGGCGTAACTATAGGCGGAACAAAAATCAATAATATTAGGTTTGCTGACGACATAACCTAGATAGCGGGCAGCGAAGATGAACTCATCAGCTTACTACAGCGGCTACAAGTAGTTAGTGGTCTCGACGGTTTAAGTATTAACTTTAATAAAACAGAAGTAATGATAGTAGATCGGGCAAACAATAACAGACCGAACACCCATCAGATCGGCCAATGTGAGGTGGTCCAAAAAATACTACACCTTGGAGCAATGATTGACAATACCGGAAATTGCGAAACTGAAATTCGTCGTCGCATACAGTTGGCTGGAACAGCAATGGCCCAGCTTAACAAAATATGGCGTGACCGGAATGTCACTAAATCTACCAAACTGCCTGGTCAATTCCTTGGTGTTTTCTGTATTCATCTATGCGGCAGAGACATGGACCATCAGAGAAGCAGATAGACGTCGCATTGATGCATTTGAAACGTGGGTTTGGAGACGCATGCTTCGAATCCCTTAGACGCTTCAATACTCCGTGAAATTTCACCTGCTAAACGACTGTCCAGTACTGTCTATTTGCGCATTCTTTCATTCTTTGGGCATCTCAATAGAAGGGCCGAGAATTTGGAAAAATTAATTATACAAGGCAAACCCGATGGCAAAAGACGAAGAGGACGTTCTCCAAAGCGCTGGATCGACACTACCAAAGACCTCTTACAAACCAATTTTGGTGAAGCTGTACATCTCGCAAACAACCGCGATAGGTGGTATACCACAGCCAGACGAGTAATTCGAAACATGTAATCAAACTGGTTCCAACAAGCTCACAAACTCTAAATTTATGGGTCACAAACGTCTGTCAAGACGTAGTGATGAAGAAAAAGAAGATTGTACTAGTACCGAATTTCAGCCACTATTTGAACAAATTAAAATATTTATTTAAGATGTTTACAGAAATCGTATTTTAACAAGTGTAACTAAGTGTTGAGTCTTTTTAATTTGGAAAATGGGTTTGGTCCACTGAATAGTCCTCCGAATACTATTCGTAGACAAAGTTAGGTAGACTATTTTTGGGGTGGTATCAGTCATGTCCATTTAGGGTTTCCAGGCCCGGGATCCGGTCCCGGGATTCTACCACAAAAACCGAGTCCCGGGACTACAGCCACCCCAGGCAAAGTCCCGGGACCACGTCAACGTGCGTGCGTATACTCGATATCTCAGATAATTAGGACGGGTATTCACCGGCGCGGCGTCCGTCGTATTACTCATGCCTCTTGCACATTCTTCATTATTTACATTTTGCGTAAGCAAGGAGGTATTGTTTTCGGTAGGTTAGAATTCAACCTGTGTGTTGTTTCAGCCACATTTTTATATCTTCTTCTATTTATGTACTTGCCTGTTTCTTTTCTTGAATTTAGATATATTTTACGCGTAGTCGTGTGTGTACGTAGTAACAGTAAGGTAACTAAATTTGTAGACTTTTAAAATTATGTGCGAGGAAGTTAACTAATTTATATTTTTGGGTTTTAAATGTGTTCGTTATTTGTCTGCTAAAGCGTTATAATTAGAATGAATTCCGATTCGCAACCTACCTTCACTCTACATTTAAAAAAATAACGATTTGAAGTCAATATGGCAACAATTTTATATATTGAAGATAAACAATTGGCGAAATGTAAAGTTTGTTCCTATAAAATTATCATAAACAGAGGAAGCTTGATGAAAGGATTACACAAGCACTTTGCAGTTCAAACAAAAGCAAAAGATGAAGAACGACAGACATTTTTAGTACAAGAAGAAAGCAATGAAGTTATAGACGAGCCCCAACGCAGATTATCAGCACAGAAATACTTTATTTAACTTAAAACACTTGTTTTTCTTTGGAACTTGCATTCGGAAATTTCACCTGAACACTATTTCCCTTTCGGGACCATTTTCGGGATCTTCGGGACTTGAAAGTTAGCTCGTAAGTCCCGAAAACACATTTGGTCCCGGGACTTGGAAACCCTATGTCCATTGCGTGTGCAATATAACTTGTCCTATTTGTACTTACACGCAATAGACTTTCGTGATACCCACTGCCAGAAAAATAATCGACAGAACTTTCAGTACTTATATTATTATAAGTGAAAATTAAACAAACAGATTTTTTTAATAATATGTATTTTATTATAATTTTAACTAATAGAATATAATGGTAAAAACCATTTACAAATTTTTATACTTAAAATAACATCATTCATTCATGATTTAATTCAACTTATGTATCATCAGGTTCCTAACTAGAATTAACATTTAGTAATACGTCTGAATCCGGATAGAATTTTTTTAAAGTGACGATAGCAATGAGAACGGTACATGAATATCGAATGCTAAAACATACAGGGATTGAACACAAAAGAAAAGAAAGTATTCGATGAGCTGTTAAGATACAAAATATACACAACTCTACAAAGCGCTGAGGTCTAAAACCTGCTTGCTCATTACTAAAAGTGGATTCTATGGTCTCCGTCAGTCTGTTGTTAATGATAGTATCAATCCCTTTATTCATATACTAGCTGACCCGTCAAACGTTGTTCTGCCCAAAAATAATTTGTCTCTGAAACCTCGTTTCACCACTATAGAGTTTTAATTTTATGTCATGTCCACCGTCTTGGACTTAAAAATAAATGTCATTTTCGCAATCAACGTTCCAAAAAACCTCAAGAACGACACCCATATCGCTTTTTAGGCTTATTTCCCCATTTCACCCAATAAGGGTTTGATTTTCGGAAAATCACGAAATACGCGTTTGCTTAGTTGTTTTTAGGATTACTCCTACGAAGTTTCAAGTCGAAATGTCTATTTAATATTATTTTTCCATACAAAATTGGAACCCCCCATTTTACCTCTTTAGGGGTTGAATTTCGAAATATCCTTCCTTATTCCTTGTATACATTATAGCTGTGACCTTCCCGGCGTTGCCCGGGCATAATATTACGTGATCCTATGTTTTAAAACATGACTTTCCCATTGTTCTATTCCGGTTTTTCCATTATGAAAAAAATTCGATTTTTTCTAATTATCCGGATTTTTCGAATTTTCCACTCCGATCCATTTTTCTCTTCGAAAATCCATTCAAAAACGAAAACATACGAAATCCCATACAAAATCATCTTTTTGATCGTCCCAATTTTCCGACGTTTCCAGTGGATTTTCCCAAAATTTTCCTTCATACAAACCTTGTCCTGACAATTACGAACACAGCAAAAAAATGAGCCAAATCGGTCGAGCCGTTCTCCAGTGATGATGTAACATACATGCGGCAATTGATTTTTATTTATATAAATAGATTAAAGAAGAGTGATGCATCGCCTATTTTGGCACCGATCAAGATCACCGTTCTTTATCAGTTTGATAATGAGACCGTCCTTCCACTCTGTATGTATTTTTTCAGTATTTTCAGTATTCCTTCGGACTCGCGTAATTGCCAAACAATATATCTCGTGTAAACACAAATGATTATTTGATAATCAAGAACCCACTAGTTCCATTATATATGAAAATCGTACGACACTCATTAATGACCAATAGAAAAATTAGATCACGAGCCGTAACCAAGACAACAACAAAATTTATTGGAAATTTTTTGTAGGTAAACGAACCTAACTGTGGGGGTTTATGTGGTTACGATTTTCTTACCGAATCTGCATTCGAGCAGTAATTCAGGCCCGGAAATTTTATGAGTGCGTTACAACAACGTCGTATTAATTTGCCCGAGCGGGACGCAAATTTCCGGAAAGAATTAATGCTCTTATGAGAATATATGTGAAAACAAGCTTATTCATAGCAACTATATTGTGCGTTACTTGTTTTGAATTATTTTTGAAGCACTAAATTATGTTTCAATTAATTGTTTGTACAGCTGTATTATTTAATAATTAAAATATGAAAAAATATGACTATTGTCAGTCATGTTTTTTCGTTAGAAGATTTTGCAGCTAATTTTTTTGTTGAAATCAGAAATTACTAATGGTTTTTAAGTAAAATCATTAGTAGTGTCAAAACATACTAGTTATTGATTATTAAAAGTCAAATTACAGTAACGTTTCGCTATTTAATATAGCTTCTTCAGACATGATTACAATTTGTTTATACAATTTAAAAATTTTGTTTGGGACGCACACATTTAAAAGGCACAAAAGTTATTTATCTTTTGTATTGTTTTTCCTTTTTTTGTGTTTATATTAATTCCCAGTTATTATGGTTGTAGTTTTATATTGTTTAATTACACACATGAAAAAATTTGTTACAAGTGTAAAATTGAATTTCACCTTTGTTTGATTTAGTAGTTTGTAGTTATATGGTTGGCTGTTGGATTTATTAAAAAGTTTTCCTTTCTTTTTCCTTCTTTCTAAGACTACAAAGTTTTGTAGGTAGGTATGTTTTGTATTTTATAGATCCTCATTTGTGTGGTGTTCTTCCACCCTGGTTTTGAGGTTTTTAAATTTTGTCTTAATTTCTATAAATGTATTTTGGATACAAAGGCGTTCTTATTATGAAATATTTTCAATTGTTTGTTTAATTATAGTGACGTTTGTTTCAGGATCACTTTAAGTTTTTTTTTAAAATAAATAAATCGTTCAATAATTTCAAATAGGTTGAAATACTTTTTAAGTACAACGAGGACAAAAAAGGAGTTATCATTACAAACAGAGAAGAAATACTGAAACTGGTAGAAGATTTCTATAAACTGTTGTACAAAAGTCAAAAGGAAACAGACTCGGCGTCAGATCTAGAGCCAGACACTTTAACATCAAGGAAGGGTATAATAAATCAAGAATCAGAATCACTAACCAGACATTATCTTAGAAGAAATAGATTTAGCATTAAAGAAAACAAAAAACAATAAAACACCTGGAGAAGATAAGGTGATTACTGCCGCAATAAAGGAACAACTGGAGCAGGCCGGTTTTTGTGCTTGATTTGGGACCAACGACAATTTACTAAGCTTCAAAACAATAATTGAAAAATCCATTGAGTACAACAGACCACTAGTTCTAGTCTTTCTGGGCTTTCAAAAGGCATTCGATACAGTTGAGATGGAAGCAGTTGTAGGAGCAATGGCAATTACAAATTGTATTTCAGAGCGATGCTTATCAACTTTAAAAAGAATAAAAACTTCTACAGACCGTCATCGTCGCAAGATAATACCAGTATATTCAGACTATTTTCTATTGAGCCTGGTTTACTCAGTAATATAAATTTTAATATCTTAATTACGCAATTTGCAAATGCTGAAGTTCTTTGCATGCTGTGACAAGATTTTCTTGATTTATTTAACTCGAGAGTATATATTTCAAGTTTATTTTTAAGAATACATTTTCTGCACTCTATTAACTACATATTTTAAATTTGTTCCTAACATCTTCTTATTTTTTACATCACTCGTCTGAAAGATGCACGAAGTATTGTAATCATAAAAAATCACCCTCCAGGATTTCTTCAGTTCGTCATGTTTCAGCGTCCCTAGCTGAAGCAAAATATGTTTTCTCCATTATGTCTGTCTGCCTGTTGGCGGTAAAGCTCAAAAGACTATTTGATTGAGGAAGACGATATTTTTCATGAGGTTATGCTTGGTTGGCTCGAAACCGAATATATTTTTTGTCATAATGGTCTTAAGCCCTACGACTCAACTCTGATAGCATTGCCAAAGTAATGGACATTTCACTAAAGCTCAGGGTGAGGTATTTTATATAACTGCAAGGCTAAAACTTGAATTTAATAGAATGAGGGCATTTGTAAAGAGATCCATTAATAGCAGTATAATTGTTTAGGAACCAAACATAAATTTTAATCCTTTTAATTTAATTAGGCGTGTATTTCACAAACATATATTGCATACGGAAAATGCTTAACAAAGCGTCAGCAGTAATGTAATCAGTGCTCGAATGATCCGGTGAACAGCCTGCAATTCTGCACTCTGCAAGTTTGTTTATTATGAAATTAGACACGCACGTAGAAATAGGAGTTGAACTAGGGCAAATATTAAACTTTGTAAGCTAAGTCAGTATTTTTATGTATATAAATAGGAAAGAACTAGTTATTAAATTAATACAGCTTGAAATCTTGTTTCACTGTGTTCACGCTGGCGCTGTCCAACGGACCCCAGGTCTTTTGCTACATCATCTCGTGTGAGACCGCATGAGACCGTTGGTTTGCACCCTTTTTAATTCCTGCACCCCTAAGACATATCCTGTAATTTTGTCCAAAATAAATTCATACAGTCCATTACAAGCTCCACCCTGAACAATAATTAAATAAAGAACGCAATAAGCAAAGCTCAATTCTCACAGGGATCTAAGTTGACTGTAAGATCAATTTAAAATGAGAAGTTTGTGCAAAGGTAATAGCCGAACTATTAATTACAAAATAGATTGCAAAGGCAATGAAATGAAGCGTATAATTCAAGTAAAGTTAATCAGTGAAATATTTGTCCGGGTTTTAAAAGACAGGTATGAGAAGCTAGATAGGCTAATGAACGTTGCAGCGAACAGCTAAGAAGGCAGGCATTAAGGCATTTAATGAAAATTGTGAGAATCAGCAAGCCAGAGTAAAAAAGCCAAGAAAAGGACACAGCAGATGGACCAAAAATTGTGATGAAAATGAGACAGGTGAATTCAAAGGATGCCTTGGTGCAGAAAATACTCTAATAAAAATCTGGTGTGATACACGCACACAACTTCCTTTTACAGTGATCTTATAATTAGCCAAAAATTTTATTTAAAATGTTTTAAGCATTTGTCAAAAATTTTCAAAAATTACAAATTCTGCAAAAACGGTTCAAAATAGAGCGTTAGTTGAAGAAACAAATTTTCTCTAGAATTTTAAGCTGAATTCAAAAATGTAATAATATACCGGGTGTTCTATTTAAAATAAGAGTTAATAAAAAAAATAGACAAAAAAACAAAAGAAACCCATTTTAGAAGTATTCAACTGGAAAATCACCTATCTCACATCAATACACATTCAAAATGTAATAAAAATGTAAAGTTTAAAAAAAATCGTTAGAGCCGTTTTTGAAAAAAAAGAAAAAAACTGAAAAATCACAAGAGTAAACACCTACTTCCGGTTATGCGATTTTTTTCAAAAGCTTGCTGTCTCATATACATAGTACACAAAACTTATATATGAAGTTTCAACGCCATACCGCTTTTCGTTTTTGAGATATTCTGTTCACAGACAGACAGACACACAGACAGACAGACACACAGACCAATAAAAAAAATATGTTTTTTGGGATCAGGGGACTCTAAAACGTGAAGATCTGTTGAAAACTCAATTTCGAATTTTTGGGGTGAATCCAATACTTCCTTTATCGTAAAAGGAAGTAAAAATTAATCAGTGCAGTGACGTGTGTGAACATTTAAAAGCAATTTAAAAAACGTGCAGTGGCAAAAAGACAGGTTTAACTAATTATAAATGTAGACAATAGTATTAAGAATAAGAATTTTGTAAATAGTTTTAGTTATAGGCAAATTTAGTATAATAAGTAATTGTTTTGAACTTCGTTCATATCCGTTTTTATTTACCTAATATTTAACTTGCAATTGTTTATAGCGGATATTCAGAGAGAGAACAAAAGAAATTAATTATGAATTGACATGTTGAAAATGTACTCCTATTTAAATCAAATTTTCATATAATAAATAAAATAATATCTAAAAAAAATATACCATTTCATTGAGTGCATGTTCGTGGTCGGGTGGTAATATTTGCAACCATTTCCGACATAAAAAGTTGAAAGGTTCTCCGAAGCCAGTGTACGTTAACCTAAAAGCCGAAGCAGCCCAAGCCCGATCTCTGCGTGGAGGAAAGCATGCGGATACAACCCAGAGGGGAAGGCTCCAGAGCATCGAGCAGCCCGTTGAGTACGTGTTCCAGGAGTTGCAGCAGGATCCGGCCCATAGCAGCCCAAGAAACTACATCAGCATGTCCTTCGAACCCCGATACAAAATCGGTGGAGAGCAGGTACTGTTTAACCTGAAACTAGATACGTGAGGCCTGTGAAAGTTTATGCATGTATAAGAAGAGTCATGCTCAAGACAATACAAGTAATCTCCGTTGCAGCCCGATATATAGGCCGAATCCATAATTTGAGGTTAGGAGGAAAGTTGAATCCAATGGTACGCCAAGAAAAACAATTGGGAAATTGGCGCGCGTCCCTTTAACGAACGCTAGAAAACAAATGACAATTAATGCCGCGAAAACAGCCGAATTTAAATAATTACCGGTGGAACTTTGATGAATTTTCACATTGTTTTAATTCACTGATCGCAACTTGTCAGAGGAATCCATTCTGGAGTAGCGGTTGACCTAATTTCGAGGATTTGCTTGTGCGCAGTAGAGCGAAGACGCAATACAGATCCGTACTCAAATAGTTTAAGAATTACACATTCAGCCAGGAACCTAACCGAGATTGAGTAATTGCTTTACCATTTTGAGCTAGCGATTAATTATCAATATTTGCAGATAAATAAAATATGATACAAGGCATATAACCATTTATTTCAACGAGTTAATAAAATACAACTCACTTTTAATCTACCTAGAATTTTATAGTGTCAATAAAATATTTGCATGGTGGTTCTTAATCAATATTTATTTAATTAAATCAATTAAACAACCATATCATTGCAATTTATACAGGGTGGGTACCTTCTGGTATGTTTTTTTATAATTACGTATTTTGTCTCTTCTACTGTTTTTATTTTGCAATAAAAAATAAATATTAAAAATTTTGTTTTGTGTCATTCCATAAGACACAAAAATTTTCCACTTATTTAAAAAATGGGGGGGGGGGAGGAAAGTGCCCTGCTTCTAACAGAAACTTTCCTAAATCGGCCACTGACTACTATAGTGCATCCATTACAAAAATAATCAAACCTCTTGTAAGTATAACAGAACTTAAAAAAATTTAGCTTTTCCTGTAAAATAATGAATATACCCAGCAATACATAATAACATTAAATACCTACTTCATCTTGTTTTATACGCAAGCATTAACAATATGTAATCACGTAGTATAAAAATAACTAAGTCCATGTGAATAACAAAATTGCATTTCAGTAATTTTATGAGTTTTCTGCATTTTGGCTTTTTAACAAAATATCAAAGCAAATTACTAGGTACATCAGATGCTGTTGATTATTGAATAATTAGCATAAGTTACCAGTACCTATATGATGATGATTTTATGCGAACATAGATATACCTATCTATGACAGTAATACATCATATTAAAAATGTAATTACAAAACATACAACTGTTAATTATTAAATTCTTACATCAAAATTCTAGGAATTAAATATTTATTGAAAGAATTGTGCAGTAACATTAATTAGTGAAAATGTAAGTTTTTCAGGTACTTTCTTAGGTCTAATATTTTTAGTTCTTAAAAAGGTTGCAAAAAGATCATATTTAATGCACGCATGCTTTTTTTAATCAAGTATTTCATTTTCTAACGTATTAAAATAGTTATTTGTAGAATAAGCATAGAAAGTAGAATTTGCTACACCTAGTGATCGTTTGAGATCCGACCGTAGGAAAGGTTGCCAGAGCACGAGGTCAGCAAATAACTTTCTATGCGCATTACCTATACACATGATTTGTTCTACGTGTTTAATTAAATGGTCACTCAAAGCAAAATGTTGAGAAACATACTAAAAATAAAACTCAGTGATCACGTAAAAATTCTGGACATAAGGAAGTGATTTCAGACTGAAGACATACAATACCTACTACCTACTGCAAGAGGCTCAAGCTGCGCTGGGCAAGTCATGTTGCAAGAGTAAAAACGAGATGGACAGAAAAGATAACTCGATGGAAGCCAAACTTATGTAAAAAAAGAAGAAAGGGTCTACCTAAAACACGTTGGAAAAACGACATTGTATTCATAGCTGGTGAAAGCGGAATGAAAGTAGCCCAGGACAGAAACTCATGGAAAACCCTGGAGGAGGTCCTTGCCCAACAATTGGCTAATGTATGTATGTATGTTTAATTAAAAGCTTAAAAACTGTTTAACAGTATACAGGGTGATTCACGAATAGTGTCTGATTTAGCGCCTTTATTCCTGCAACAAAAATTACTCTCTCATAGAATACTTCGCTGTTTTTCAATTTGAATACAATTTTGTGATCATAATTTCAGAAAAATTAAACAAAAGTGTGAATCAAATGTGTCAATCAAATTTATTGTGTTGCAGAAAAAAGGGTGCTAAATCAGACACTATTCGTGAATCACCCTGTATAACTTAATACTTTAAAAATAATCCAATTGAAAGTAACCAGCTGCGGTGGTTTGGGCACGTAGTGCGGATGCCGGAGGACAGAATAGTCAAAAAAGTGTGGGAGATGGGGGTATATGGAAAACGAAGCAGAGGCAAACCCAAGAAGACGTGGAGCAACAGTGTGACCACGGCTATAAAGAAAAGGGGCCTACACTGTGTTTATTAATGAATACTTCTTTTATTTTCACTAACTCATTTATTTACTATTAAATACAAGTTTATATAATACGACTTCGAAGGGACGACCGCATAGTTGCACAGTTCGCTCTAATCTCGTGTCCCCTCGTCCATCCCGGGTGGCTGCTGGGATGCGCCCCAACCACCGCTGTTGCGCATGTCCTGCTTGTACTTAATTGCCAAACAGCAACTGCACTTCACACAAATAACGAAATAAACACACTGGTCTTCAGCGAAAGAACTAGCAAGAAACAGAAAGGAGTGGAGAAAATGGCACAAGGTGTCCCAGATGGTACCCCGCAACCCCGCACACCTCGACACCCGGTAAGGGTATAAGAGAGAAGACTAAGTAAAAAAAAAGATCCAAAATAAGTAATGCGCCATCTAGTTTCCATTAATAAGCTTGTTTTGTAATAGTTATTTACCTAACAAATTCGGGAAGGTAATTTTCCCAAATGAGCACTGTTTGCAGCACGACCGAAGGGAGTGCTGCATGTAGTGCAAATTCGGGAAAATTCTTCCCGAAAGAGTTAGGTACAATGTTTTTTGTAACGAATAATTGAAAATATTCTAAAAAATTTCAAAATTATTATTATTTAGTGTTTTACTACTTTACTGAGTTGACAGCACAAATCATTAAACTTTTATACATACCTTACGCACATGTTAACTTTTGTCGTAAATCAACACACTAAAGTGTAAGGTACTTCCATTAGTGATTTTTTATATCTATCCTTGTCGCACAATTGCCCTACTTTTTGTTGGAAAAAAGCACCCTAGTGCGGGAAAAGTAACTTGTGGTGCATCGGGAATGACCGGGAAATATGAATTTTGAAGTTAGGAGTACAAAAAAAATTATTAACTGTCAGTTTGACAAACAAAAAGTGTTTTTTCTAAGACTGCTCTGAAAATAGCCAAAAAATACTCCAAACTCTAAAAATCTTATATTTCACACAGCGTGCGACATCGATGTCGCACGCTTAAAAACAGGGTGCGACATCAGCTTGCAGTTTTAGAAAAAGTATAGTCTACTACATGTGTAAACGGCACTTTTCCATTGATTGTTTATTTATGACTCCTATTAATGGATGATTTTGTATTAATAAACGGTTTTTTATAGGAAATCAAAGCTACCATGAATGTCCAAACTTTTAAGTTTTACATTTTTGTCATGAAATAAAATAAAATTTTCTCCAACTTAATAAGATACGATCAACGAAAAAATATTGTAACTAACTTGTGTGTTAATTGGCGGTTCATAATCTCAACAATTAACGTGTTTGCTAGCGCTCACATGTTAAAATGTCTGGATTATTAATCACTCTCATTAACACACTTGTTTGTTAAATAACTATTTCAACACTAGTACAATATACAGCAGCATTTCCATAGCAATGATCCATGAATAAAATGTAACATTTTCTATACCTCCAAATGTAATAAAAAAGCAGACTTTATTAGCCACCAGGAAAATGGTTCGTTTTACATTCTGATACTTCAACGTAAATAAAATGACAATTGAAGATTTACACAAACTGATAACATTTACATATTAGATAAAAACAAATATCTAATTTAATTTACCTGTATTCTATAGTATGAGTCACAAATAGCAGTGTAAAGTGCATGTGAATCTACGTCATAAATTAATTAAAACAACACAAATAACATCCTATTTTCTATAATTACCTACTAATAATTTACACTATCTGTGCAGCTATGTACAAAATAATTACGAGTATAACAAAAATGTAAGCAAACTTATTTATAACTTCTTCAAATCTTCCGAGAGCTTACAAACAATTGGATGCTGATTAAGAGCACTCATATAAATATCTAACTCGTCTTCGGAACTTTCTTCCTTTCGATTTGCGCCATTGTCATCGTCCATTGTCGTATCCTCAGGTTCTTCAGAGTCAAAATATTTTTCCTCCTCATCCTTGGCTACTATTTCCAGGTTATCATACTCGTCATTATTATCAACAGCATCATAATCAAAATCATCATCCTTTCCATCCAAAAAGCTCTCATACATGCTACTAACAAATTCTTCCTTCAGTAGTTTACGTTCCTGCGCTGTAATCAAAAGCTCTGCGTCTGTCAAAGGAATTTTGATTCTTGCCGGAATGTCTTCTTTAATTTCACCCCAAAAAAATCTTGACACTTCTTGCTTCCGTGGTTTTGATTTACAGTTTTCTTCGTCGGAACTATCAGAATCCTCCTCTTCCATAGCTGCATCTTCAGCATCCTCTTGCTGTTTTCGTTTTTTTTCAGCTTGCTCGTTGTCAATGCCATTCATTAAAATTCCGACAAACGTTTCCGAGCGATTTGCCTGCCGGTCTCTCAATTTCTTTTCTTTTGCTGATAAGTATCGACCTACTAACTGCTCGTAGAGCAAAGGATTTCTCCGCATCATTTCAATTTCAGAAAAATAAGAATTCTTATCAACTAAACGCTTCAATGCTGCGTAGCGCCTATTTCTTAAATGTTTATGCCTCCTTCGATCCGAATGCATTTGCGAAATATTTTTCAAGTGGAACTTCACTTCGTAGCCATCCTTAGGATCGGTTTGAAATTGCTCAAATTTTTGTACCTGTTCCGTGGTAAGAAATCGACCGAAACGAGATAGGAAATTTGACTTGCTTTTTTCAAATATTTCTGAAATTATCTTGATTTTGGCTTCTTTGCTTATGTCTTGTTCGTCTCTTTGTTGACTTCTGCATAGAGTTTCGTCGTTACTTGCCAAATATTCCATTATTACTGCAAATTGATCTTCGGGCTCGTCTTTGGATTCCTTGGATACATCTGATTTTTGACTGCTGTATGATGCACAAGGCATGATTGAATCCTTGTCTGATGTACAATTTTCGGTTGATGAGGTTAAGTTATTATCAAAGTTGTTTTCGTTTGCGGTTTGATTTAATTCAACTTCCATGCTGCTCTGGCCCTCTGTCGTATTTATTTGTAAGCTTTGCGTGACTACTAACAGTGACGGTTTGGAACTCAGCTAATGACAATTATTTAGATAACCTAAACAAAGGCGGTGTCGTTAATATGCAATGTGCTTGCGTTTAATTAAATGTTTTCTTTGTACGTAAATACATACCATACGAGTGCTTTAAAGAATGAGGTTGGTTAACTTGGCGTAGTATCCAAACTCGCTTCAGATTGTTCTGCAAACGTAAGTGCTTCACATGACTCATATTTAAACTCAGCCAGCTTACACATTTACCTAGTTTTACCGATTCATAGTTACTAATTTACCTTCTACATTGCAAATACTTGCAGTTCTTTTGGTAAATTACTGCGTTTGAAAATAATTTGCTTTGAGATGTTTAGATCTAGCAATCAAACTAACAGATTTCCTTTTTATCCGCAGCTTCAACATGAGCAACGAAACCTTTGATGCGTCATCGCACTGGCGCTGGCGATGGGAGGATTTGTGCGGCGCGGGAGGTTTGAAATTGTGGTCTCCCGATACCCACGATTTAGGTTTATGTTTCGAACAGCTTTGCCTTCAAATCCCCGTTCTCATAGTGCTAGCGGCCACATCAGCCTATTACTTCGGACATCAAGTTAATTACGTTTTGCGAGGAAAGACACAATTACTAGCCATAAATATACGATGCGGAATCGTGGCTCTGCTTGTCGTTTTACCTCTGCTTCAAATGTACATAGATTTAAACAATTCAGATACTCACATCGAAACCATATCGTATTTTTTGTCAGCCGTGGAAGGCATAGCTTGGCTAACTCATTTAGGATATGCTTTAGTTTTAAGAAAGAGATTGGGGCTAAGCCCCCGCGGACCAGTGTTTATGTGCGTTTTGTGGTCTTTATTGGCCGTTTTAAGTGTTATTTCCCTCCGGACCCATCTACTTATTTATAAAATTTGCACGCCGAAAAGCTTTAGCACTTCGTTAGCGTATAGTTTCAGTATTGTCCAACTAATCCTACAAATTCTCTACGGTTTAACATTCCTTCCCAGCGAAGGGAATACCATATATTTAACCTATACACAGGTGAGTCATTGGTCTTTAGTTAAGTCCTACCATAAGTTTCTTGTCAAATTTATAATTTAGAACGATGAAAGTCAACCTCTGCTAGGCAACAATCCTTACAGTCGATTTGTGGAAGAGCGCGACCCCGATTATTTAGGGGTTGCTATGGAAGAGAACACTTGGCTTTCAAAATTATTATTTCACTGGGTCAACCCGTTGATGAAAAAAGGAGTGGAGGGTCGATTAAACCACCCTGATGATCTGTACGACCTTCCATACTCCTTGAGCTGCACCTCTTTAGGATTAAAGTTAGATAAGGCGCTTATTGGAAATGTCGACGATATTCAGCGCAAAACGGTGGAAAACACGAACGGTAATTTTTTCCACAAAAGTGATCGGCGGTCTCAACCTTAAACTTTTATAGAAGCCAGCGCTTCTCCAGGTTCATCCAGTTATGAGCCTATTCCTCCGGATGTGGCCTTTGAAGGTGTAACGAAGCACCGCGTTTCGCTTTTAAGAGCTTTGCATAAGTGTTTCTGGGTTCAGTTTTATGGAATTGGAGTTTTAAGACTCATTGCTGACAGCGCGGGATTCGCGGGCCCAATTCTTCTAAATAAACTCGTGTCCTTCATAGAAGACAGGTCGGAGGACATAAATTTGGGTTACGCCTATGCCGCAGGGCTGTTCGCATCAACTTTATTATGTAAGAGTACTAAAGCGGAAAATTAAATTTGCCTCGGTAATTTTGCAATTTCTAGCCGCCTTTTGTGACTCGCACTTCAACTTCTACATGGCCGTGGTGGGCCTGAAAATTCGGGGCGCGTTGGTTACCACCGTGTATAGAAAAACCCTGACTGTGGGCGAAACGGTTTTGAACTCCGCATTTTCCGTCGGCGAAATTGTAAATTTCATGTCCACCGATACCGATCGCATTGTAAATTCTTGCCCCAGTTTTCATGCATTTTGGAGCATTCCATTCCAGGCAAGATCTCCCAATTACTGCGGCGAACAATTTGATAAAACGGGGTTTTTTAGATCGCAGTCAGCCTGTACTTGCTCTATAGCCAAGTGGGTTTCGCCTTTCTGGCCGGCTTGGCCTTTTCCGTCGTCCTGATTCCAGTCAACAAGCTCATAGCTACTAAGATAGGGCAGTTAAGTACAAAAATGATGGAGCGGAAAGACGAGAGGGTTAAAATGATGACTGAGCTGCTCCGGGGAATTCGTAGTATTAAAATTCACGTGTGGGAACAGCACTTCGTTAAAATTATTATGAGTAAGTATGAAACCGCTATTTTTTATTCTCGATTGTCTATATAGGTGATTATGTGTAGTGAAAAGCGAATGCAGTGTAGTGTAAGCTACCCAATTTCATTAAAACTCGCAGTTATGACTTTAAATGAAAAAAGCACATCCCTCATATATGAGGTTTTTAAAATCTCATACTCATTTTTCAACTGTGGGGGTAACTTTGGCTCATTGACTGTGTGGAAACAAGGTAATTAATTGCCACTACTTAAATGATAGACCATTTCTAGACAACCAACCCTTCTTATATTAAATCTTCTTCTTCTTCTTCTTGTTATAGGGCTCGCCTTGTCGTTTCCTAACTTAGCCTCTCCTCATCAATTATCTTGCGATGCGGATGTCTAGCAGTCTTTCCATCTTTTTGGTGGTCTGCCACGCGGTCTCGTTGTTTGCGGTCTTTCCATCATCGCTACTTTGGTAACTCGGCTATCTTCCATTCTCTGTACGTAGTCCCTTCATCCCGTTCTCCTATTTCGCACCCACCTAATGAAAATATTAATTTTCACTTATACCATGCATTATGATTTCAAACATTGACACGGGAATCTGTTACATGAAGTGAAGCTGATTATTAAATAAAGTACATTTTTTTTCTATAATAATTTTCAAGGTCAACTTTCTAGGGGATGAGTTGCATTCCTGCAGGGTCCCTAGTTTTAATAATGTTGGTACATAGATTTTTAGTTCATTTTTTTTCACTAAAAAAATGTATTGTCATTTTGACAGATACGTCATAATTTAATATCACTTGCTTCTTTTTTTGCATTTAAAATATTTCTTGGTTTTCTTTTTTATCCGATTTTATTGATGATGATGATGATTCCATGTTAAAAAAAGAAATTTGTCAAGAGTTCAAATTAAGAAACTTTGACATTCAAAATTGACACATAACCATAATTTTGAAAAAGTTCTGCCAACACGAGATATAAAAATTTCCTAGCGTTTTAATCACATATCTACCAACATTGTAACACTTTGACAGTTATTATAGAAAAAAAAAACGTACTTTAGTATATTATGCAATGAAGGAGAGAAATGCGTTATTTTGCAGAGAAATTGCACTGAAGCAAAATAGCATTCCCTCCCAATTGCATATATACTATTTTTTTCACGTTTCAGGAAGTTTTAAAACGAAAACCCGTTTTTTAAAGGTAATTTATCTACTTTGCGTTCGTACTGAGGCTATACAAAGCGATGCTATAATAAAAATACTAAAAATTTTAATTTTTTTACTTAAAAAAGTGGCAAAGTAGATAAAATAGGTACTGTATGATAACTCGTTTATAAGGCATTTTGTAGCACTTACTCCTTTAGGGCACTCCTCGCTTCGCTCGTCGTACCCTAAATCCGTGCGTGCTACAAAATGCTTCTTATAAAACTCGTATCATAATATACTATTATTGACACTTTAGTTACAAATTATTTTAAAATTAGTAGCCTATGGTAAATTTTAAAGTTGGTGGCGCTGTAAGTCATTATGACAAGAGCTCACAATTATGTCAAATTCGAGGTTATCAGGTTAGGTTTTGCGTCAGTTTGTGTCAAAACTGACGCAAAACCTAACCTGCTAACCTCGAATTTGATATAATTGTTCTGTCAGTCATAATGAAAACTCCCTAGGGAAATTTTTGTCTTATTTAGTCTCTAGGGAGTAAATGTTTTACTTTTGTCACAATTTTGATGCTATAGAAACCCAAGGTTTGTATATAAAAACCTTGATAGAAACCGACTTCTACTCCCGGTCGTGGAAAAACAATTATTTCGTGAACGAAGGGTACGACGAAATTAATGGTGACAAGATTACAAAGAGCCAATTTTTCTTTAATCGCCATTTTATACCTTTTAGAAAAGAAAATTGGAATAGGGAAATACGGCGATTTTTATTTTTCCTTTTGTTCTTTAAATGCTGTCTGTACTACTATCCAGGCCTGTAGCTAGAAATTAGTTTTTGGGGATGCTCATGGGATTTCAGTGGATTCAAACAATGTTTTTAAGTAAAAACCTAAATACAGTCTTTATATGTCAGGACCAAACCCCCCCCCCCTCGCCTCTCCTTACTCTGAAATGCGTCAAAATTCGTCAAATTTTAGGGTGTTAAAGTCATTTGAGGTCAATCAAAACTTCAAAATGGCCGCTCGGTGCCATAGTGAATATTTTTTTAAATGGAAAGGGGAATCACGCGACACCTCGTTTGAAAGGTCTTAATGAGTAAAACATAAACTTAAAAATTCAAAAAAATAGCTATTTACGTTATTAGAACGGTAGCAACATTTTTATGGCCGCGCCAATACTTTACAGGTCGAGCCCGTAGGGCGAGACCTGTATGTTTGGCAAGGCCAAAAAAATGCTACCGGTCGTGTATCGTATAAGATTTTTTAGGATACGAGTCCGGTAGATAAAATTTACCGGCCGGTAGTTCTACTACTGGTCTAGGCCGGTAAATTTTATCTACCGGACTCGTTTGTAACTATGTAAACGCTAGTTACCAATGCAGTATCCTAAAAAAAAATATAAATATATTTGATATTAAAAAATTTTTTAAATGGAAGGGGAGGCCGGATTGCTCTGGACCAGTTTGCGCTCTGCGATTTTTTCTTAGAGCTATGAACCTACCCTCTTATCTTCGATTGACTGATTTGTGCTCTCTTGTATTATAACCCAGAAATAAATTACTATAAAAATGATATTTGAATGCAGAGTCAGTTACTATCTAAAACTCCCTGAGAAATGAACTGCAAGTTCCAAAATAATAAAAAAATATATAATATAGAGATACATAAGACGTAGGTCTAAAATGATGTTTTATTCTTTTCACATGCCATGTAGTTGCAGTGGGAGCTCCAATGTAATTGATAACACTAGTATAGAAAATTGAGTCCCAGAGCAAGTAGAAGTGGTTTCTATATGTACTTTTCCCCCTGAATTCAGAATTCTACTATCGCCCTTAGTTTTCAAGGTACACCCTGTTGAGTGTTATATACGTTATGGAAACTATACAATTATGTTATGGTATTACGCATTTATAATACGTAAATGAATAAAAAAATGTATGATTAAGTATACCGCCGTTCATTTGCAGTGGATCGCTTAAAGAAACTAGTTTCGACGACTTTTTCATAATATATTGTAGTTTGTATTATTCCCAGGAAGCGAGTTAACTATTGTTTTAAACTCATCAGGTATTCACACGTCATTAAAACAAAAAATCACTTTTAATAAGTAGCCGATAAGTTAACAGTGCAGAACTTGTAGTGAAGAAACTTGAAGATTTTGGTGTTTTGCGTATTGTTTGACAAAAATGAATGCATTATTATTAATTAATTATTGATTATTACCGCTTTAAACAATGCTGCTACGTCAATTAAACTTTACTACAAGTTATGCATTGTTGGCTTATCGCGTACTTATTAAAAATTATATGACTTAAAAATTACTACATGTAATATTAACTCAATTATTAGCTACAATACAAACTACATTTTGCTATAAAAAGGTTAGAAAAATACCGTAGAAACTAGTTTCTTTAAGTGATCCACTTCAAATGAACGGCGGTGTATTTAAAAATGATTAGTTTGTTATGAAAGAAAGTCTGCAATTGCATAGAACAATGCAATTAGTCATAACTGCTGGATGATGCAATTCAAAAATTAGTCAGACGATAGCTTTCTTACAAACCTAGTCATCATTTTTTTGGCAAAGTGATGTCACAAGCAACATCTGATTTGATTATGTCTGAGTTGCTGGTTCAAGCCATAGCCAGTCTGTTGACATTTGTACATCTTTCGTGTGTATGTGCTGATATAACAAGTTCAGTGTAAACGTTTCTCAGCTACGACGTATTCTAAATTTTCATTTAATCTTTTGAATTCAAGACATGTAGTGAATATTTTTGTGGTGTTTTTGTATTGTGTGATTTTGCAAAATGCCTAGAAATTGTGTACAATCCCCCGACAGCTGTTGCTACATTTGTGATGAGGTTACACTTAAATTTCAAAAACGTAGTTTTACTCCTCTCAAAACAAATGTTATGAGCTTTATTTTGGCTGCAAAGTTGGTAACCAAAACAAATATTGGGCCCCTCACATTTGTTGTGCTACTTGTGTGAGACTCATTACAAGCTGGTCAAAGGGTTCTCGGCACATGAACTGTGCTGTTCCAATGATTTGGAGGCAACCAAAAGATCATGCCACCGATTGTTAACTTTTGTCTAACTAATACTTCGGGCATTAGTTCAAAATCAAAGCACACAATTTCATACCATAATGTACCATCTGCCATGGTACCTGTGGCTCACAGTCAAGAACTGCCTGTGTCTAAACTACCAGAAAATATCATACTTAGCGATGATGAACAACACAAAGATAGTGATGATGTAAGGGTTGATCCAAACTATGCAGCTTCGTGTTCGTCTGGTGGACATCATTTACTAACACAAGGGGACTTCAATGACCTTGTATGAGATCTGAATTTATCTAAAAAGGAGGCAGAACTTTTAGGCTCACGATTAAAAAGTTCGAATCTCCTCCACCGCGAAACAAAGATGTGGAAAGGCGGTACCAGGGCAAGTGGGGTCCGACCTTGCTAGCTGACTATTGTTGGACCCTAAAGAGAGATGTTCATGAAGCAAAATATCGCAGAAACACTACTACTTTTTAGGTAGGATTATATTACACTTAGAATGCATTTTAAATACGTTATGTTGTAACATTAAAATAGTTGTCTCTAAAAATCCTTAGGTAATAGAATAATTTTGAAACCATATTTGAATTCAGCGGGAAAAATGTTATTAGATTCACCCGTTTTCACTTCTGGGACAAAAAATAAATTTTCTATACTTACCACTATAATTAATAAGAAAAATAAAATTAATAATAAAAGATCTTCCCTGCACACTTTCATCCAGACATCAGGACTGGCAAAGTTTATACATGACTAACCGTATAAACTTTGGTGTGTTTAAAAAATATTTTTTTCGTATTTAGGATTTTTTTGAGTTAAGTAGTTAAAACAGCACTATGAACAATCTTCTTTATTCAAACATCAATATTTCACTTTACTTTAAGAGCTTTTTCAGGGTGAGATTGTGAAGATAATATATTGGCTGAAGGACATATAGTTAGTTGTTATACACTAAGCTAAGTACTTATTTGATAATTGAGACTAAGCAACATTGATCGTTTTTTTTTTAAGAAGCTCTCAAAATGGAGCGAAGTATTGATTTTTGAATAAAGAAGATCGTTCATAGTGCTGTTTTGACCATTTACCTAAAAAAATCCTAAACTACAAAAAATGATTTAATAAGATTCTGATGTTGGAAATTCTCCAGGGGATGCTCAAATTTTTCCAGGAGGTGCCAGGTACTACATAGCAACCCAGCAACCCTCCATCAGCTACAGGCTTGTTACTATAATTTTCTAACTTTGTTGCTCTTAAAAACTATAACACAGATTTGAAATAAGCAGCCAATAATACAAAGAGGGTTAAATTGAGATATCGCCATTTCGTCTATAATTTGTTTGATTTAAAAATTCATTAATATAGCTCGACTAGGAATCATGGATTGCCTCTAGTTAACATTTCCAATCTAAGGGTTGGTTAATTGTCCGACGTTGGTTCCTCACTTAATCCCAATCCCATTCACTAAATTCCAACAAGAAGCTCACATTTAAACATGTATAGACGTTCTCGGATGAAGGTGATAAACCATCACAGAACTGCGAGCCAACTCTTCATGAGTGAGACAGAGAAGACCTAAGATCTCTAAGGGTAAAAATCAAGTAGAATATAATTTATATGAATATGATCAACCCAGTCTTTTGATAAACAATAAAAATGTGTTCCTGTGAGAAACTCAAAGTGTTCGTTACTATTTTTATTTTCCACTGATCTATTATTTGTTGTTCTGTGATACGAGGTATATAAAGCAGTCCATAACGCCCTAGGGCGTAAAAAGCGAGCGTAATCATTACCGTTATCATTATGCTCGCTTTTTACGCCCTAGGGTGTTATGGGCTGCTTCTCAAGTTTGTCAAGCTTTTCAAATAATTTACGTATTCAAAGTGGAGAACAAAACGTATGCGCCACGCGCATTATCTAATGTTTATACCCCTCGGGGGACTTACAACCCTCGGGCCTGGAAGCTTGTCGCCTTCGAATGGGGATAAACATCTTCATAATGCCCTTGATACGTAAATAACTATTAATGATTGCGTAGGTATTAATTGTTTTTACGTTTTTACGTTTGATTATTCAACACTGTAATAAACGAACCAATGAAATTGGTCAATTTGTCAGAAACGGCCAATTAAAATTGACTGTATTTGAAAACACTTACACCCGTATTCATAGTCGTTCGCCAGCGGATCGCCGGCGACTCGCCAGAGATTCGATGAAATAGTAGGTTGGCGGCACTGTACGTCTATGTCAAATTCGAGGTTAGCAGGTTAGATTTTGTGTCAGTTTCTGTCAAAACTGACTGAAAACCTAACCTGATCACCTCGAATTTGACATAGACGTACAGTGCCGCCAACATACTATTTCATCGAATCTCTGGCGAGTCGCCGGCGATCCGCTGGCGAACGACTATGAATACGGGTGTTAATGTCACGGTGTTTTCGCGCAATCACGATTGGTTTTGATGAATTCAATTTAGTGAGTGGCCTTTGACTGACATTTCGCCAGAACGTTAATGTGAAGTTTCCAAATCGGCGTTGTTCTAAAAATGAATAATAGTCGTTTTGGAAGTTCCAGTATTGAATTAATAGTGGGAAATGTGAAAGAACTTTATCGTCGATCACGGTAAAACCGAAATCATATATGTATTTATATTGTTGAATAATCTTTCCAAATACCGTTCGAGGTATGTACAACCTTTGAAGAATTTTTTTTTTCCGTTTAAATGAAAATTTTTGCAAATTTCTATCAACAAAAACAGCTCAAATTCCACTCGACCTGAGGTCTCACGGTTTTTTTAATGCAGATTTTGTTTCGAGAAATTTAAACGCAATACTAATTTGCATGTAAACGAAAAAAATTCAAAAGATGTTCGCCTTCTGTGGTATTATCTTGAAAATTCTTGCTTCCGCATGTACATAGTTGTAACGAATGACTTGTGACCGTTTCTATAAAATAAATCAATATGAGGCCGAGCAACCTCCTTAAATTTGTTATTATCTTTAAATGTTGGAGACTATTGCAGAGTTCTGTTAACAATGTAAAAAAAAAATTTGGTCTGCATTAAAGCCTAAGCAAGTAGTTTTTTTATTGATACATCAGTACCTATACTGCATATTTTACGGTTGAACACTAAATGGGTTTTTGAATGCTTTAATTTATTCTGATAATTTGATATCAATCCTGGAAGATAACTCTGGCTCTAATGTCCGAATAAGCCCTAAACACTTTTTTGGCATATCACATTTTCCCCTTGTGGTGGAGGAGAAACCATTTTTAATATGGTTCACTGCAGTGGCGGATACTTCCATAGAAGCTGTAGAACTGCAGAACCGTAATTTTATTTATGATATGCTGAATCGTAAAACACCCGTTGATTGAACTCAGTCTCTAGGAGGAAAGAGTAGTTAAGGCTAAATCCGTAAAGACTTATAACGGACTGTTTATTACTTATATCAGTCTCTTTACGAGGTTACCCGAGCAGTTTATCATCAATATCATAGCAACATACTTCTTGTGACCACTAAACAGCAGAATACCATAAAACAATGTTCGACCATTACCAGAACTTTACCTGGTCATACGAGTAACAAGCTCGCTATCGCTCGCTCGCACGTCGATTTCTAAGTAACGGTTGTACAATGTAAACTACTATTACCTCAACTACTTTATTATGTTCATATTTTTCTATGCGTATGCAGTAGGGATGTCGGCGGGTACCCGGGTAATAGTCGACCCGGGTATATTTTCAGGACCCGGGTACCCGACTAGTAAATTATGTAATTTTTAGAAAGTCAGCCATTTTGGGAGATGATAAAAACTTAAAAGCAATATGGATAAGCTCTAGAAAAACTTAACCATACAGTAATAACCAGAATCACCCCATCCCATACCACCTAATGTTTCTTGTTTCATATAATAAATCCGCTTCACGGAAATATTCAACCCGTCAATAGTACCAATAAATCACGTAAGTATGGGATGAAGTAACATAACCATCCTCTGTGTGATTTTGATGCTGCTACGAATTTCGAATAAAAAGTCACGTATTTGAATTTGATAGCACTTTGAAGTATGAAAATATTTACAAATAACAGACAACTTGCAGTTTGAATTGGGGAGTAGGTACTATTTCAATTTAGTTCAGTTTAAAACTCGCGGCGTAAAGAAAGAAATTGTAGCTACTTCAGATGTTTCGATGTAAGCTAACATTTTTGTTATATTTTTCGGGTACCCGAGGGTACCCGGGTACTGTTTTCGGGTACCCGGGCTTGATTTTAGACCGGGTACGACATCCCTAGTATGCAGAGATCTTAATTCAGAGTTTTAAACATTATTTTAATGTCATCTTCCTCTAACAGTTTAATCAATATGCAATGCAATTATTGCTACGTTCAATGCATTTTGTGGGTTTTGAAGAACCAATCAGTGCAAGGTTGTGCGTGTAGAAATGTCTAACTTTCTAGTAGGAACATGTAACGGGAGTTTTTATGATTGCTTTAAATTGTGTTACTTGCGATTTAATTTTTTTTGCTTTTATGTTCTTCAAATAATGTCCATTATGTCAAATACGCCATGTCTCAAGTAAGTCTCGCTCTCCCCTTGCTTGTAGAGCTGCAATACCAACATTTCACGTGCCGCCAGTGATTCATTTGATAATCAAGAGTGCGCATTTAGTGTATTATTTCATTGCAACTTCTGATTCATAGTGTTTTATCAAAATACGAAGAGCATAGAGGTAGATTTCCTTTCGCAAACCAACAACTTTGTACTGGTGGTGTTTGTGAACTGGACACTGGAATCATATTTTATTTTTTTAAATGCGTTCATCTTAGTTTTATGCTTAATTTAGATATCAGGATTTTTTTCGATTTCAGTGATATGATACATCATTCATCATGCTGTTTATTACTTCGCATTAATATGCATTTTTAGCTTTTATTTTCTTTTTTGTGTATCAACTGTTGTGTGAGTGTACATAAAAATATAAATGACTCCAGACGTTTCGATTTAAATTGAAGGGCTGGATGCAATAACAGTACCTGTGAAGTTTACAGTTTTGAGAAAACTGAAAAACCGTACCGTTTCCAAAGAAAATCTGTCTTTTGAACTACCGCTCTATTTTGTACGGTTTCTGCAGAATTTGTAATTTTTGAATATTCTTGACAAATGCTTAAAAACTAAAAATCAAATTTTCGGCTAATCATAACATCACTGTAAAAGGAAGTTGTGTGCGTGTATCACACCAGCTTTTTTATAAATAGGAATACGGTGTTGTGTTGTAGCTTATGTTACTGATTTAGTATTGTATACGGTTAAAGAAATATGTTATGTGTGGTCAAATATCGAAATTCAAAAGAAGGGATAAAAATAACTAGAATAAACTGGAACGAGTTTACGCAAAAACAGTTTTGTTTGTATTAACCTGGAAACTCCGTATATGGACTACAAGAAAGCAAAACAATCTTAAGTTAATAAAATACTACACGTTATTAGGCTGCAACTCGAAACTTTTCATTACCAAGAAGTGGCTTGTGTATAAAACAGTTTCGGAACCAATATGGATCTACGATATCCAGTTGCTGAATACCGCATCTATCAAATATTGAAATCTTGAAACTATTCCAATCTAACACATTTCGAATAATAATCAATGCACTCTACTATGTTCCTAACAGACAAATTCGCGCGAAGATCTGAAAGTGATATAAATGCAAAAAGAGGCAGTTAAGTGCAACGCGAAATATCTTTAGAGATTAGAAATACATTCTAAACACACGTTAAATTAACTACATTTATTTGCTCCTGCTTACAAGTAAACACGTTAAATGCAACAATAACAAGCGCAACCGTTGGTGTTAATGCTCTTATGTGTCTTTTGTAACTGTCCAATACAACGGTGCTAGGTACCTACTTAAAATATGGTTTGGGCTGCAGCCCTAGCGCATCCCTCTCTTAACGCTAAACACATGCCAAGTAAATTTCCACAGCCCATTAGCATTAAACATAATCGATAACAGCAAACAAGTGATTAAACTCAAAAACGGCGAAGGCCTTTAAACTTTCTTTACATTTTCAACAGAATTGAAGTTATATAGTTAAGTTATTGTGTTCATATTGCAAATGAACTCTAAAAGTGAAGTCAAAAGGGGAGGTACTGTTCACATGTTATTGTCAAAGTGCTGTAATATACTTTTTCCTACGACTGCTTCTAAAATCAAGCTTTCCGCCTTGTTGACGTACGTGAAAAATTGATTGTTTTGAATCAGTTCATCGCGGCAGCCGTCATACGTAAGTATATAATCGTGAATCGTAATACATAGCAACATACATAAATTTTATATAAGCTTTCATGATTATATACCTAAGTCGGCTAGTGGTCAGCTATTTGAAAACGTCAAAGTTGACAGCTGTCACTGTGAATTTGATTTAAACCTTTTTTCGCGATTTAAAGTTACTTGTGCTTTATTTTGTGTATTGTCGGTGTTTAAGTGTCAAGAAAAATAAGAAATGGGCGATAAAATATCCAATTCTGATGTAAAAATTTACACGTCGCTGGAAATTTTAGAAATGGCAAAAAACACCAGTTTAGGTAAACCTATTTTCGAAAATTTTACAGTCGTAGGAAAAATTTTGTATGCAACACGAGCGAAAAATGCATTAGGCGTTCGTTCGAGTTTTTTCGGACCTCGCTTCGCTCGGCCCGAAACTTTCGAACTCACGCCTAATGCATCATTTTTCGCTCTAGGTACATAAATAACTATTGTAATGATCTGATTTGGTTATTGCTGAAATTGTTGCATGGCAAATAAATTACTTGAGAAAAAAAATCAAGACTTGCGATATCCTCGTTTTCTTTATGAGTCGAATCCATTTCGAAGAGCTCGATCAGTTTTGAAGGATGATTTGCAGATAATAACTATAGTATGATCAAAAATTATTTTCATCTAGTATGGCTATGGAATAGTTTCTAATTTATGAATGCAACTATAAGTCACTTAAAAAGTATAAACGTAGTTGCAGTCATAATATAGGAACTATTCCATAGCCATACTAATGAAAATAATTTTTGATCACACTTTAGTATTATATAATAATAATTTGTCACATATTATCACTTCACATGTGAATTGATATCGACGTTTGACGTATTTGTACGACGTCATTATTGTGAATTAGGACAACAATTTGCCAGCTCTCAAAGTGAAGTCCCATCCACCTATATTTTCCGATTTCCGGTTTTACCTGAAGGTATATCAACCACCAAGTTTTAAATGGGACACCCTGTATACTTCTGCATTTTTGGAATCTAGAGTTATTATTAATTTATTTACTAAAATAATAAGGACTCATCTACATTCCGGCGATATTTTAATCCAAATATAGCAATGATTTTTAGTTTTAATAATCCAAAAGAAATCATCATATGCACAGAACAAAAATTATTCCAACACAACAAAAGATGTACATAAGTGTAAAAAACGAAACACGGTAATCTATTTAATAATAGAAAAAACGAAGCATGTATCACATTCACAAGTTGCTTTTCTTGTATGTGCTCAGAAAAATTTGATGTAGAATTTGCGAGTTCCATCTTTATTTTGCAGGTTGAAATTTAATCCAAGTTTTTTCTATTTTAACCTTTTCAGCTAACGTTATACTTTTAAAATTAATGTTGGAAATCGTACGACACTCATTAATGACCGATAGAAAAATTATTTCACGAGCCTTAACCAAGACAACAACAAAATTTCTTGGAAATTATTTGTAGGTATGGATTACTTTTTTTAGGGTTTGTTGCGTTACGATTTTCTTACCGAATCTGCATTCGAGCATTAATTCATATCCGGAAATTATTTTTCGTGCATTCCAACAACGTCCTGTAGGACGTTGTTCGAACTCAAAAAACAATATTCTTATGAGATTATATGTGAGAATATTTACTTATGCGAGTTATACGAGCCCCTAATCCATGGAAAGTATCAAATTTGTGAAGGCCCGACTTCACTTTTCATTGTTCTATAAGCAGTTATACCGATGCTCGGAGCTCGAATACAATTATTTTCATTGTCAAATATTGCACCTCATTTCTATCGGCGACTGTCTTTACCTTCCAATTGCATTACATTTTGGAGCGCTATATTTGTCAGCAAGCCCAACAGTTTACGACGTTCTCGGCTGCAGCGTAGTTAGCTTTGGTGTCGCATTGAAATTGCTATACCCCGATTCTGCTGCGTCAGTTTGGGCTCTATTTCGAATCGCCCTCAGCAGCTGCCTGTCGCTTGTTACATTGATATGAGCGAGTGTGTTGACACATAACTGCATGTTATGTTGGCAAACTTCTTGGATATTGTTTTACATGTTTTAAGCGGTATCGAATAGCTACCTCCGGATCTCGTTACTTAAACATTGTTATATTATAACGGTAGGATATATGATAAAAGATATTTTCCATTATAAAATAGTTGCTTTCTAAGCCATATAGGCTGTTGACGGCTGGGAGGCTAGCGCCCCTAAGGCGCATCCGCCTCTGAGAATTGGGCGCATGCGTACATTAAGTTTTTCTCTATTTTAAGCCGTAGAAAATGTTTTAGCAACTTTGTATATTTCCCTGTATCGATACTTTAGTGCCAGTTTGAAATAATTTTGATTTTGGCTTAGAAGTAAGTAAACTTTGACTAAACAGGTTCACTTACAGATTCATTTAAATGTTCAATCAGATCCATCTGGGTCATTTTGGAGTTTTAATAATTGAAGTAGAATCCCTTCGCATTTATTAATATTTAACGGCTTCCGATAACTTCCGTTTCTCCCACGCTTTTCGCTGTGTATATTCACTCTTTTGCTTCTTAGTCGTATTTGTTATTTTGTAGAGCACATAAAACACAAGAAGTGGGTAAATAGAAAAACACGATTTCCTTTTTCTTGAAAACAATCTTTTACCGTGTGAAGTTGGTGCCTAGGGCCGCTACAAGAATTTTAGTATGTAATAACTTTTAAAAACATATATTTCACCCACTCAGTAACTTATTTCATTTTCTTTTTCTGAATTTATTCTAACTGAAACATAAACTCCATTTTCAATGTAGTTTTTAACGTCAGATTAGTACAGTGTGATCGTAATACATTTTGGACAAGCTCACATATCTACAATTAATTCATCTTTCTATTGACACTTTCCTGCATGCCTAACCATGACGCCACTGCAACGTACTCACAAAACGTTATCATTATGCGAAAAAGTGGCTATACGTTCGTCTAGTAAACGTCGACTTCTTGCAAAAGCAATTGCGTTAAAATACAGCGCCAGGGAATCAACGATCAGTGCAATGAAACAAAAAGATAAGAATTAAAACTTAGGCGAAAGAGTCCCTATTCTATGAGTACAATAGGTATTGTCGGCCGGGCACAGGCTACATTGTCGCACAAGGGTTGGTCTTACTTTCGCCTGGAAGAAAAAATCAATTTCACTTTTCTTGGCTCCATATGGTCCATTGTTCGCGGAGTCAGTTGTCCGGCCGTTTATTGCGCTAGGCGATGGCCTTGTCGTATTACGCCGATGATATTCTCGCAAACCTATCTGGAGTGTATTTGTTGCAAAAGACCCCAAGACGAGCTAGAAATCACGCTGATTTGTAGAAATTACAGGGCGATGTTTTAGGAAAGTTTGTTTCATTCTTTGCGCGAGGAACATTAATCAACCTTGACTTACTAATATTTCGTAACTGCACGCACAATTGGTTTAGACACCCACTAGTTTTACTCGAATCGCTGCACCCCGACTTTCACTTTCATTAGTGTATTTCGTAGAGCAATACACACACCTGACTTTGACACCCATTGGTTAATGGGCTCCGTCACACTTTTATCATCGTTATTAAAAAGAAAATCATTCTTAATAGAATACGTTTTAGCGTTTTATTTCACTTATACTTTCGTAGAAAACTCGATCAAGTTTAGCGTTTTGTCACTCACTTATTTCTAATCTAAAACTTTGCATCAGTTTAAACACCGAAAACTTAGATATCACTTTTCACTGATTTGATTTCCTGGATAACACCACGTCCCAGACATTGACTGATATTTTGTTGTATATTTAACTAAACGTACTGGAGTTTATTAAAAGATTATCGGGCCACTGCTATGTAAGCACTGCACTGTATCAAATCCTATATAAACACGTATTATGATCTAACATTCTAGATTCTACAAGGTGTACACGGAATTGTCGTACTTAGGGAAATGCAATGTTAAAGATTACGGAGGATCGACTATATCTGTTGTTTTACCATGCCAACGGTTAATTAACCTTTTTTACATAAAATAAATTTGAAAACAACAAAAATGTTATAGTTATTTTTTATGAAGCATATTTGTGCAGAACTAATAATATTTTAATAATAAATTCGGCTGAACGTCATAACAAACAAAATACTTGTACAACAAAACATTCACATATAATATCATAAGAGCATTAATTCTTTCCGGAAATTTTTTGAGTGCGTTCCAACAACGTCGTATTAATTTGCCTGAGCGGGACGCGAGGGTAAATTAGGACGTTGTTGGAATGCACGAATAATAATTTCCAGATATGAATTAATGCTCGAATGCAGATTCGGTAAGAAAATCGTAACGACACAAACCTTAAAAAGAAGTAATGTCTACCTACAAAAAATTTCCAAGAAATTTTTGTTGTTGTTTTGGTTACGGCTCGTGAACTAATTTTTCTATTGGTCATTAATGAGTGTCGTACGATTTTCATAATAATTTTTATTCGGAATTTTTAATATTGCCTTTTCCGTTTACACCGTGTATATATGTGTTGAATTAAAGAAATGTGTACTGCTATTATTAAGCCCATATATTGGATTTCTATATATGACATTCCCAATTTCTAAAATTCCATAGAATATTGTCCTATCTATTTAAACAAATAAATAAAATATCAAGTGATATCAAAAATTTATCTGTAGTAAGTTGTTAATGTGTTGGTGGCACTGTAAGTCTATGTCAAATTCAAGGTTAGCAGGTTAGGTTTTGCGTCAGTCTGTGTCAAAACTGACGCAAACCCTAACCTGCTAACCTCGAATTTGACCTAGACTTACAAAGCCGGATTAAGGGGGGGGGGGGCTAAGGGGGCTGCAGCCCCGGGCCACCGAATTTCGGGGGCCTCGAAAAGATTCGAATGTTATAATCTAGTGCGGTTTCTAATCATTTAGATCTCTTTGTACCCGTTGCATAAATGGGAATGGGGCCTCTAAATAAATTAACCCTGGGCCTCACATATCCTTAATCCGGTTCTATTAACTTACAGTGCCATAACAGGGAATGTCAAAAAATTATCGCCTAATAATTTCAGTTAGGTTAGTCAACTTGAAAAAGATTATCAATAAATTTTTTTGTTGGTTTGGAAACCATACTAAAATTAATTTTTCTATTGGTTCTTAATTAAATTAGTGTCGTACGATTTTCGGTAATATTTAGTGCACTAGGTATATAACAAGGGATAATTCTCTAATATGCTTCAATCACAATCTACCATCTTTAATAATAGCTTACTTTGAAAATAGCGTGTCAAAGATAACATTCTTTTTTAATGTTTGGTTATGTTTGCACAATAATCATTTCAATAAATACCAGTATGGATATGTTTCAAATCTATAATATTTTAACTCAAATGCTTGCGAGATAAGAAATTTTATTCAATAAAATATTTACTTCTACATAATAAAATTAACAGCTGCCGAACTAATGCCCACAGATTGTTGTTAGAAGGTAATAAATAATAATTTAACATTTACAAAAATACAGTTATCTTCCAGTTTCAAAATGAGTTTTATCATATCATTGAAGAGAAAACGAAATAGTAAATTAGAGATTTAAGTTTGAGCTACATGCGTACATTTCAGTTTATTGTAACATTAACACTACTATCTATCATTGTTCCAAAAATACTCATACCAATTATTGTAGAAATAAGAGATGCCGAACTAAAGTACCTGAAAAGCCGAAAATACTTGGACGCTTTGTGCGTTTATTTTTGGGCAACGACACCCGTTCTGATCTCAATTCTCACTTTCGGGACATACGTTCTGATGGGGAATAAACTGACAGCTGCAACTGTGTTCACAAGCATGGCTTTGGTTAA
>OW679197.1:44618241-44677890 GCA_940337035.1 Agriotes lineatus
CTTACTCTCGCTTGTGATTAACTTTTCCAAGAAACGATAACATATCGGCCAATGTTCATGGCTTTCGTTTACTAGAAGCAGAAGTCCCAGTTCCTGTTCCTCTCTTTTGCCTCTTGAGGAAAGTATCTTTTATATTTTTCCCCCTTTTCTTACAATCATTAGCTGCAACAAAAATGGACACAATTACGCAATGTGAGTAGTATAGGATAAGCGTTTAGGTATCTCTAACAGCAAAAATGATTTTTAATTTGTGTTTTCATTTATTTTACAAATGACTTCCGTATTTTTCTTTTCAGGTTTTCATTCTCTGGCTTTTGCATTTAGAATTTCATTCAGCTACATCAGCAGAATTGTAAAACAGACGCTTTCATTTCTAAGCAGCAAACTGATGCCGTTATTTTTGCCACCAATCACACCTGATGAATTGAAAAAAAAGCTGAACAATTCGAACAAAAACTGCAATTTCCTAATTGTGTCGGAGCGATCGACGGAAAACATGTGCGAATATTCTGTCCTGCACGAAGTGGTTCTTTGTACTTCAATTATAAGCAGTTCTTCTCCATCGTTGTGCTTGCTGTCGTTGATGCAAACTACAAGTTTATCTTCACTGATGTGGATTCTTATGGCAAGGAAGGGGACAGCGGGATTTTTTATAAAAGTAATCTTGGGAAGCGATTCAGAAGCGATCTTATCTTTCCACCACCTCGTAAGCTGCCAAATTCGGACATTGCGTTGCCTCACGATTTTGTTGGTGACGAAGCGTTTCGGCTTCATACACATATCATGAAACCTTTTTCGAAACCCGTCGCAAGTGCTGACAATCAAAAAGCGATTTTTAACTGCCGTCTTTGTAGGGCTCGTCGACTTTCTGAGAATGCATTCGGTTTGCTATGCCAAATTTTTCGCTTATTTTACACCCCCATTGCCTTGAAGCCAGAGACTATTGATCATTTAATAATCGTTGCTTGTTGTCTGCATAATATGCTTAGAGATGCATTTCTTGAGACACAAAATAAACCACATTATGAACTAGATCCTTCCGATCCTCCACCATCGAGAAATTTTACACCACTTGCAACGTCTGGTGGCTTTGCAAATGCTGATGGGTTTTAAAGCATGTCCCATAAGTAACAGGACTACAAATCCAAGGCGGCGTTGAAACAATAAGCAACGCTTTAAGTTTTGACGTTTCTCAAAGGTGACTTTACGTTTTGTGTATTTTAAACGAATGTTACACCCGTATGCATAGTCGTTCGCCAGCGACTCGCCGGCGACTCTCCGGAGTTTCGCTACGCGCCTTACGAGAATTACATTGCATAGACGCTCGCCGGTAAAACAATGGACGAGCGTTACTATGGTTTTCGATGGAGCGCCGGCGACGTGCTCGACGCGCAAGCGATTATGAAATGTAATTCTCGTACGGCGAGTAGCGAAATTCCGGAGAGTCGCCGGCGAGTAGCTGGCGAACGACTATGCATACGGGTGTAAGTGTTTCTTCTGAAAGTTTTATTATTTCAAAATGAAACGCGACGACAAAGAAGCACGCGCAGAACGGATTTTCCAATTTTATATTCAAAAAGCGGGCAGGTCAAAATTATTGACTTTTACCAAGGCGGTCTATATTGTTCCAGGCCATGATACTGGCTCTGTTGTCAGATTGTGTGCTACGCCATTCCAAGACACACTAAGTTTTGTTTGTTTGAAATATATTTGACATTAAAAACTATTTTGACAAGGCAGCTTATATAAGTTACAAAACTGCCTTTGAAGTGTTTCGTACCAAGCTGCAAGTCAACTTACGCTTCATCAGCTGCTCCATATGTTAGCTTGATCAAGTTTCCATCTAATGGAACGGTGGCACAAACAAGGAAAGAAGTTTTGCATTTAGAGAACTGGCGGATTTGAAAGGCTAGTGATGTGTATGAAAAGCACTTTAAAAGAGCAGATATAAAGGGTAATAAGATGAACAGACTTGTTCTGACCGCAATATCACTACCTTACAAGCAAGTTATTTTGAAGAAATTACTGTTTATGTAGAGTCAAAAATAGTAGCAATGGAAAATTAGCTACTACCTACCCATTAGGAATTGTTTTTAAATCGAATATTACATTGAAGTGGGCCACTACGATGTAAGTAACAGTGATTTTATAGATTTTTTTCAACTGATATGTATCACAATGACAGGAATAGTGCACTGACAGATTGTTCATTTAGTGACAAAAACTGGTAATTGTTTGTTAAAGGTTGGCAAAGCCATGTTACCAGATTGTGGTAGACCATTCCAAAGGTCACTTTATATGACCAGTGTAATGGCCTGGAACAATATAGACACATTTTTCTGCTGAAGGAATTGCAAAAAGCACCATTTACGATATTTCTAAGTGGTTGACCACGATCTGTTGCTACCAGTGAAGTTGTGAGAAAAATTAAGCGATCATTTGAATTTCACCCTGACCTATCTGTTCGTAATTTGTCGAAAAAACTGAAAATACCACGTTCTACATTATCGCGTGTAAAAGTCAAGGAATTAAAGATAAAAAAAAGCCAGAACAAAAAAAGTTGTGCCGCGTTAAAAATAAAGCTGCCCGTGCAAAAACTGGCGCTCGTTTTGTTATTGATTCGGCAAGGCGTAAAATTTTAATTATTGATGATGAAAGTTACGTTTCTGTAAATCCTGAAAAAGTTCCTGGTCGCAAATTGTTTCATTCTTCTGATCCTAGCAAACTAAAATTTAGGGAAAAAGTTAAGGAAAAAAGAAAGTTTTTCAAGAAATACATGGCATGGCAAGCTTTAGAAGAACTGGGAAATGTTTCTGAACCTTTCATAACAGAAGGCACTATCAACACTAAAACTTACTTAGACGAATGTATCAAGAAACGGTTAATTCCCTTTATTGATAAACATCACTCTAAGCAAGATATTTTATTTTGGCCAGATCTAGCGACCTCTCATTATGCACGAGAAGTGACGCAATACCTCAATGATCAAAAAGTGAAATTTGTTCCGAAATTTCAAAACCCTCCAAATTTACCCCAAGCGCGTCCAATAGAACAGTTTTGGACGATATGTAAACAGCGTTATTCCCGACGAAAAAAAGGAGCAAAAAACATGAATGGTTTTAAAAGAATTTGGAAACAAATTTCAAGAGAAGTTGCGACCGAGCACGGACATGCATTGATGACACATGGAAGACAAATTTTATTGAAAATTCTAAATATGGCTTTGAAGTTTAATATTGTCGGTCCGTTTTCATCTGTTTACTATAGGCTATTATAGGTAATAAATGTAATTAATTCTGAGTTGTACTTTATTTTTAAAATGATGTTTTAGTTAGTCCGGTTACTTATGGGACATGCTTTATGTGAGAGATTCATTTATGAAATACTTTAACAGTCATGCTGGAGCAATAGCTTTGCAGAATAATTATGTGACTAGAACTAACTAATTGCCATGTGAAGTTTTATTTTATTTTTTACTGATCTGCTAAACTAAAAATATTATCAGTAGAGACCGAATTTGTAAGCACAATCATAAATCTTGTTTGCTACTACAATAATATTGTTTGGGTAATAAATTTTTCTTTCCTGCCACCATTTAAACGGATCACCTTTTCTGTGTAATAGTTGTTCCTGGATAAATTTATCATATTCAATAATCGCTGCAGCTAGAGGTGTGATTGGAGTAACAAGTTTTTCTACATTTAAGTCGAATTCTTCCCATATCGACGTATCAGCTGTTGTAGTTTCCGTTTGCTCTACTGCGTGTGGTTGTTTTTGTTCTTCTTCGTAAGATGCATTAAGTTCAGTAGTGGCCGTAATAGATGCAGCTCGCTGACAAATTGATTGTTTTACTTTGTCATAAGCTCTCGTTGACGAAAAAGCTTGCCTTTTGAAACGCGGATCAAGTAATGGTGCTTCTGCTAAAATGCTTTTTTCCTCTATCTCTGCAAATCGTTTTTTAAATTCTTCCCGTATTTTTTTTATTACTAATTTTATTTCTTGCTTTTGATCGTTTTCAACATATTTTTCAAAAAAATTGGTCAAACATCGAGCGAACAATATAATTTTTGAAATTGTCACTTCTTTTTCTGAACTCACCTCCTCTGTTACTTGCAAAAACGGTTTAAGAATTTTACACATTTTTTCCAAAATTTCAAACTCTTGTGATGGTAGTATTGTTGGGTTCATTAAAGCTAAGGTTGATAATATTGGCTCTTTGTTCGCGACAAATGTTTCAAACATTAGCAAAGTAGAATTCCATCTAGTCGGCACTTCTTGTTTTAAAGTTTTCTCAGGAAGGCCCATCTGTCTTTGAACCGCTTTGAATTTTGCTAAGGCATGCGAACTACGCTTGAAATATTCCACAATTCCTTTAATTTTCATCTGTAGCGGTTTAATTTCGGATAAGGCATGTTGGGCCACTAAATTTAAAGTATGGGCAAAGCATGGAATATGGGACCAACCTGACATTCTTGCAGTTGCGACCATATTTGCAGCATTATCTGATACAAAGGCCACAACCTTCTTTTCAATTTCCCATTCTAGACAAACACGCTTTATTTCCTTAGCTAAATTTTCAGTCGTGTGCCTCTCGTTGTAAACAAAGCAGTCTAATAATGCGCTTACTAATGTGCAATTATTGTCCAAATAATGCACGGTTATTGCTATATAACTTTCATTAGTTGCAGTAGTCCATCCGTCTGAAGTGATTGAACAGGCTGTAGCAGTGTTTAGAGAAGTTTGGACTTTCTCCACTGTATTCTTGTATACTAAATCTAAAAGAGAATTTGATACCGTTTTTCTGGCTGGCATAATATAGTTGGGGTTTAATTTATTCAAAAATTCTCGAAATTCCTTTTGTTCAACAAGATGAAAAGGAAGATATTGTTTAACAATTAATTTTAATAGAAGTTCATCTAGCGCCCTGCTTTTGGACGGCGGAAGAGGTCTACCAACAAATTCATTAATTGTTGTTTGAGTTTTTTTTTGTTTTTTTGCTGGTGGTTGATCTACGCTTGCAGATTCGAGTGGTTCTGCCGATGATGTCGACGGTACCGGCTCCTCCTGAACGTTTTTACCTTCCTCGTTGATTACTAATGTTTATGGTGGTTTAATTGAAGCTGAAGGATGATTATTTTTTAAATGGCGGGATAAATTGGAAGTAGTTCCGGACTTATATGAATAAATGTTCGAGCAAAATTCACATTTGGCATGACCAGGTGATACTTCACGAAAGTATTTCCAGATAAAACTGGACTTACGTTTGTTCATTTCCATTTTATATTATTCGCATACAAAAAAAAACAATAGCCGCCTAGTGCCACTGTTTCATAAGTAATACATGCAACTGCAATTAAATGAAACTGATAACTGACCAATTGGCAAGCGCATTTCAGCAAGCACAGCAAAGATAGTATGGAAGGGTCATGATTCATAGTGTCTGGTTTCAAGAACAGAAATGCGCTCGGTGCAAAACCTAAAATTCAGCGGGCCCAACCGAACGAAACTGAATCGTTCAAATGAACGAATCGAATGATTCGGTTCATGTTGATTGATTGAATCGAAAGAATCGACTCCCAAAAATGAATCGGATTGCCCACCTCTACTGCTCAAAGAGAGGTCTAGCCGCGCGGTCCCTTCCACCTCCAGCCGCTGCGCACGCAGTGACGCTTCTAAGACAATGATTGCATCAGATTTCATAGTAGCAGTATACCGCGTCAGACGCTCAGGAAACGTACCTTGAGACTAGTGCTAAGTTAGGACTAATACTAAGACTAGGGCTAAGAAAGCTGTATAAACCAGCCTGAACACCTACGCGTGTTGTGATGGCAAGTGCACAGAACAATACGCACAGATTGCTTTTAGTTAGGTTATGTCACGTAAATAACCGCCACCTTCCGACGTTTTGCGCCTGTCTGTGTAGTTTAACACGCGGGACATTCAAAACTGTGTTTGAGTGTTACGTTTTCTTAGTGCCAGTACGCCACCGAAGGCCAATAATTGAGCAGTACCGGTACTGTGCTGGTACATGACCGTACTGTAAGTAAAGACTGTACATTATTTTAGAGCTGCCTTACAGCAGGGTACTTTCAATTTGATCAATCGCCAAGAGTGGAGGAAAAAGTCGCCACAATGTCGCCAACTACACAATAATAAGAAATAGCCAAGAAATCGCTACTTTTAACTACTAATGACGGTTTGCACCGCACGAAAATATTTTGGACTAAATTTAAAACGTGATTAACAATTGTTTCTATGCTTTTTAAGTCAATTTTAAATTTTATACAAAACTTTTGCTAGCGGTGCAAATGACCATTAGGTATTTAATGTCTAATTAAATGTTATAGAATTAAATGGGGGGGGGGGGGTTAAATAATTATATATTTTTGCAGAAAATTTATTATTTAGATATATGAAACAAAATAATTGAAAACAAATATAAACAAATAAATACATGGAATAAGAAAAACTTTAAAATATTGCCTAGAATATAATGTTCAATTCGACTAAAAAGTTTTTTTTAGGTAATTATTATTTCGCCAGATGATCGCCAGTTTTGGTCCATATGTCGCCAATCGCCAAACCAGAATTTAAGTCGCCGTCTTGAATAAAAATTTGCCACTTTTGCGAAAAATCGCCACGGTTGGCAACCCTGCCTTACAGTGTATTTACAGTGATGGCTGGATGTAGGTAGCCCGGCAGCATATTTGTAAACGACGTCCATGATCGCGATTCGGTTCTAGCCCGAACGATGTCGTAACCTCTTTAGTAAACAGCATACGATATCGCAAGTAATAGAGTGTTTATACTTAAGAGAAACATATAAATATAAATAAATAACTGTAAAACTGACAACATCACACACAAATATTTCCATTTTTGAGAAACAGAAACTGTGGTAAGCCGACGACACCGAGTGGCCTCTGTCAAAATACTGAAGAATTTCTTGAATGGTTTCACTTGGAATAGGTCTCTTTGATAAAGCAGCCGCGCTGTTAATTGTATGATTGTGATCATTCGTAAATACAATTAAACATGGCCAGGATTCTGCAATAGTGTTGGGCGGATTTGCTCGAGAATATTGGGGAGGAACACGATTAACAGAGACAATAATTTTAGCAGGACAATTTATGTTTCGCGATGCATGAGCCTTCTTTCGATCAGTTTCATAGAGTTTGGTTTCTCGGGTGTTAAAGCGGCAATAATAATACCGTTTAAGCAAATTCTTCTTTGCTGTCTTTAAGGAATTTTGAATGGTTTTTTCAAGGCCTCCTATAGTGTACCAGGCCGTCTCGTTGCCGAACGCCTGCAAAATAGTGGTCATACGACACCATTTCGCGCCCATTGGAAACAGCGTATTTTCGCACAATAAATGTAATAAACCTGCTTCAAATATTGTAAATATGAATTTTAGTGATTGTAAATCATTTCTATAACTATCATACACCATTACGATCGAAAATTAAAAGCAGGTAATGATTATTTATAAGTATATTTGTAATTCATTTATTCAAAATAAAAGTAGGGAAATTCTGATAATATACATTAACATGCAATTTATAGAAATTGCAGTTAGAATTTCTTAGTTAAATCTTCAAAATAATTTAATTTTCTAATACCCTAATTAGCTTTACCATTAACTGTAGAGATTTAGTTAATGGAAAACGATTATTATCGGAGAATAGAATGGTAAATACCACACTACTATTATAATATAATTGAAATTGTTGCAGTAATATTAACTATCATGCACCATTACGACCTAAAATTAGAAGCAGGCGATGTTTTATTAGATATTTATTAGATCGAAAGGATTTGTAAAATAAGTAACAATTATATTTAAATTACAATTAAAATTACAATACATGTATACAGTTTCAGTAACTATTAATAATTTATAAACTTTATTTATTATAAATGTAACCTATCATTATATATTATAAGGATAATTAAATCATAATATATAATATACCTTATATCTATGTAAACATTAACAGCTTGCAGTTCTCGAAAAACCTTAATTTTTTTATCTTAGGATTTACATGATTTAGATGCTAATTTTTCTGTTTTTATTTTAATTGCATCATTAATCATTTTATCATTTTTAATTTTAGAATAATTGTTTAAAAGAATATTTGTAAAAGCATTTAAACACAAATCGAATAAATTGTAGAAATTTGTACCACACTGTTCACAACTTTCGTGTGATAAAAATTGCGATATTTTATCAATCGCCAAATGTTTCAAAACAGACTTTTGACACCTAAGTTTTAAAAAGTCAGATTCGTAATCAGGAGATATTAAAGTCTTGAAAAGTTCAAAAACTTGTAGTATCACGTGAACAAACTTTTGAGTCGGATATTTTAAGCCACCCCTGTCCAAAATTTTGAAATATTCGCTATTTTCTGAGTCAACCCAAGAGACTTGCATATCTTTGTCACATATCAAATATTTAATGCAATCGTTACATTTTGTTCTTTTGTGAACTTTATCTGCTAGATAACCGGCGATATAAATTAAAACGCTTATATCTTCCTTTTGTACTTCTGCAACTGTTGTTAGGGCACCTTCAAACTTTTTTTTTATTACATCAATTTCATCAAGAAATGAAAAATCTTCGAAATCGATAAGAAACTCTCTTAATTCAAAGTCACCTTTTTTCCGAATTGAGTTTAATTATATTTAAAAATTTTAGTTTTTTTTCGGATTCCAAAATCTGTCTAACGCCTATATGGTAATTACCGCCACTCATTTGTCTGTACTGACCAAATCTGGCTTCTAATGAGTCCGTTTGAAATTTTCCAAGCAAAATGTATTCAAACTGTACATTTTCTAATAAATATTTGCTTAATGAAATTAATGCAGCGGAAGTATGGCTAATTGCCATTTGAGTTTCGTTAGTTAGTTTTCCATTGCGATTTGTTTTTATTTTGTTAGGTACCGCTAACATATTCCAATTATTTAACCACAAGACAAAATCTTCTAAAAATTTTAAATTGATGTTATTTCTTTTTGTTATCGGATTTTGATATAAATCCCGTTTTGAAATGCCTTTAAATTTGGTCTTGCAGTTTACAATTTTCCACCAAGTTGCCATAGTTTCTAGAAATGAAATAGTTCCTTTTAAATCATGTGACAGGTTTAACTGCTTTGAACATTTTAGAGCCGTCAAATAATTTAAGACAGAGACTGACATTTTGGCGTTCTAAAGACGTAGGATTTAAAACCTTTTTTGACAATGCTGGAGCTTTTTTGACGATGTTATTTTGTTCAGAGTAATACAATTTTCTAATGTCAGATACTGAAGCAAGTTGTTCGGTTTCGGTACTTGGGACAAAAGAAGGAATTATAGTTTGATCTGCGTTTTTTTGATTCAACCAATTGTTCCTCACACATTTAAGTAAGTGCACGGTGTCAAATAGAAAATATATTCTAGAATTTAGATTATAGGGATTCGCAATGTGTAGTTGTAATTTTCCTCCACCCATTGTTTCAAATGCTGATCTATTATTTTATTGTTATCAGATATAACTGTAACAACCTCATAACCGATTTCTGTCAGCGTTTTAATGACAATTCTTAGCAGCTCTGAGAGGTAGTTCGCATTCAGATTTTTTACGGGAAAAAGACCAACATCTTTATTTTTTGAAAGTAACGATGTTATCATGAATGTCTGTATAGTAGATGCTTCGCAGTTGTCATTAAAACTCATTCCTTCTATTTTTCCATTTTTATAAGAAATTTCCGATTTTACATAAGTCTCATCGAGCAAAATGTTAACAAATTTTTCTCTTGGTTCTAGCAATTTTAACTTTTCACTAAGATATTTAATGTGTGCATCTGCGATTCCCGACTGTGCAGATCCTAATTTCATCGAAAGTTTACGTAAGTATGATATATGTGGTAATGTTAATACGTTTTTTAATAAGTTTTTCTCAAGAACATATAAGCCGCTGGATATGTGAAATACATTGTGCACGCCCAAACTAATGTTTCTGGAGCATATTTTGGAACTCCCAGAAGAGCAAGTTTAGTTTGATCTTTTAAAAATTTTATTTTAGTTTTTAAATTTACAGAAACATCAGCAGTTTCAAATAATTCAATAGTTTTTTGTAAAAGTTGTTCGGCAGAATTTACGTAATTAGTCATTTTTGCTAACGAATCTTCATGGAGGTTGCTTAAATAATCTAATAAATCTTGCAACAAAGAGAAATTCTTTAGGATGCAATCTTTTCCCAAAATGTTCGCTACTGACAAGTCATTAAAATTAATTTTACAGTTTCTTAAATAAACATCGACAGACAAATTTTGCTTGACAATTACAGATATATAAATTTCTGGGCAGCCACTAAAGCCCCTAAAATCTATTTTAATAAAATTAAAGGTATCAGGATTATTCACTACTACAAAATCATGCAAATTTAAACGTTTTGGATAAGTATCGCGCAATGTTTGAATATTGAATTCAATATCCCGCTGTCTTCTTTCGTCGTCAATTTTTTTCGATCGCGCCGCTACCACCTTTAATCTTCTAGTTGGACTATTTCTTTGAGTAGGCAAACGTTTCGTTAAATATGAAGGTTGATTTTTAAAAATAGTAGGATATGCGTCTTTTGTTAACCTAGGGCGAAGTTTTTTTGAACCTTCAGGTTGATGTAAATTATTAATTTTAATAAACCGTTTATCAAAATGGTTAATGCAAATTACACTTGATTTTGCGGGTTTAAATTTATCTCGTCTTATGCAACGGGTCCACATCCGTGCCAAGTCCGCGTTTTTTGGAAAAGAGAATACTGTTACGTAGTGTTCTTTATTATTAATGTAGTTTGATTTGCAACCGGGTACGCAACATCGATGTGGCATCTGTAATAAATCATAAAAATATTTCCATTAGTGTTATTTTTGATTACAGTAATTAATTAGGTTGTAAGACAAGTTAATATATGTCTTGTTTTTCATTAGAAAAGAATATTCAGCTAGTTTCTTTTAGAATTTACTATACTAATCGTTGTTGTAAACTGACTAGTTGAGTCCAAAAGTTTTAGACATAATACAATTAAAAATTGGCATTTGTTATTGTTTATCTTTTTGTTTTTTCCTTTCATCTATAGGCGGTTTTTTATTATTTAAAATTAGTGGCAAAGGCATCATTGAGTTTCACCAACAAATGGAATATAATTTAATATAAAAAAGATTCTTCCAACTCGGTGAAACTCAATGCTGCCTTTTACATGCATTAAAACTTTTACCACTAATTTTAAATAATAAAATCTGGTGTGATACACTCACACAACTTCCTTTTACAGTGATCTTATAATTAGTCAAAAATTTAATTTTTAATTTTTAAGCATTTGTCAAAATTTTTCAAAAATTACGAATTCTACAAAAACGGTACAAAATAGAGCGTTAGTTGAAGAGACAAATTTTCTCTAAAATCTTAAGCAGAATTCAAAAATGTAATAATATACCGGGTGTTCCATTTAAAATAGGAGTTAATAAAAAAAATAGAAAAAAAAACAAAAGAAACCCACTTTAGAAGTTTTTAACTGGAAAATCACCTATCTCACGTCAATGCACATTAAAAATGTAATAAAAATGTAAAGTTTGAAAAAAATCGTTAGAGCCGTTTTTGAAAAAATCGAAAAAAACTGAAAAATCACAAGAGTAAACACCTACTTCCGGTTATGCGATTTTCTTCAAAAGCTTGCTGTCTCATCTACATAGTACACAAAACTTATATATGAAGTTTCAACGCCATACCTCTTTTCGTTTTTGAGATATTCTGTTCACAGACACACAGACAGACAGACAGACAGACACACAGACAGACAGACAGACAGACACACAGACCAATGAAAAAAAATATGTTTTTTGGGATCAGGGGACTCTAAAACGTGAAGATCTGTTGAAAACTCAATTTCGAATTTTTGGGGTGAATCCAATACTTCCTTTATCGTAAAAGGAAGTAAAAAAATTGCCTATTGATGAAAGGAAAAAACAAAAAGACAAACAATAACAAATGCCTTTTTTTAATTGTATTATGTCTAAAAAAATTTAACTTGTTCTGAAGAAGCTAAATATATTAGCGTAACGTTAAATGTTGTTTCTATTTCTGGGTAATATGTTAAAATTTGTTTGGACTCGACTAAACAACAACGACTAGTATAGTAAATTCAAAAAAAATTAGCTGAAAATTCTCTTCTAATGAAAAACAAGACATATATTGAGTTGTGATTCAATCTAAATTATTTCCATTAGTATTTTTATAATATATTATTCTTGTGATTATTATTACATTTATTTTAATATCATGTTTACATACAAAATTTTGAAGGGAACAGAATTCAGAAAATAGATATCTGTCATTAATACATACCTTGAAGCTTGAAATGACACTTAGATTTTATGAAGTACTGCAAATATACGAAGAGAACAAAAAGTTTTTACTCTGCACTTAACTGGTTAGTTCCTTGCACTGAAGAAAATTTTAAGCAGTTATCCATTTTATATCGAAAAATGGGTCATAATAAATATGTTTTTCATACTGCTTAAGTACCTTTACTATGACTAATCATGCACTTAATATTACTGCAACAATTTCAATTATATTATAATAGTAGTGTGGTATTTACCATTCTATTCTCCGATAATAATCGTTTTCCATTAATTAAATCTCTACAGTTAATGGTAAAGCTAATTAGGGTATTGGAGAATTAAATTATTTTGAAGATTTAACTAAGAAATTCTAACTACAATTTCTATAAATTGCATGTTAATGTATAGTATCAGAATTTCATTACTTTTATTTTGACTAAATGAATTACAAATATACTTATAAATAATCATGACCTGCTTCTAATTTTCGATCGTAATGGTGTATGATAGTTATAGAAATGATTTACAATCACTAAAATTCATATTTACAATATTTGAAGCAGGTTTATTACATTTATTGTGCGAAAATACGCTGTTTCCAATGGGCGCGCAATGGTGTCGTATGACCACTATTTTGCAGGCGTTCGGCAATGAGACGGCCTGGTATATACACTATAGGAGGCCTTGGTTTTTTGTATGCTCCAAGCCGTTTTGGTAAGTATTTGATAATCTGACAAAAATTTAAATTTTTTTTAAATTCCATGTCATATAAAATTTCCTACGGCTAGTCTTAAATGAAAGTTGGCTTACTCTAATTGATGTTTAACGGTCGTTTTGTACAGGGTGTTTGAAATTCGAAGTGCATCATTTTTATCTCGGAAACGCCCCTAACTCCCTTAATAAGCATTTTACGATTCATATTATCCGATTTTGCAAGTACTATCATTTAAAATAATTAAGCTAGTGCGACTTTTCGGTAAAAGCGGCAACACCGCCTAATATTCTTGTAAACATAACCCTATTTTGTGTGTCTAAACTAATATAACTTGTTAATAACTTACTTCAATTTCTTCCTTTTCTGTGAAAGGTGTTCTAATACTTTTTCCATCTTCATCTATTAACTTATACTTGTAGTTTGGGGGCAAATTCATTTTTTTTGTAAAATTATATTATTGAAAACGACACGACAACTTTACTATGGAGCGGGGATAACTGCATTACTTGCAAATCTTGCGATCCTGAATGCTGCTTACGAGCAGCCATCAACAAATTTCGCGATATCGTCCGCCGTTTACCAGAGCGTTAAAATTTGCAATCACGGATGCTATTTACTAGACGGATTTGCGATATCGTATGCTGTTTACTAAAGAGGTTACTGCATCGTTCGGGCTAGAACCGAATCGCGATCATGGACGTCGTTTACAAATATGCAGCCCGGCACCGGAACTTGCCCAGCAATGCCAATACTGGCCGAGCTGACGGCCGGCAGCCTTGTGTTTTCTGGGTGCTGTATAAGATTTAAAACTATTCAAATTCAAATTTATAATATGCATTTTCATGGAAATGGAAAAAACCTTGCTTAAGTAATGTAAAGCTCTCATTTCTTCATTGTCTCTGAAACAAATAGTATTTTATTTTATAAGTGTTTTAGAAGGCGTTTTATCAACGAAAAATGGTTAAATGCCAGAAGGAAGTTCGAGCACTGAATTCCCTTGAGTGGATACAACGCAACTAAAAACGAATACATAACGTTTTATCCAACAACTCAATAAATGTCTAAGGCGGTCCCACCGAGCCACCGCAACCCACAATCATCAACCGCCATCAACTAAGATTATGCGCTGCGGCAGAACCACCTTAACTTACAAGCCGGAGCATTGAAATGGCAACGTCGCACTTCGCGCTATTCGGGGGCCTAGAAAATGGCGCGAATTCAAACTCGTACTTGTTAAATGTGAGAGAAACGAATAATTTCTATAAAATTAGTAAGTAAAATATATGAACAAGTAAGTTTATATATATATATTTATTTTAACAATAAAAAGAAATAATACACTGATGCTATTACATTGCCAATTAATTGTTAGGAAAACAGAAGTTAATACATAAATATTCGGGCTCGGTGAGACCATTCACAGTTGGGCACCAAATTAACTGTGCTCTACTCAGAACCACAGACCTAAGAGGTAGAGTAACAAGGTCAACACATCACCAAGACACACACATCACACAATGGTTGCTGCACAAGCACCAAAGGCGCGCTCCCAACTCTATATCCCGAATCCAGGGCAAGTTGAGCATTCTGTCGCCAGATGCCAGCTCATAAAACATCAGCCTCTACACCGAAAGGTAATTGAGGTTACAGATTATACATACATACATACATATATTAAACTATTGATATGTAGATAGCTTTCTATTCTTTTTCGAATCAGATTTATTCAGATATTTCTTTACCGTTGCCCCTGTAGGTTTTGAATTGGTTTTTGATTGACATTAGAATGTGCATCTTTTAGACTTTTCCTTTGTATGGTGTTGTTGTTTAGGATCATATTAGAAAAAATCGAAATAAGTTTTTTAAATAAAGGAAATGATTGATGTGTACATGGCTTTTCTAAAAACCAAATTTGTACATAATCATCTTCAAATCTTGTCACTAGAGTAACTAACAGTAGTTTACGATTTTCATCACATCGAAGAAATAAATGTTTATATTTAGAGCCAATTAAGCAGGAAAATATATTTAATGCCACAAGAGCTAAATTCATAACTAATTCAGATGGAATCACAAGACCACCCCTTTGTAGATCGTAAAGTAGCTATCATCTATTTCAGTTTCATCAGAAAGTAAGCTACGGCACATACTACAATCTACTTGTTTTAGTGCTTTTCTAGCAGCATAACCCGCAACATATATTATTGCTGTCAAATCAAAGTTGTTCGAAATGTTCATAGAAGTAATATCACTGAACATTTTTATATCAATATCGAGCCCACACTTACTATAATCCATATCCGAGTTCGTATTAACAAGCAAATCTGGATTGAATAAAACTTTGCCATACCATGAAGAATGTAAACCAAAAACACTCTTTAAGCGTATTTTTTTTTCTGACTCCATAACCATCTGTACAGACACTTTATAGCTACAACCAGAAAGTTGGCGATATCTACCGAACCGGCGTTCTATACAATCAGATTGAAATTTGCCTGTCAGAACATAACTTGCTTTTACTGTAACAAGCAGAAATTGTAATACTTCGATTAATACCCGGGTGCTCTGAATTATGGCTTTAAAGTTTAAACGTATCTAATGTTAGGCTGTTACTCCCCAGGGTTTTCCATTTTTTCAACCAGACCAAAAATTTGTTTAGAAGCTCAAACCGTGGATCATCAGTGCTGATAAATGGCAACTGATTGCTATCTCGTTTACTTAACCCCTTTATTTTACTTTTTATATTAATAATTCTCCACCATCTTTATACAGGGTGTTTGGTTCACCGACGTATATCCGAAAGGAGGTGGTAGGTGAGTCGGTTTGGAACTTATTTAACCAAAAATACCTTTATACAAAGTGTCACGGTTTCTGAGATAAAGCCAACTTTGTGATTTTATTAAATTACTGCAGTTTTAGTATGATTAATTTTAATTAGACACAACTGCAAACTTTTAATTTCTTGTAACTTTTATTTTAGTAGTCTTTGATATCTGTTCTATCAAATAAAATCACTTGATACACTCTACATGTGATAAAACAAAATATGGAGTCGACTAAAGTTCAAAAATGTATTCTCTAGATATCAAACTTTGATCTAGTAAGCCACGTATAAAAAGTAACACTTTGTATAAAGGTATTTTTGGTTAAATAAGTTCCAAACCGACTCACCTACCACCTCCTTTCGGATATACGTCGGTGAACCAAACACCCTGTATAAGTTATGTGTACTATCTAGATGTGACAGCAAGCTTTTGAAGAAAATCGCATAACAGGAAGTATGGTGTTTACTCTTGTAATTTTTCAGTTTTTTTTCGATTTTTTCAAAAACGGCAGGGAACGATTTTTTTCAAACTTTACATTTTGATTGCATTTTTTAACGTGTATTGCTGTGAGATAGGTGATTTTCTAGTTGAATAACTCTAAAATGGATTTCATTTGTTTCTTGTTGAGTTTTTTATTAACTCCTATTTTAAATAGAACACCCAGTATATTATTGCATTTTTCAATTCGGTTTAACATTTTAGAGAAAATTTGTCTTTTCAACTAACTCTCTAATTTGTACGGTTTCTATAAAATTTGTAATTTTTGAAAATATTTGACAAATTTTTGGATAATTATAAGATCACGGTAAAAGGAAGTAATGTGCGTGTATCACACCAAATTTTTTATTATAAATTAGAGTAATCATTGTAATATGGGAACCAGTGCTGCTAGGTCGGTCACTAATAATTTTCCAACACCAACCTTAAAATTTACTTGTTAGCCACAAAATTCTCTCGTATAACATAAAATGATGAAACATTGAAACATACAAGAACAACATATTTTATATTTTTTTAAAACTTATTGTATACAAATGTTACTCCTAAATAATTGAAAATGTTTATCTGTAGGTGTAAAGTTTGTGCAGTCTATTGCTATGACTACACCCCTTAAGTCTACTATAATATAATAATTAATTTTATCTACTCCAGTGGGATAAGTAACGCATTACGTCACTCATTTGACACTATTTCAGTTAGGTAATGAAGCTCATTACGCCACTCAGTTATGTAATGGTTTCATTACGCAACTGAGTTGTGTAATGACTTCATTGCGTAACTGAAATAGTGTCAAATGAATGACATAATGACATTTGCCTATTAAAATATTTTTGAAAATGACAGATCTGACATTTCTCTTAATGCACTTTTCTCAATTTTAGGCAGTCGTAGATAAAATTTTGTACAATACATGTGTGATAATGCATCATTAATATACTTGTGTGCTTACACACACGTATATTAATGATGCTGTTATCCCACTTGTATAGTAAATAACTATTATCTTACAGTAGCGCCTATTACCATACATTATACAACCGTTTTTAGTGACTAAAATGAAGTTTTATTCACAACACAGTTGTGTCGAAATAATTATATCGTTGCACCAAAAAGAATAAATCTAGTGCTTGATTTCAAATTAAGTTCACAAAAGACTACTATTTATTTTCAATAAGTAGGTAAACGTTTCAAAACAAATTACACACACACGTCACATCGAAATACACATATTTAACCACAAAACGGTTAAATTCACGACAATAATGTGCATCGTATCACATCGGAGAAATTTTAAGAAGTCCTCTTTTCCTCGGCGCTCTACTATTATATATCTGGCGCGAAACAAAAGGTGCACTTTTAATTATAAGCCTTTAATTGGCCGAATTTTACGTCACCTAAAGCAATTTCAAGATCAAATTGTCCAACCAAATCCTGATCAGTAATTACCAAAATGCTTATCCTACTTGTACAAATGCCTTACATCTAAACATAAAATTAATAACACCATTGCCTTCGCCGTTTTCCACTGCATAAATGTGTCAAATCTCACGCATATCCAAGCCGGTGTCGTGATAGAAAGATTTTAATCTATCCCGGGGTTTGTCCCACACAAAACCCAGATGTGATGCCTTTAAAGTTTGTTCCATGGCCCCACTGCACGTGTGTGAACATTATCTACAGGAGGGAAATTGGATTAACGAAGATTTGCCCACATTGGCCAACGTGCATCTTGCAACTTCGAACGAAGCCGTGGATCCCCACAGCTCTGCTAGTGGGTGAAGGCCCCAATATGTCCAGCAGCACTTCCTCCAACTATGTGTATGCTTTATAAAGTTTATAAACTGCACGGTTTCACCTGAAGCTTGTTTAGTTGCAACAATTGACTCGCAACAACTCTAAGGTCACCGGTCCGTATGTTCGTTGCTTTAATGTGCACAACATCCAATGTTCTCTGCTTGTAGGCCCCGAATTTGAACACACACATGCTCTTCAGCTATGAACCTCGAATTTTCCAGTTGCGGCCCTCCAATGTGTGATGCCGACGACACGAGCTTTAATTCGACCCCAGCCCAGCTCCGATTGTAGCTCCAGTACACACCGACAGTCCAATCTGCTTCGCCAGTGCAACGAGCAACGAGTGTATATAGTTTTAAGTGTTCTGATGCGGTTTTATCCGCACTTCAACCTTAAGTACACTGCATGTTTCGAATTAAGACACAACTTTGACGCGAACACTGAATAGATTGTAAACGTGTCTAAAATGTTTTATTCTGGGCCAATTAATACCAATATGTGGTCCTATAGGTATGCTGGCTCTTTGTGTGGCTTAAAATGGGATCGTCAGGCGAATTTGACCTGGTTTTATCAAAACATTACCTCACATTTTATCGGCAGACGCGAGAGAACCTCAATCGTACTTGGTGCTGTGTGAAATGCACTTTAAATGCGTGCTTCACTTGATTCAAATTATGAATTATACGGCTACCATATGTATACAGGAATCTCCTATATTTACGCTTAAAACAGCGTATGTCTTAAATGTAACTATTCACATCGGTCCATAAATTATACCGCAAGAAATCTGTTTGTGCCAGTAATTTTCTTAGGACAAGTAAAACTTTGTCAGTTATTAATTACATTATCCCATTAAATCGCCACTGTACAAATTTTGAATCAACGAACGCAAGCGAATATCACCTATGTGGAGAACTATTGCGATGGTTTCAACATTATAGTGAACTACCCTGTTTCAAAATAGATAGAAAAACTTCATAAACTTTCTGTTATACCATGCTTTTCCTTTGTTCGGTTTTGAAACCGGTCACCCGGTATACAGATTGGTGGCGGCTAGTGCAAACACAATTTTTGCACCTTCTCGTTCATTTCGTAGACATCCATTGCTACACAATCTATACCTTGTCAACTTCAAATTGGGACTAATCAATTTCAAAATGGGATTAAACAATTTCAAAATGAAATAAACAATTTCAATTTGAGAATAAACAACTTCAAATTGGGACTAATCAACTTCAAATTAAGAAAAGCTTTTTGTTAACCGTAGTCTTTGCAAAACGACAATTACATGGTTGTGAAAGAACGGAACACCAGCAACAACTAACAATAATTAGTTCTGTCCTGTCACAACCATGTAATTGTCATTTTCCAAAGACTACCGTTAACAAAAAGCTTTTCTCAATTTGAAGTTGATTAGTCCCAGTTTGAAGTTGTTTATACTCAAATTGAAATTGCTTATTCCCATTTTGAAATTGATTAGTCCCAATTTGCAGTTGAAAAGGTATAGTAATTCTAACTGTAATACTGTAATAATGTGACAGCTACTTGACAGTACAGTAAAAACTCAATTGTCATGTGTGACCCTATGTTCGCACAAGCTACTACCAATCTGTAGGTATAATTTTTTAATTCAATTACGTAGTATTTTGACAACTGAAATGTGGCCTTTGCAAAATGTAGTATCGGTAACACAACAGCATGATTACATTTGTGTACATTACTGTAATAAAACTCATTAAAAATTATAAAAGAGCTTTCATAATATATTTATATTTAGAAGTGACATCTATATTTATTATTTGTCTAGACACAACTCTTCTACACACAATCTTAACATTTTAATGCAGATTAAAGTAACGCAAAGGAAACGAAAACATTTGATTTAAAACAAGTAAGATGATATCGGTTGAAATTAAACCGAAAGTAATAAAAACGCTATTTTCAATACGATGCCACTCATATGAAGGGCTTTTAATAAGTGGTTGTCCTCAATAATTAGAACTCGCTTCCTTCATATTCTCAATAGTATTATCAAAGTTGATTTCCTTAATATTTGTTTAATATTAATTAAATGTGTTGTTCTATTGTAAATACAGTGGTTGGAAAACAAAAAGAATGGCTCAAAAGAGATACATCTTTTGACATATTAAGTGTACTTATTTTGACTTATTACGATGTCTAAAATTATTATTGAAATAAATAAAATGTTTTAAAAATTTAAAATGAGGTGTAATTTCATTGCAGCATCACTCTTTACATCTTAGAAGGAAAAAGCTGCAGAATGCCAAATGTAACAACCTTCAACGTAAAATAGTGTGACAATATGTAAAAAATATCATTCATCCATATTTATTAACTCACAATAGTGAACATTATTGAGAACATTCTACGTATAGATCTACAGCAATACACAAAATTCTACCAGTTACTTCCAGTTACTTCCAATTCCCAGATTTCTTTTTTATGATTAAATACCCATAATCAATTACAGAAATCTCATATAAACGGCAGCAGAAGCGTGTGATGTAACAAAAGTGAAAGCTTCGGACGGTAAATATGCTTTGTTAAATCGATATCCACATGGTAAATTACTGTATGCATTAAACATTTTAATTCGCCGATAACGGAGTTAGCAGTGAAGTACGATATCTCGGTCAAGTTCAAGAGTGAAGTAGCCGCTATCAGCCATAAATAAAAACTACTTAAAATTCTTAAATGTACCTATTCAACACGCAAATAACATTCACTTTTCACAAGCGGTGGTCTTAATGTTGAGCGTGTAACTACTTATCTAGCTATTTTTATATATCAGCGTAATCTACTCCAAGCAAACGGCGGTATATACCGCAAATTCCTTTGGTTAATGTGGAAACTCTGTGTTAATAATGTACCTGATATTTACTTAAGAAACGTCTAATTTTAAAGTGTCTATAAATAGCAGCGACATAGATGGAAATCATTATTTAGAACTAAGTAACCTTGAGCCGCATGAATATCCATAGCACGATATGTTAAAATATTAGCAAAATATAAAGTTCGCGAATTAACACATAAACCTAATTTTAAAAATATACGGTAATGGGTTTTTCGTTTAAATAATTATAGACTTCCTTTGAATATATCCTAATAAACGCTTACTGATTTTCAAAGAAAATTAAAAGTGGTTGACCTTTGTCCTTTTTGTGTACGTAAAATCAGCATTGGATAGTTTAAACATAAAACAACTCTTTATATCAATGTATGAGCTGTTAAGAATACTAAAATATAATAAAATTAAATTAAAGAGCTGTATGAAGAAACAGCGAGCATAGTTAAAAAAAGGGACATAATGTCTACTAAAATGATATAGAAGAGTACCTAAAGAAAAATTGTTGGTGTTAGGCACAAACAAAATACGTTGATTGGCATATGCTGAAGACCTAGCGATTTTAGCCAATAAGTCCGTTGATATGAAACTTTTAATACAGAGGTTAGTAAAGGATCCACATAAAAAAGAAAGTAGATAAATCAATAATCATGACAAGTGGAAAAGATAAGGTATACAGAAGCTATAAATACCTGTAGAATTTTCATTCAGCGAATCAACACGCCTGTGAACTATGCCAATCAGCAGTGGAGGCGGCTATTCGATACCGTTAAAACATGTAAAACAACATATGCGAAGTGTGTCAACAATACATACATTATGTGTCAACACACGTGCTCGTATCAAGGCGCAGAGCGGCAGGCCGCTGATGAGGGCGATGGGAAATAGTGCCAAAACTCATACAGCAATTTCAATGTGCTCCAAAGGCGAACTGCGCTATAGCCCCGCAAGTAGTAAACTGTCAGGCTTATTTACAAACATATTCGATCTTCGAACATTGTTTTGGCAATAAATTAGTTCTTATCGGTATAATTTCCTGCAGAACAATGAGAAGTAGCGCTGCTCTTCGCAAACATACCTAACTCTACCCACATGCGAAAAAGTATAGAAGGCCCTCTAATTATACAAATAATTTTACTTTTAATGCTTATAAATAGATACTCAATAACTTAATAATCCCCTAAACGGGAAAAATAGAGTAAAAGTATATTTTTTCACACTTATGTACATTTTGTCAAGTGTTTGGCTAATTTTTGTTCTATGTATCTGATGTCTCATTTTGGATTATTAAAATTAAATAGACACCATTTGATAGCTATGTGCCATTAATCTGCATTGCAGACATGTTATAGTATATAATTTTGACTTGTAACATAACCCATTTCTAATGCCCAATAAAACTGTGCTTTATGCTTTGTTACTATTTTTATCTGAGCCAACGAACACATCATAACTATATAAAAAACATAAAATTTACGAAATAACGTTATCCACAGAAACGCAATGGAAACTTTTCTTTAATACACTGCTCAACAATTGAAGTGGAACGTCTATCTTTGTTTTTTATGAGTAACAAATGTAAACTATAGGCCCCAACACTGTATTTTAAGTAATATGATTTATTTCTAATATATTAATACACCAAAGTATGCCACAGAAAATAAGAAAAAACTGAATTGTCATTAAAAAATCAAATAATTTTGACAATTTCCTGTCAAATAAGACAGAAGAATAACCATCAACAAAGCTAAAGCTAAAGCTGAATTTGACCACTAGTGTTTAGTTGGACCTTCTCTAGCAGTAACTATTATTTTGCACCGTCCTGGCATGCTACGAATAAGATTGTACATTACAGCATTTTCAAGCTGATGGACATTTTCAATATAGTCGTGTCTATCTCTAATTTTAATTATTAACCTATCCCAAACATGCTCACTTTCAGTTAAATTAGGAGAGTTCGCTGTTTACTGACTTTGTACCTGAGCATCGAGTTCAAGTTCTGCATTCACTATATAAAGGGTGTTCATTAGAATTTGTGATCTATTCGGCTTTGGAAATGCTGAAGTCATGTCGTGCATTAAATCATGGCTGATAACTGACACTGGTGACACTGTCAGTCAATGTCAAATTCGAGGTTAGCAGGTTAGGATTTGCGTCAGTCTGTGTCAAAACTGGCGCAAAACCTAACCTGCTAACATCGAATTTGACATAGACTTACAGTGTCACCAGTGTCAGTTATCAGCCATATGATTTAATGCACGACATGACTTCATTAGTTCCAAAGCCGACTAGACCACAAATTCTAATAAACACCCGTTACAATTATAAGTAGTATAATTAAGTCTCTGTACCTCTGTGAAGCTATCATTGCGTAAAGCAATACCAGTAAATCGGTGCGCTATTGTGCAGTGAAACCTCCCCAAACTATAACTGACTCGCCACCAAAGGGTACGGTAAGTTGTTACGGTCTAAAACGAGTTTTACGACACCGCGCCGGTAAATACAAAACCTAAACGGCCGGCGCGGACAATTTTTACATACTCGGGACAATGACTCACCTAGGCCGCTGTCCAACCCGCAACAAGAAAATGCCGGCTAAACATCAGTGGAGCGAGGGAGGGTTCTTCACGAGATACCTACGGGCAACGGCCAAAGAGGCGGTAAGCATTGATAAAATTGAATACGGCGCCACCCGGTTTCACTGACATAAACAAAAATACAAGGATAGACCAAGAGTAAAACCGGGAAAAACAAATGAGCCTAGTTTGAACCTTGGCCGAAATCCAGAACGGGAATGGAAAATAGAAGCAGCCTCATGTCCTTAAGCAGCGGCAAGCGTCGCCAACTTACCTGTGACGCTCAAACACTCAGGCTTCGCCGTACATATATCTTTACACAATAACCTGAAAGTCGGCATGCACAGACTCGTCGTAAATTATAAGGCCTCGTTTAAAATGCCGGTCTATTGGTCTCACACATGTAAAATTGGCGATACACAGAAAAACCAAAGGTTAACACACAGATATGGACTACACTAAATATATAGCCCAGCTGGGAGACGCTTTATCCCTAATTATAATTAAGTGGTCACATAAACTCAGTTGAACAACAAACCTTGGTAAGCAGTTATGAATTTTGTCATACAACAGGCCTTGGTAAGCGGATGAATGAATTTAGTTATACAACAGGCCTTGGTACGCTATAATGAATTTTGTTATACAACAGGCCTTTTCACCTCACTTTTACCATGTGCTCCCAATATTATTAACAGTAAGTGCTTTCCTTTATTATGTATATCTATGCTAATATTATACCTCTGTAGATGATCATTATAGCCTGATGATGAAACCAGTCTGGTTTCCAAACATGTCGCTACGCACAATATTATAATAAGATCGCGGAGACGACTAAATGGTTTTTATTGCTTGATATTAAGGCATCTCCGTTGTATGCATGGCGGATCTCCTTCCTATTATCCAGATATTAATATATTAATTTATTAACATAAGCATCGGTCACTTGCCATAAATGCGATGATATATATTCAATAATTTTCATATTATTAGGTGTTCCACTTCAATTCTTGGACAGTGTAGTTGAAAGAGCATTAAACGATTTACCTATAGTGCTGGGTATATTTCGAACACAGAAAGATAGGAAACCTACAGTTCTTAGGTGATGGTGTATGTGTTTAAAATGAAATGATATTGACGTTTAGCCTACAATTCTTGCAGCTTCTTTACAAAAAACTTTAAATTAATTTTTTTCTCGAAAATCTCCACACCGTTTATCCACTGGATACTAGTCTTGTAAGCCTACTGTCAGGAAGAGCTTTAATGTTTGTTCCAACAATTTTTGCACTTCTTGGCTTTCTTAGTTTCTACAAATACACACTGCTCTTTAAATATTTCCAAAACTAAAAATCAACTGAAATTTTTGAGCCGGAGCGTCAAGTCTGAAAAATATTCTTCCAAAATATTGTTGTAAGCTGTTGATATATGGCTGCCTGTGGGTAGCACCGTCTTGTTAAAAAATTCAAACCCTTTCGTTCAGAAATAAATATTTCAAAATCAAATCTTGCTCAAATAAAGCAAATATAAACTAACGCGGTTAATGCGTTGTATTAAGTAATTAATTTGCTTGAGGCAGTCTTGCAAAATCAACGAATCAGCCACCTTAATCACTGACTAATAAAAAAATCAACTTAATATTAACGTCCGTCATTATTCACATTAACTGGTTTTCTCAAGCGCACTAAGAAGCCACAGGCCAAAAAGTTAGGGCACTTTCATTTCAGTTTATGAGCGAAGATAATGAATGGAGTAGCAATTTTCGCGTTGAGCAGAAAATTAGATAATATGACTAAAATAACGGGCATACGTAGAAGCACTCGGGTTTAAATGAAAAAGAGTAGACGCGCGCCTGATAAAATATTGCTCAGCATGACTGCAAAAGGTTACGCTAAACTTTTCTCGAATTGTATGTTAAAACTTTATTATTAATTTTGCCTCACTGTGACTCCCAACACTGGCAGAAAGAGAATTGGAAATTAAAACTCTTTTCATGCAACCACGCCCACACAACACAAAGCATAATTTGCATCGCGGTTTTCATCACATTCAATATGCATAGATTAGTTAATCCTATAAGACGCAACTCCCAAACGGCAAATATTTTAGTCCTTCGTTAAGCCCATGTAAGGGTTGCAGACAAGATAATGCAATCAAGGGAGTGATACAAGTAATTCTATACATTTAAATTGGCTTTTACGCTAGGACACTCGCCTAACAAACCGCCGGGACATTGTTTATTTATCCCCCATTTGAACGGCCGGTATAATTCCACAAGCATTTTTAAATTTTTAAGCCTGGCAAAGGCAAAAACGTCGGCCATTTTTTAATTATGGGCTTTGCGAAGAGAATTATAGTGGACCGTAAAAAGATAATAAACGACATTGCTAATCTCATAAACGTCCGTAAACGGTAGCCGTTACTGATGACCACATTCATTAAATTTAAAAGACGGTTTTACGAGACAACAAAATAACTTCGTATCTGAAATCATGGCCGTAATACTTGCCATCCCTGAACCAATCTAAGTAATAACCTTTTATGGCGCCTTATTTTGCTTTTTACGCTTTATTTTCGTCACGTATTGTATTGAGGGAACTCAAAGATTCAATGTCGAATCAAAATTCTATATATGATCTCCGTAAAACGGCCGCACGTTTCCATAACCAGTGTAAGGAATTAGTATATACACGCAACAGGAAAAATAATAAATTAGTTGGATTACCACTGTATAAAGTTGTTTGTTATTAAAAGTATTATTAGAAATTGTACAACAAACTCTGTATAGGCGAATTTTACAATTAATGGATATTATAATTTCATATAAATCGCATTACCACGATGACATTCAAATTTGAGGTGGCCAAATACAGAAACAATGTTTATGCTAGTAACTAAAAAATTTCAAGAAATACATAAAAATTTTACAATATTCGCGTGTTCTTTAATATCTAAATTTAAATCATTCCAAATGACAGGGTTAGCAGTTTGACGTCGATCCCTAATGCTAGCATAGTTTATCATGGTCATATACTTCATCCAACTCTCATCACATTTTGTCATAGCCATTTTATTATTCGTTTAGTCTCATTCCAGTTCATATACTCACATTCTAGTAAAAAGGAAAACTGCACATGGCCATATATCTAGTTTGTTCCCAACTAGCATCATTTGTTATGATTCCTTCTCATTATATTACCACGTTGTCATTTTAGGTTTTTGATGGTTCCCTACGTCTTCCAACTTTGATACCCATTCCATATTATATACCCATATACGAATACATTCTATTTAGTTTATACCTAAAGGAACAAAACTGCAATGGGCCCTAAAGTTTAATCGCGCTGTTCACTGAATCTCATATTACAAATCCAATAAGCATAAAAGGGAATGGCACTTTATGAGTAATAAACAAAATATATAAAAACTAAATAATGATGCCCTTTGGCACAGAGGTGCGATCTGCCGGTGACACATAAAAACTACTTTATAGACGCCTCTGCGTTTATTGTATCGCCAAGAACGGGATGCAAAAACAACGGGCTGCATAGTGAGCAAGACGGAATTTATGGCGTATGCATTCTTACGTATCTGGAGCTCAGGAAGATAGCACGGCGTCCACTTGCACGGTAAATGCAAAAATAAAATGATACTTCGGAGATATTACCTGCATCAACGTAATAATGGCGGTTTAAAAGCAACAGCCACTGCCAGATGCAATTTAGCTGCGGGATAGCTGATCATAAATTTCGAAGACTAAAATGCAGAAGTCGCAGTGGAAAGCTCAGACTTTGTTCCAAAGAGAGTTACTGCATCAGAATTTACATGCAAATCAAATGCGTTGTGTCATTAACAATTCGCTGTTATTCAAAGATTTTCTTTATTATCAACGAAATTTTGAGTTTTTTAAGAGAAAATATTCATGGAATTATATGTATAACAATTTTCCTACATATAGTAAGCTTAATCAAAGTAAACTATGAGCGAACACTTGAAAAAAGTCCTTTAATAACGTACCTATATATTTTGGCATAAGCGGCATAGTTTACAAAGGATGGAGAGAAAGCACCGCCAAAGAGAAACGAGAAATATCTATTCTACACAACAGAAATAGAACCTTGAAATTAGAAATGGGATAAATGTCGAGATGCAACAACTGGAGAGGGCACTGGAGAAAGTTAACCAAAGGTACTATAGTACATGGCACACATCATGGAAGATAGTAATGGTTCGGAGAATGAATACATAAAAATATACCATATAAACATAGCACAATAGACAATATATTTTCAAGATCTACTTAAAAACTAACATAACACGGAATATGGTAGAAACCAAGCCACTTACAACCATGACGAGGAAGATTGCAAGTAGTGAAAGCGATCAAGAAATATAACAGTTTTTGTGGCGGGATTTGAGATAATAGAAAGTTTCTTAAATGGGCGCTGACTTCAGAGCGTTTTTTGCTTTCCGCCCGTTAGCTGTCGGAAACGTACCTACTTTGGTCAAGTAATTCAGTTACCTCGTGCTATGTAAGTTTGGTCTTCACACTCGATTGTGAGGGGCTTTTGGCAGTAATTTACCTGGGGAATAATTTACCCCTCGTCGTTGACTGATTTTTGGACAAATGAGGTCGTTCGACGCGACACGTGTTAGCTCGTCAAGGTAACGGAGTAGGTGTATCTCATTTCGTTCCTGTTTCTGCTCTAACTACGTAGTGTAATTGCGGTTTGATCTTGTAGCAAGTTCGGCATAGTGAAACTCCGGTTTAGTAAAACAACGGCTTAGAGTACTCGTGTTCCTGGCGGCGCATCTTTCCGCCCACCTGGTGATAACACAACCTTGTACGTGGACGCTCGCTGTGCTTTGGTGTAGATTGGGAGCAATCCATGTGCTCCGGAGTCAAAAGACTTGTGAGTATAATCTATGGTATATCTCTAGCGGATGTCTGACTGGAGTTTTGAGCTAAGTAACGAACTCTCTCGGAACCCGGATCATTCAGATCTGCTAACATTTGTCTTGTTGTACTTTTCATTGCTTTTTGAGAAGACGCTCCCCTTCAGGGAGTCCAGTGAGTGCTACTTTTGGCTACAAAATAATGATATTCACTTAAAAGTCTGTCTAGCTATTTCACGCCACCAAATTCCTTGGCGTTACTCTGCTGGTACAATTTATTTATGCACTGTGATAGCGGAAAGAATATGTGATATAGTAACTCTGATTTATTTATATGTGTACCTGTAGTAAACCCTAATTATAGTTTGCATTTTTATACTAGTATTTATGCTTCGTATTACCGGTCAATTATATCTGATGCTATTACATGATGTCTTATTGATTACTGCACCCTCCTCGATCTGACGTAGGTAATGTTTCTTTCAGGTGATCTAGTGATTGACAAGCGTTATTGAGTCTATGAGTTATCGTCACTAACTGAGTAAATTCGTTTTGAAAGACTCATTTGAGTCCTAATTAAGTAATTTCATTTTGTAATAGAAGCCAGCCGTCTCCACTGCATGCTAGGCGGCCTTCGAATCTACTCAAGTAGTCTCGAAGTTTATTTGTTTCATTTTGAAAGTAACATTGGTATCAAATAATCAAATATAGAACCTCACCACAAAAATGACAAATTTACTAAATAAAATAATAGACACCTCTACAGTACCACCACCACCATTCAGGAAACGTAGTATAACAAATGTCAGAAAAATCATCAGGACATTATAAGGTGAATGAAAAATGAGGTAGAGAAGTAAAAACTGTGCTGACGATATCCTAATATGGTACCCGAAAAACAATTTTCAAAGGGCACTGCATACTGCACTACGTTAAGTATACTGATGCTATTGGTTAAAATCTCAGTTTATTGCAATCCCAAAGAAGGTTAATGCTAAAACACGTAATGAACACAGAACTTATGACCTTTCTCGGGCTCTAAAAGACTTTTAAGGATAATATGAACAAAAATATATCAGAAATGAGGAAAAAAAATAGAAATAAAATTCCAGTTAAGAAACAACACGGTTACTCGATAAATATTCGGCATGCAAACATACTTACATTTTTCAGATTATAAGAAAGCTTTATATTAAATACAACATGGGACATCATTAGGGATCTTAAATACCATTACAGTAGATGTAAAAGATAAAAATAATTCAACATTTATAATGGGAACAGGAAAGACAATGCTAAAGATCAGCTGACAAATTATGTACATAGAAATAAAAAGAAGAGTTCTCTTGGGACACATTTTTTACATATACAATCGGCTTTTCTAGTAACACCTAAAATGCAGAATTAGTGTAAATACATTAGTGATAGTCACTAAGCTTTTCCCGTACCATCTACTAAAATAGAGAAGATGTAACACTTCACCGCCCGACTTTTATGATTTAGACTTAGGTTAGAGTCCTGGCTGGTGAAGATTCTCAATATCCTTGTTGTCAATTCATGTTAGATGTTTTATAAAGTGTCAGTAATAGTGCAATCAGCGTAACGTATGTTGTTGACGATTTCTACACTTGCTATGAATTCCCGCTGACATTCATTTAGAACTTCTGTAAGGTTTTCTTTAAAAAAGCGTTTGACAGAGTGGCAAAATTGGATTGGAACTAGACAGCAACAGTAAGGGTCGACAACAGTTTAAGATGAAATAAAAATCCAAAGAGGATTTCGCTAGCGTTGTGTGCTTTCGTCTTTATCGTTTAACGTATACACTTGAGAAATTATTCGCTGGAGTCCTCCAAAATCAACAACAAGGTATCACTATAAACGGTGTAGTTCATATTCAGTTATGCTGACGATACCATTATATCTGATTCACCATAGGAATTGCAGTAGTTATTAAACAGATTAGTGCAGGCAGGACAGTAACACTGATTAGAAGTAAATACCACCAAAACAAAATACATAGTAATCAGCAAAGAAAATAACATAGCACGCAACCTCTATGTACATGGTACTATCAAAAATACTTCCTACTGCTCTCTTACTACGTATAAGAGAATGGAGCTGAACAGTGGAACAAAATTTGTAAGAAAGCACTCTAAGGAACGCTCAGGAAAATATGAATTCGGAAAATACCATATCGGTGAAACATCCAACCCTTTAGAAGTTACGATTGAAGAACATACAAATTTAATTAAAAAGTATCAGATTAAAAAATATAAAATTGCTGAATATACAACAACCACAAAATGCAATTGCATAATACAAATATTTCATGTAAAATAAAGAAACGGCCTAAATTTACTTAACAAGGAGAATGCGTATCATCCTTTTCGGCAGATTTTTTTCGATTCTTAAAGATCAGATCATGTAGATAGCCGACTGACAATGTGAAGCAATTTACTGGAAATGGGTCGCCTTTAAGTTCTAGTAAATAGCTGATTTTTCCTTGTTAATTTTTTATTTTAATTATTATTTCGTTGACAACCGAGACAGATTGTTCTCAGAGATGTTCGAATTTTAATATTTTTAGTTTTGCAGGGTAGCAAAACGCCCAGTAAACAGCATGAGTTATGTGTCGCCACAAAAAGTTCATACTCATTAGTGCCATGTTGCAATCATTTTGAAAAAAAAATTAATTTGTTCCCGAGAATCCACCACCACACTATTTAGCTTTGGAAACAAAATATATAATATAAACACAAATTTCAAACATTTTTTTCAACCTAATGCTGTTAGTTTAAGAGAAATAAGCACATTAAAAAATGTAATTATTGCGCAACACGAAATTTCATTATTTCTGATGTAAAATGCAAATTATACGCAAAATCGATCGATAAGAAGTACATTTTCAGACGAAAATTGGTAAATGGGGCATAATTTCAAAAGCGCCGAAAGAAAACACAATTGCATTTTTTTGTATTCTTTCCAGAGCCAAAAAAGTAAATTATTTTTTTAATTAGCACCGGCGTATTATTTGTATTTAACGAACTACATTATATTTCCTTTATGTTGCCCTTTTTGCAAGTATAAAAGAGTTCCGGTGGGCAAAACGTTGCTGAAGCAACAAAATAAAACTCTTGTTATTCATCAAATCGATTTGTAGAATTCTGCCGATATTTTAAAAGGATTGTCTCGTCACAAGCAATTATCCTTTAATGGAACGGCAAATCAAAATTCTCGACGACATTCTCCATCTTGTTTCTTAATTGCGCTAATTAACGGAGAATCCTTAAGAAAGGCAGTTGCAAAAAGCAACTTGCATAACGAAACATTCGGTGTGATCAAAAAACACGGGGCAATTTTGTAATTGCCTCCATAACAGCAGCCGTCCGTGTAGAGAAGATTTATTGATAATTATTATTTAAACTACACTTCATACATCATAGGCATAAACGGGTAATTAGTAAATTAACAGCACACGCTTCTGACGAAGTGGTAAACCAGTGGCGTGGTTCAACTTGTTCTAACTCTTGTAACGTTCACTTAGCAACTCAACGTAATCTGCTTGGGTAACTTTAATTTCTTTCAAATTCATAGTGAAGTCTAGTTTTATTGGTTTCCAACAAGTAGTTTTATGTCTAAATTAAAATGTAATTCTATAATACTCTATGTACGTAACAGGTAGTAGCTTCTCTGTGGATCTCCAGGACTTCAAAGAATAGTGCAACTCAGAGGATTATCAGGAATTGTTTAAAAAGTACTACTGTAAAGTATTTATTTATGCATCTTGACTGAGTTTTACGTTTATATTTTACTCGCAAATGCCTTTTGACGACTAAGTTAATCTTAATAAGTGAATTTGTTCAATTTTATATTAATTACCATTATACAACTTTGTTTTCAACCTAAATTGATTCAGTTTATTGATTTTATAATTAACGTTTTTAAATGCCCTAATAAACTACAGAATTCTCATTTTATCGATATATGTATACAATAGTCACTCAAAAAATTAAAGAACTGACCACTTATAAACCTCAAAATCACTTTCGATGTCTACTGGAAAACAAGATTAACAAAGAAATCGAACCAAAACTTGAAGACGGACCAGTAGCCTTTAGTGAAAACGGACAAAGCCAAGATTATACTTGTACGAACCATGCTCGAAAACTTTATTTAGCCTTTATAAACGTCAAAGTCGCTTTCGATGTGGACTGAAAAAAAGATTAAGACACGTAATAGTATAAAAATTTGAAGAATAACAAGCAGCCTTTAGATCAAACTGACAAACATAAGATTATATATTTAAACTACGAGTTGCTATGGAAAAACAAAGGAACGTAATGTAAAACTTTATCTAGCTTTCATATACCTCAAAGTCGATTTCGATGTGTACTGGACAAACGATTAAGAAAGGAAATAGAACCAAAACTTGAACAAACGGCTTTTAGGCCAAACCGATGAAGCCACGATTATATTTTTACAGTACGAATCATGACAGGATAAACAAAAAAATGTAATGGAAAATTTTATCTAGCTTTTCTAAACCTCAAAATAACTTTCGATCTATACTAGAAAAATATTATAGAAAATCGAACAAAAACTTGAAGAAGAACAAGCAATCGTTACACGAAATCCATAAAACCACGATTACATCTTTACAGTACGAACCTGGAAACAACAAAAGAACGTTATGGAAAACTTTATGTAGCTCATATAAACCTCAAAGTTGCGTACATGTGTACTAGAAATAAGATTTTTTTTAATATTTATTTATTATGTAAAGAATAATTATAATATACATTTAATAAACATATGGACACAACAAATGGAAGCGAACGAAATGGAAACCAATACATCGAAGAGCAAAGTCACGATGATAGCATATACAAAATAGCTAGAGTATGAATATTTAAGTACAATTATACCTAGCAAAGGACCAAGCAACGCGAAACTTAACAACCGAATAAAGAAAGCGACTCCTACTTCAAAATAAACAACACGCTAATAGGACAAATATAAATTCCGGACAAAATAAAATTTCAGATATATAATGCAATGTATAGTAGAAACCACAAAAGTAAACAAAACAGTTTGAGTTTTTTACAAGACACACCTACCTCTTTAGTTAGTACCAACCAAATTTTAATTCCGAGGTAATTGATGTTCTGGCTAAGGATAACATTACGAGGCATTTTATTCCTCCCAGAGCTCGGCATAACGGCGGCCTTTGGGAAGCTGGAGTAAAGTCAATAAAACACCTCATTAAAAGACACGTTATTATCATTTAGGGAAATGTATATATCATTAAGGTAAACTGAAGTTTGTTAAATTCCCGTTCCTTAACTTCCATCAACAATGGTCCCAACGAAATTAGGTATTCATTTAACATCCTGTCATTTCCTCATTAGAGATTTGCTTACTGCAAGCGAAGAATCTGATATGACCGCGCTCAATGTTCATCGACTGCCAATATTAAAAACCGGATTGAGTAAATGCGACACTTTTGGAGACGTTGATGAGCGGAATGCCTCACACTGCAGCACCGTGCAAAAATAGCATCTGGCGCAAATATCATCACAGTCACTATGATGCTTATTAAGGAAGAAAATCTTCGACCACTCCGGTGGCCGTTGGGATGCATTATCGACCGCCACCCAGGAAAGGATGACAACACCCGAGTCATCTCGATCCGCACATCGCTCGCGTCGTTAAGAAGGTGTGTTTAATTTCTGAATTTTGCTTATTGTAAGCCTATGCGATTAAACCAGCATTTTCTGAATTTTGAAATGTTTATGGCACCGGACCCTTTGAAGATATTACGCCTAGGTACAAGATAGGATTTCGTTCAATAAACATCATTGAAAATACAGTCCGCTTATTTTATACGACGTGTAATTAATGTACATATATATGAATATATATATTCCAGTGTTTGTTATTTATCAACAAGAACATGTACTCAGTAGCCAAAAATTACAGGAAAGCGTTTTCTCTACTTTTTTCTATCAACTATACTTATCCTGATATAGGGGTTAGAAGATGGGCAATAGTGAAGAAGCACAAATGCCGAATACAAGGGGCAGAAATAAAATGTTTGAGAACAACAAAATAAGAAGATATCTAGTAACAAACACCAAAATTACAGAATCAGTAGAACTAACACCCTTAAATGGAAGAACAGGAAACATACAGTTAAACTAGGACAGACACATGCTCAGTATTGACGCAGAAAGAATATCCAAACAAGTTCTTGAGCTACGACCTGGGGAAACAAAAAGTTGAGACAGATGGAAACGATGTAAGAAATACACAGATGGCAAGACAAAGCGAAAGAACGAAGGAAACGTGAATAGGTTGGCTAGAGACCAAAACAAATGGAAAATAGATTGAGACAACTGGACGGCCGCTTTAGAGCATAAGATAAAGAAGAAATGTTGATAAAAGAGACAAATGTTTTTCAAAAATGTACTTTATTAACTTTGATTAGGAAATGCATTTCATTTGAGCAAACGCATTCAGAAAGATTCAGAGATTATCCAAACTGTATTTTATTTTTGCTAGGTAATTATAACGAAAGACTGCATTCTGAATAATGGCGAAAAAGAATTCTCGGTCAAAAAAGCATCTGATAAGCCGATTTTCTTTCAGCAGACGCCACTGTTCAGTAACTCATTATAGCAAGCCCGCAGGTGATTCTGAGCAAGAATAAGCGACTAAGATTATAATACCATTTGTTCGAACGAGTTCCGTACACAGAATGTGAGAGTTTGTTCAACTAGTAATTTCTACCACATAACTAATATGGAGCAGTGAATAATTGAGGTGAAAGGTGAGGCTTTACTCCTGATTGCCAATGGAAGTTGAAACAATAAGCTGGCGGAGTTAGTAGACACGAACACGAGAATTCCTGCCGACCTCCGACCTGTACTCAGCACGCTTACAGCGAGAAACATCGTGTTCAGATCGTCGCAAAAAACTATCTCGAGATCATCTAATAAATTGGTATCAACTTAATCCGTTGCGATGCTTAATAGTTTCAGTCCTTGCGCAACGGAACGCGGACTCTTATTGTTAACATACGATCTAGGCCGCGTAAAAGATCGCGAAACGCGGTCCATTTCAACCTTATTAAAATTTAGCATTCCTGCTGCTCTATAGAAACAAAGGTTGCGAAATTGATATTATAGCAGTGATTGATCGTGCGCTCTTCCAGGATCATTTGTCAATCTCCATTAAAAATCGATTGCGGGCTTAGCCTTAGAATGCCAATTTGACAGCTGTAAAAACAGAGAAGTGATAATCTACTAAAGCGAACTCAATTTGCGGAGCTCGCTGCATGGCGTATTTTTTAAATACGCTAATTGGGTTTTTAGGGACTCACAACTGCGAGGTAATGATTATGTTAAGGAGGACAAGCTCTTATGTAATCAATGCAGAGGGTATAATTAAAATTTCTTTATGGATCTGCCGATCGTTGCAACAAGCCGGCTTCTTGTGTTACTAAAAAATGCAGTTTCTCTGATATTCCGCAACGAAAAAGTTGCATAAACGGCTTCATCAATCAGTTATGCAAAGCTTCGCTCTTTCATTAGCTATGCATAACTTATAAAATGCAGTAGCATTTCAGAATGACAGATTTACAACAAAATTAAAAGGTTCTGCAACAGAAATATCGAATTTAATTTATATTATAATATGCGTTACCTGCTTTACATGAAAATATACTTAAAAACAGTTTCAATTTTAACAGAACACATTTTTTAAAGGCACAGAGAAGGCATAAAAGCACGAGCATGAGATATTAAAATTACATCGTACACGACTGCTTCAGAGCCGAATAACATATTGGATTGCACTAGTGTACTTGCTGGAGGGCTGTACCCAGAGCCAACAAATGATTGATTAATTTAAAGCTCTAACTATATGCATTAAAACGCATTAAGCCACAAACGTTTAACTACTTACAAAAAATAAGAAACAACACACATTTCTTGGATATCCTTGTCACGAAAGGTTATTAAATATTAACCAAATTATGATAGTCCATCTAAACCCTCTCATGTAATAGCAACAATTAACTCAACAGTAGTAGAAAAAGACAGACATGTGACAATACGTATTCACAAGACTGATTGAATTATTTTCAGAGATATCATTGATATAGAAATCGACCTAAGAGTATCCCTTAAAGCAATAGAACAATACCGGCATCCATTATTAAACTTCCCAACAATGGTACCAGAAGCAGCTTGAAAAGTAACATCAGCCTACACGCAAAAACGAAAGAAAACTGTCCACTGATCATCAACGAAAAGAACGTCGAAAACAGTAGTTAACAGAACGCAAAAATTACTCCTTCAAACACCATCAGCTGACACTGATTCTGCATTGTGGAAAGCTAATAAGAAACACTTCATATATGCATCCCGGATGAGCAATAGGAATTAAGTAAAGTAAGTCAAGATATCTTCAGAGATTTTTGCTTAACATATAAATTTATTCTTCATGCATTTGTGTATGTAAGGTTGCGTACATCACTTTTTGAACCTTCAGAATTTTGGAGTAGGTTAGAGAAATATTTGGAAAACACATTTTTGGAAAATGGTTTCTTCCTCTGACAGCCCTCAAAGAGAAAGCAAGTCGCAAATGTGTGGCTTGGACATCATATATTATATATGGGTTAGCAAGCTGTTTGAAGTTTTACATTGTGCTTTAGTGTTTGTGGGAATTTTGGTTTCGTTATTTATGGAGTTTCCCAAGCGAAAGCTTTAATTTCAAAATATTTGTGGAGTCACATGTTGTCGTGTGAAAAGAACATTTCCAACGTGGAAGCTAGGGTGGACTAAAAACCATTCTTTAGCCTATGAGATCACTGAAAAGAAGACTACGATTTCATCGTGAGGATCATATAGATTTCACATACAAACGTGCAGTGTAAAAGGCCTACTACCTACAACGTTCAGTTTAATTTGGTTCCTGGGCGAGTTCAAAGGTTATAAATCGATTTTTGCTATCGATTTGTTGTGTAACCTAAATAAATTGATTCATATTGAAGATGGATTAGCTTAATGTTCTACTCACCCAAATTTCAGTTCTACCACGAAACAGTACTAAGTTGCCACATTTTAAATAAATTGTTTGAACTTTTGACATTTGAAATGTAAGTAAAGTAATCTTTTGTTGCGTCGAGTTTGCACTTTTGAATTTTGAAAGAATCGCAAGCATATGTTTACTATTGCTTTATTATTATGTGTTTATTTGATCGCGCTCTGGTTATTGAAGGTCTTTATTTATCCGCCGTTAGCATACTCCAAGTTTTAACTAATTCATTTATTTATTTTACATGATGAATAACTGTCATTCCTGGTACTTTCGTTTAATGTTCTTCCTTCAGGTTGCAAATAGTAAACGATTTCATCAAATTTACCTTAACGTAATTGTTAGTTTTACTTTTTTTTAATATGCTTGAATATTTCAATCGCGGGATTTGCAAGAAATTAACGTATTTTGATTTATTTAGTTAATTTATTAACTTCTTGATGAGTACATTACTATAATGATGTATTGTTATTGACTTGGTATTTTTTTAAACGAACTTTTGCAAGTGACTTTTTTTGTACTGTTGTGATAACAGGTTTCTTGTGCTATTATTTTTCTCTGGTGTCATTTTGATTAGCGAAATTAATAAACCAGGTTCTACTTCGTATTTGGTTTGTCTTCTTGGGTTTGTTTTGTAGTTAGTAATTTCAGCTTTTGGGTGATACCAGAAGAGGAATTTGGCTATTGTGTCGATCGTTCGAGACCAATGGATCTAGCGCCCTTTGTAAGTACATCAGGTATTTTGTTTCACAACGACGCGATTGCTAGTTTAGCACATTTATTAGCAACGTCCTAAAGCCCGGACCCAATTAACAACGTTAGACATTATTTACAAATCATGAGCGTAATAAAACACGTCAGCAGATTCCACCCATGAGAAAATCTGATGGTACATGGATCAAAAAAGGTCATGAGAAGGCGGAAACGTTTACTGAACTAGAAAGTTTTCCAACCACTCCCACCATCAGATGAAAATGAAAATGAATATGTAAATGCATCTATAGAAGAGCTGCAATAACCAAACCAGCAACTATAAAAGTCACAAACATCATAAAAATGAACTAAAACCAAAAAAGGAGCGAAATACGATCTAGTCACAGGTGGCATAATGAAAGAATTTCCAAATGTTGAGACATATTTATACTTATACACAAACCCGGAGTCACCAACTGACCCTACCCCTTATCGACCAATCGGTCTTTTGTCCATAATGCAAAAATCGTCGAAAACTTACTAGCAATAGGACTAATGAATATCGTCTTAGCAAAAAAGTTGATCCCAGAACACCAATTCGGATTCACAAGTTCACCGAGTGGTCTATACAATGCAAAGAACCTTCCAAGAAAAACGCTACTGCGGATCAGTAAATGGAAAATTGAAAATATATTTCGCAGAAACGACGTACACTATCATCCAATCCACTTTGGAAGACGGTACTTCCGAGTGAGACATGAGATTAAAATAACAAAGCTGCATCCAATAAAACCATGGGTTCCTCAGAAAACTGTTCAGAGTCCAATTATACATCACCTTTATGCAGCAGATTTACAAGCGAAGAAACTGTATTTTTAACACGAGGCGGCAACATAGCTGCACACAATTTGCCTTTTGCAGCCAAGCTACGGTGAATAGCTCTATCAAAATATCGTAAGTCATGTTACAAAGCCTGGCGCCCATTAATTAATACCGTAATTATGACGATTGGTGCTTTACTTTGTAATTAAACTACGACCACTCTAGAGGTCTTGCCATATCTCAGCGACCAGAAATGCGCAGTGAAGCAAGGGAGAAAACTGTAGAGCGAGACGCCCAAATGGTGTTTTCAGTACAACCTAAAAACATCAGGCTAGCATGCAGGCGCGAAATTTAAAATAGGTTGTGTCAATATTTCGTGTTTATTTGATAAAACTACTTTTTATAATAAACGAAAATATAAGTAGATAAAGAACGCAAAAACTAACTTATAAGCAGGAAAATAGCAAACGATATCAAACGCAGCCAAATCGCAAATTATATTTTCTGGTTGGTCTGTAGCCTTGCTTATGATGTATTTACAGAATTTCGATCACTGCGCAGGGTCGCTGAGATATGGCAAGCACTCTACCTTTCTATTGTTCAGGAGCTAACGGGTATTTTGCCAACTGCATAAGGTAACATTATGCATTGCAATTTATTTTGATACAACTGTAATTACTACCCGTAACAAATATTATAATTTAAAGAGTAACCTTTTTTCTTAAGAAAGGTATATTCAAGGACGCCAAACTTTTGCTCGCACACGGAGGTCACTGACCAGACGGTTAGTTTAGTAACATTAAAACACAAAGACGTATTTGTTCGTACGATTTGTATATCTGAATATTTTCTAGAATAAAAACATTAAAATACTAGTATCGCAAATGTTTACAACCAATATTTGCCAAAGCACCTTCTCAAACTACACTTCGTTATTCACTATCATCGCCAGTAAACGCAGATTCTGTAAATGAAACCGTTGCTGAAAACAATTTATTTTCTCAATAGAACTAGCAGTCTGAGGTTAATTTTGTTTAAAGAATGAACATATCTAATTAGCCGAAAGAAAAATTTTACTATTAGTCAAGAATGTTTTTAAGCTTTTCAATTAAAAAAAGTCTCCACACTAATTTGGGTCTAAGTTAAAATCATAATATAAATAAAGGAGAGTTATAAACAAAAATATATTTTCATTAATATTATGATTGACCTATAACATAGAAATCTAATCTCGTACCCATAACAATTATTTCTGAAATTTCACCACGATGCGGTCAAATCTTGGAAGTCGTTCGTTGAATGATGGCAATGGCCGTGGCAGCCGTTAAAATCATAATAAAAATATCTTTTATATGCATATGTAGGAAAGGCCCATACAACTGCTCAGTGACATCATAATTTTGCGACCGTTCGATTGGCCTGACTTCATCGACAGTCGGGTTAACATTTACTGTAGTTGTTCATAATATTTGTGTATATCTATTCATGTTTAAATGGCAAATTTACGTCGTTATGGTATTTATTTGCGTGCGAGTACAGCAGCAAGCTAAATGCGCATTAAAATCCCATTTATATTTTTAACGGTTTTCGTACTTCAATAGCTTGCTTAATGATACATTAAAAAATATACACTACTAAAGTGTATTTGAGCGCTATCTACAGAAGAGAGGGTGTGCAGTTCTTAAATGCTGGAATTTCCCATCAATATGAGCGCCAAGAAGTCTTTATATTTCAAGAAATACACTTCAATAGCTCAAGAACTTATAAACTTTGAATATACGGCAGCATAGACAATAATTACAACCCCTAAAAAACAGAAGGCAGCAGTAAGGAATGAAAATAGTTAAAGCTGTACGTTAGATTTATTAATTACGGTTGCAAAAAATGATATATAAAAATATCATGCAGTTACTATCAATAAGATAAAAAATGAAAGAGGCAAAAAGGGAACAAAGGTAAAACACGATAAAGTTATCACATCAATAAATACTCTACTACATATACTTAAATACAGGTGACCCTAATAAGTTGGTACAGTTATATATGATGTTGTTTATTTTTGGGTTATGCGAAATGTCAAGCTAATCATTTATGAGTTTACTTCACTAATAATACATAAGAAAAAATTAATTAATAATTATCAGTGAGAAAAATCCCAAGGTGAAGTTCAAATCGGTAGCAAGCTACCATCTAACATATGACATAAATAATAAATTAGAAAGAAGTAGATGTATACTGATTTCTGAAAAGATATAAATACACACATTTTTTAAAGGCAAGAGAATTGAGGGATTTATATGTATTAGGAGTAGAGTTTTAGTTTGTATATATTAAATGAAAAGGATCTCTGAAACAATATAGTCCTGTGGACGGGTCGAGTAATGAGTCCCTTGTTTCGAATATTTAAATTGTGAACATCAATTCTGGAAGATATCCGTCTGTATAAATACGGTGGACGCTTTTATGTAACTATTTTATGCAATAGGAATGCGGTTTGAAGCATAAAGCGATTTCTCATCTTAGTGAAATTTACTTTGCAATTTTATTTGAAAGGTAATGCATTCAGGTCCTGGTAAAAAATTACTCGAAAAAAAACAAGCTCGTTTGGCAGAACTAAATTAGCTTACTGCTAATGCAATCGTCCTCAGCACAAAATAAATTAAACCTGCCAAAATTAGCAAAAGGTCCAACTACTAACAAACCAAACTGGAAACATTTACAAATAGGGTACATGTAACTGATGACATAACTTCTTATTGCCTCGAGCCGCCAGTTTTTTATTAGAAAATATTACAACTCATATTTACACTGACCAATAAGAGTTTGTTAACTGTTATTGCTTGGAACGAAACTGACTACATTATCCCAATTTAGAGCAGTCTTGAGAAGAAACATGATGTGGAATTAAATTATGAGGTTGCTATTTTCGCTTTTTTTCAAGCTAATGTGTCTTCTTAAAATTTTGCATATATATGGTAGGAGGCGAAGGTTTCGTGTGTGTAGAAAGTTGGGCGAAATGCATCCATTACTGTGCATTTTTAAAAGTTTTAATTTTGTATAAGCTTTGGAACATGCAAGCGCAAAGTTCGTGCCAGTCAAATGCCACTCATACAAAAGCGTCATTATGCTGATTTTGGAACTTTGCAGCATTTTATGCTCAGAAAGCCTTGCTGTAAATCCTAAAACAGCGTCTCACATCTGCGTATCTGCATATCTTAAAAGTCGAGCTTGTAAATGCACAATCCTGCAGAACGGTACTCGAAAGAAGTGTTTCAATTTACATGTAGCACAGATTCCAGATTACTTATTTCGCTCCGTGGCTGGAAGCAGCTATTTTTCACGTTCTTTGTTGCTGGAAAACTGTGACTGATTTCCCCATAAAATCGTTAAACAGGCGCCGGCATGAAAAAGCCCCAAATAGGGTGATAAAAGCTAGATTTTAGGAAGTTTCTATAGAATAATAGAAGAAAAAGTTCGCTTTGAAAACTCCCAGCTCTCCCTGCTTGACAGCGAACTATGACATTTGTAATGAATACAAGGCATTTTTCTATTAAATGCAACCAACAAAGGCTTCTCAAACATGCAGCTATGAAACTGTGCATTCATTATCGTTATTATTTGAGTCGCGTTTCCTTCACACCATGACAAGGTACGAACGGAGAATCTGAGAAAAACTTTGTACTCTATAAATAGCTCGCACAATCTTACTTAGAATCGCTTCACACGCCGAATATCAAAAGTGACACTCATTTATTTTGTATCAGATACTTTTTTGAACGCATGGGTTCCCTTTTCAAATTAGAAAATTATACGTTCGTGTTCTAAATGCCGTGAGAAATTATCCGCAGGATTCGGAACGAAACCGCTAAGCACAGGTGGACGTCGAAGTGTGAAAACTACTTCCGTTTTTCTACTCGTCGTTTGATATTCAGCATAAGTGCCGTGTAAACTGCGACCTCTTTGTAAGCAGTATTGGCAGTCAATTCTAAGATAATGTTCTTAATCTCACACGTCACGAGCTGAATGCTGATGATGCGAAATGCATAGAGCAGAATTTTAAACAACGGACAGTAAGTACCCTTATTTCTGCCTCATGCGAGGTGTATCATGCATTTAAACAAACCAGTTCAGAGACCGAGACGTTATGTAATGAAATTATTATTGGAAAATTGCCCCCTTAAAGCGGTCGTGCACTCTCCGCCATTTTAAAAACATGTTTTACCAAAATTGCGGCAATAGCGGTACTTACAAGATATATAGCTCATCAGACTCTTAATACGTATCGAAATTACACGGTATCTGGGAAAGCGTAATTTATTGATGATAAATTTTCGGGGAACGGTTACGTACAGGTCAATAAAAAATAACAATCCATGTGAGACACCTTGTATTGGTTAAAAATGAATTTAAGTAAAGCTGTTCGCTGCAAAAAATGAGTTATATGCGAAATTAACTAAACTTTAAGATTATATTCAAGTAAAATACTATCCTAACCAGGTAACCACAAAATATGTGATTTCTATTTTTTATGATTCATATAAATATGCTAATGTAGCATTAATAATTACAATATTACAAATTATATAAAAAGAAATATTGCTACAAATTTTTCGAGATTTATTTTTTATTATTGCAACAATAAATTTACGGACTGTTAAAATAGCAAAGGCAACATATTTTAATGAATACGGGTGCTTCTTATTAACATATTTAGTATTAATTTAAATTTTATATTTTTGTAGCTACTCAAAGTTGCTTATAGACATATTAGGTTCAAATTTAATTGAATCGCCTAGTATTCTGCCCTTTAATTTAATCGTTAACTTTATATTATTTGACAAGCTCGGTATATCATGAATACTCAATCACGGTTGACTATTTACACTTACATAATATAATAATTTCATTAAATTGCCATTAGATTCAATGCAAAATTTGTTAAATGATTTCTTGCACAACCGCAAGTGAAACGTTATTTACACTTTGAACTAACCTCAATTATATTTACTATTCAATAAAATAACTAATTACAATCAGTTTATGTGTGTAACTCCTACCTTTTTCTATGTATTTATTTGCATGTGATAAAGAAATGCTAATTTTAAGTACCTATTTTTTTGTTCACTACACCAACACGTCACATGTCCTCGTGTTTATGGCGAAGCTACATCCAACTGTACCGCATGGCTCTGCAGATGGAAAACAAGTACCGCAGTGAAGTAGATACTCAGGAATACCTGTCGTCCTTTGATGGCTGCGCAGTCAAACTCCACCAATGGCCCACAGTTGCATTCAATCACGAACCAATTAATTACGTATAGTTCGTGCGTCAATTTATATCTCTGGATATAACCTTTGTAATTAAAACACCATTTAACTTCATTACTGGCTTATTATTCGGTTTAAGATATGAAAACCAGCCCCTACAATAATTGTTTTACTCGTTCTTATTTCTTAATTTACTTTTATCATCTAGTAACTGACATCCCATTTATTTGTTTACATCCACCTAATACTAGATCCCATTTAATTTTGTAAAATGTCAACAATTTGACAGATGTTCACTTAAACACATTTTAATTATTGTTTTCGGTTCACTTGCTTATTGGTAGGTACCTGCGTTCTTATTTTTTATTTACAATTACACATTCTGTAGGTGATTCATGTGAGCATTTCCTTAAATTGTGCTCTCATTCATGTAATTGTCGATATGATTTATGTGACCAATCTTACCTTTTTTTAACAACTTGCGATATTAATTTTAGCATGTTTTAACACAATTTGGAGCCACTTTTAGGGTGATTTCACAGTAAACTTCTGCATAATTAGATTACATTTCCATATTTATTTTTATTAAACGTGAAACTATCTTGAATTGATCTAAAACAACCTGTGAACATTCCTCTTCAGTTACTAGTCCCTCAAATACTGCCTGCTCCAAATTTAAGTCAATCACGTTTTCCAAAAACCCATTTAGCTCTTATCTTGATATATCATTCATCGTTTTATTAAGAACTGTTTTATTTTATTTAATATTAAATTTTTTAAATAATAAAAACAATATGTTTATTCAGTTACGAAGTTAATCTAATACTTTTAAATAAAATGGTACTGGTGTCCCATACTATTGATACATATCTACGCAAATTAAATGGTTTGCACAAATAGAAATCCTACTGTGACCACCTACGATGCCCTTTTAAATTTTAATGTTTTGATAAACTGTTTAGTTTTACTTAGCGGGTTTCATTTAGAATAAGTTTACTAACGTCGGCAAACAATTAAATTAATGCTAATTCGTTAATGTTGCTCGCTAAATACATCAAACTAAACAACTCTATTTTAATATTATTATGTTAAAGCGTATTTATATTTAAATAATTTTTACGTTTACAAGAGTGAGTAATGAATGAAAGCTTACAGGCGATTATAATATAACAAATTTAAATACAATAACCGCTTCTGCTCTAATAAAGCCATTAAACTAAAGCTACGTCAGCAAGGATTACTTATGACTTCATTATTTCCCTAATATAATTCATATGCGAAACAAAGCTTCCAGGAACACACATTTCGCGAAACAGTTCGTGTAGATATTCCAATTAAAAATATTTTTAATGGAAGTTAGTATAAAATATAGTTGATCACAAAAATTAAATATTTGTCCACAATTTTCCATAAATAGCTTTCCACCACGTTCATAGAACTAAAAATCATAAACTTATCTATGTATTAGATTAATAATTTCAATAATATTTAATTTTTGGTATGTATGTATTGCTTTCCCGTTTTCTGGTTTGAATTTGTATGTTTATTTATATTATTTTGGAATAGAAAATAAAACCCTATTATTATTATTATTATTATAAAGCCCTTTTTTATTATTACTATTTTATTAATATTTTCCATAACTATGTTTGGTATCAATATGATATTTTAATGTACAGTGAGTGAATTGGATTTTTATAATGAGCTATGTAAAACTTCTATGTGGAGTTCTGTTATTCATTATGTTTTTAGCACCTCGCCATTTTCGTTGCTATCAGCGTGAGAACATACGTAAACAACATCATGAAGTGAAATACTTATGTTTGTTGACCATAGATTTATGGTACTAATAGCCAGGAGTGTTGATATAGTTCGTCCCATTACCTGACGTTATGTGGGTATGAAGCAATCACGAAAACATCCACGACGGAAATTGTGTTGCCAATTTGCTTCATACGCAAATGACGTCAGGGAAACAAATTGTATTAATATTTACCATACACGGTACTGGGCTTTCGAGACCATTAGGGCCATAGCGATTTTGACTATTTAATGGTCTTATTGACATTGTTATAGCCATGGAGTAGTTGATTTTTGATTATCAACTTTCATTTTTCTTATGGGGACATTAATTTTTTTTCATAATTGGATCATGTTTTTAATTGATTTACAATTTTTTTACACTTTGCAGTTTTATAAAAAATCTCGGAGCCGCCACTTCGGCTCCGCCAACTCGGCGCGGGACCAGCTCGGCGTCAGGACAACTCGGCGCGCAGTCATCTCGGCGTCAGCAAAGTCGGTGCAGGACCATTTCGGCGCCGAATTCAAATTGGCAAACTACAGGGTGCACTACTTAAGAAAATCATTATAAACAAATAATAAACACAGTGATCTCCAAAAAGCTACCATGAAATGGACGTTTTTTATTTAGGGTTTCTTGGAAAATCAAACACCGGCGACCAGAGGTGGTTGAAAAGTGATTACAAATGGGCCAAACAAAAGTTGTGACGTGATTTCCGTTATTAGTAGCATTATATATATTTTTAAAAATAATTAGGAAAGATGCATTTACTAGCCAAGATAGACACAAATTTTACGAAAAAAGTTGTTTTCTGGCCTTGAGAGTGTTCAGTCAGATAAAATTAACAAACAATAAAAATTATCAAGGGTAATACCACAAAAGGTGAAAATTTTTTGAGAATTTTTTTCGTTCACATGCAAATTATTGCGTTTAAATTTCTCGAAACCAAAACTGCGTTAAAAATTCCGCGAGACCGCAGGTCGAGTGGAATTTGAGCAGTTTTTGTTGAGAGAAATTTGCAATAATTTGCATGTTGACGAAAAAAAATTCTCACATATAATCTCATAAGAGCATTAATTCTTTCCGGAAATTTTTTTGAGTGCGGTCCAACAACGTCGTATTAATTTGCCCGAGCGGGACGCGAGGGCAAATTAGGACGCTGTTGGAATGCACGAAAATAATTTCCGGATATGAATTAATGCTCGAATGCAGATTCGGTAAGAAAATCGTAACGCCACAAACCCTCACAGTTACGTTGGTCTACCTACAAAAAATTTCCAAGAAATTTTTTTATTGTCTTGGTTACGGCTCGTGAACTAATTTTTCTATTGGTCATTAATGAGTGTCGTACGATTTTCTTAAAAAAAATTGCCTTGAGTGGTATTTGGAAAGATTATTCAACAATATGGGTAGATTACTTTTACCGTGTTCGACAGCACACATTTTTAACGTTTTCCACTATTAATTCAATACTGGAGCTTCCAACGCGCTTATTAAGAATTTTAGAACGACGCTGATTTGCAAACTTCACTTTGACGTTTTGGTAAAATGTCAGTCAAAGGCTACTCACTAAATTGAAATCATTGAAACCAATCGGGATCGCGTGAAAACACTGTGACATTAGGGGCCGGTTGCAGAAAGCTATGTTAAGTCCGGTGTTAGCTAACATCGCGTCAAAGTGAACAAAAACACATCAAATCTCAAATGCTTATGGTAACTAATACATTAGTAAACAAAATTTGATGCGATTTTGTTCACTTTGACGCGATGTTAGCTAACACGAGACTTAACATTGCTTTCTGCAACCGGCCCCTTAGGTGTTTTCAAAGACAGTCAATTTTGATTGGCCGTTTCTGACAAATTGAACAATTTTCATTGGTTCGTTTATTATAGTGTTGAATAATCAAGGGTAATACCACAAGCAGTGGATATATTTTTGACAAATATTTTGTCGTTTCCATGTAAATTATTGCGTTTAAATTTCACGATACAAAATCACATAAAAAATGTCACGAGCCGAAGGCGAGTGACATTTAAATGTGATTTCGTTGAGTGAAATTTGCAATAATTTCTATGGAAATGGCAAAATATTTTAAAAAAATGTATCCACTTCGAGTGGTATTTGGGACGATTATTTAACAATATTAATACATAACGATTAACTTTATTGAAAAATAATCCAACATTTAATATAATTATTCATTCTCAATTAAATTCAGCGGAATACTTCCAAAACACAGCATTTTAACATTTTTAAAACAAGCCACACAGTTTGTTGGGGTTTAGTGGTACGTAACCTAGCGATATCACTAAGGACAGAACATCGTTGCTAAGCGATACTTCGCAACAAGGCTATTTAGTTTTTGAGTACGTACATTGTTTTGTGAATATTTTGCATGGTGCCCAATATTCAGTGATATACTGCTGTTATTGGTTGAAAAAAGCAAATGTCTGCAATGTGATTGGCTTATATGTTATAGCGTTGAATAGTCATTGAAATTCTGTGTAATTTCCGAAAATAGCACTTTTTGGATTTACATAATTTCAAAAAACGCCTTTTTCTCACTAAGTAAAAATCACTTAATATATCTAATACGGGTTAAATAGGTTGTTAGACAAGCACAAATTATTGCTGTAAAAAGCTTTTTTAAAAAGCAAAAATAAAAACGATTCCCCTTCATGCCGACTCTTTTGTGGTTACTGTAAATTTTTCTAAATCAATTCTGCGCCGAGATGGCTCAGCGCCGAATCGGCTGGCGCCGAGTCGTTCCGACGCCGAAACGACCCCGCGCCGAAATGGCGGTGCCGAAGTAGCGGCGCCGACACGGCGGCGTCGAAATGTCCGGCTTCGAAAAAAATCAAATTCTATAAAAGTACCGTGAAGAGATCTTAACATTTACAGTTACATAATGGCAATCGGTCATCGACAAAATATTCTTTTGCGCCAGTAAAGCTGTTTAACTGAGTACTAATAGTAGTGATATTTATACATATCCCGAATGCGCTAATTACTACAAACATTATTATTAAGGAAAATAATGTGAGCGAAAAGCATAAGAAGGCTATCTATAAAAGTTAATTATATTATTCAGTTAAAATTATTTAATTTGGTTACTCGGCAATAAACGTAAGGACGTATTGGCCTAACTTGGTTATAAATATACGCTTCGTCACAGGTAACAAAATAACATATAAGGTACTTAGTGAAATAATCCGCTTTCCACATTGCCATGCAAAACAAAGTGGTGTATCTACAGTTGCCTGAACATTTTTTCAAAGCAAAATTCACCTTACCCACTATAGAAATCTATGAGCTCTCCTAAGCCGCTTTAAAGATGCCGTGTACTACTAAAGAAGGAAGAAACATATTAGAAACGTATTATTCTTCTATTAACACACCGATTGTATTTTTATGTAACAGATAGGATCGGTGTTGATGTTGTCTTTCTGGGTATTGTTCAATAATTTTTCGGGAACACTTATACAATTTTTATTGAAATATTATACATTTCTAGCATGTCTCCGTTTTCTTTGGTAGTAAACGACATCTATAAATTGTACTTTTCGTACTGAGCTAAACGACAAGATAAATTAAATAGATTTCCATAGCTCTCTTATAGAATTATCATAAATACATTGAAAATACAATCAGAAAAAAAAATATAAATACGAAAAGAAGCATTTGAGGCCCCTTATAAGTAAAATAAAAGTTGACAGTCAAGAAACAACAATTGATGATAGTCACATCAATTCTAATAATGTGATTAAATTCGACAAAGAAAAATGTCCAAATAATACGCGAATGAAAAACATGTAAGATAAGTGCAACAAAAAGGAAGAAAATCCAAATTTGGGTATTTCATAATTGTATGAAAAACTAATAACAACGAATCAAATTTGATATCAGATTATGAGACAGTATCAAATGTTGCAACTTTTTCACAATTTAACCGTACTCGCTCCTCTTTAAATAAGCTAGACTCCAATGGTGAGTCTCGAAAACACGGCACCCTGTACAATTATATGTGGCATAAAGTAACATACAAATTGACAAGCAAATTTTGTAAAATATCCCTATTTTTGTGTAACTATCAATCAAATAACGCAGCAACTCTAACCGGTATACAATTATAGAATACAAAGAAAATTAACAACAGGTGCTAAATATGTATCAGAATAACTGTAATAAATAACACAGATAAAAGCTGCAAACGACTAGTGATAATCATTACTGACTAATAAACAATTAGTCTTCACTTCGCTGAGCATTATGAAAGTTATGATAAATTTTTGTGACTATAATCACTTTCGTGTAGTCATATAGCGCTTTTAACGATAACAGTTCGATTTACATTATCCACATGAAGTGAACATTCCAAATCACATGCAGCTCCAGAAGGAAATAATCTCACGAAATCAGTCTCATAAAATGGCCGCCGGAAATCGTACTCACAATCTATTTTAAAAATTTTACTATAATCCCCTAAATATTCAAGGATTTTCAAAAACGAGAAATGAGTATGCAACCAAATATACACTTAGAAACTCTAGGTCACACTCGAAACATTTTCTCAACTGCATCTGTATGTATTTAAACGAAAAATTATACGTAACAATTCTTGACTGCATCTAAATGATTTCAACACTGTAACCAACTCGCGATAAATCGATTTTAATTGAATCGAACTGGTTTGATTCACTTCGATAGCAAAATCGAATTGATTAGCGCATAATCGGAAAAACCGATATATCGATTACCCCATAAAAATCGTCATTAGACTTGGGTAACAATTTATTAATAAATTGATTTTAATTATTTCGATTCGATTCGGCGCTAGAAACGAGATTGATTTAACAAATTTAATTTTATAGAAATCGCTTTGATTAACGATTCACGATTTGAATCTACTGGTGATCAACCGAAAAAAAGATCCTTAAATATTTCGAACTGATTTAAATTGACAGTAAATTCGAAATCGACCAATCAATCCGAATTTAATAAAAATTAAATCGATTAACGGTTTGTTATTTGAATCGTTCCGCGTGTAATCAGACAAATCAACACATGGTTTCTATGATGAAAACTAACTAGGCTTGGGTAAAACCTGGTAATTTGGTTTGTATTCGATCTGATTTGATTCGAGTCGATAATAAAATTAATTGGTCGATTAAAATTTAATAACAGTTTAATCGATCAGCAATTCGGGTGTAATCAAAAAGATCTATATATCTGTCGATAAAAGTAGCTACTAGGTTTACGCAAAGACTGATAAATCGATTTTAATAGTCAAATCATTACGCGTGGTATCTGAAAAAACAATACCTATACCGATTTGAACTGGTTTTATTCGATTCAACAGTAAGTGAAGGGTTTCCCAATAGGAACGATATGTTTTTAAAACGTCATAGCAACCATATCTAAAATTTTAGAAATCTCACTAGCTGTCGTTTGTTTTTAGTATAATTTGACAATTCATCATGTCAAAATACACGCTTCAACAACGTTTGGTTATTATCCAAAAAATTCATAAAAAGAGAAAAAAGTTTGGTGAGTTTGTAATCTCCAGAAATGGAACTGTTAATTGGCATCCAAGAAGTTGTGATTTAACACCTTTGGCCTTCTTTTTGTGGGGTTATTTAAAGTCGTTGGTCTATGCCAATAAACCTCGAACTATTGACGCTTTGAAATTGAACATCGAACGCTGCATTAATGAAATTACACCTGATGTATTGCACAAAGTTACCGAAAATTGGGCAAACGAAGCCGAGGTGGACATTTGAATAATGTGTTATTCAAAACATAATTGTCATAAGTTGTACTATAAAATAAAGAAAAAGTTTTGCTTTTGTCTCAAATATTTTGTATTTTATTTAATTTTAAAAACATATCGTTCCTATTGGGAAACCTTTTAGTAGAAATTGATTAAACAAACAAGCGAAAAAATCGGTACATCGATTAGTCGATACTAGATACTAGGTTTGTAAAAAAATGATGCATCGATTTTAGTTAATTGCATTCTACTCGGAAGTAGTATCGAAATTGATTAATTGCATTGAGCCAATTTGAAATCCAATCGACAATTTGGTGATTCGAATTTATGCACGATTATCGAAAAAATGTAATCGACAAAAATCCCGAACAGGCTTAGGCGAAAAGTATGTACATCGATTTTAAACAATTCAACACGATTAGACAATAGAATCAAAATCGATTAAGCGAGTTGAATTTAATAAAAATCGAATCTATTTGCGACTAGGCTTAGGCAAAAATCGATAAAATGATTTTAATGAATTCCATTTGGCAATAGAATGGAAATGAGTTAATCGAATTCAATTTAGTGAAATAGAATCGCTTTGCGATTCCATTCGATTTACTAGCTGAAAAAAAAACGATTTAACGAATTACTCAAGGAAATCCTATTTTCTCGCTGAATCAATTTTCGATTCGTCAAGAACCGAATCGCGCAAATTACTATCAATTCGTGTATCTCGATAGCACTACAATTTAATAATAATTTTTTAAAGCCCATTTCATTCTAAGATTATTAGTATGTGTATCAATTAATATCATAATTATTATATTTATTTAGTATTTTTTTCCAGTTTCACTGTCATTTCTAACTACCTACTGCTTATCAATGTAAAATTTTATTATTATTATTACTGAACTCTTAAAACCATATTATAAAGCTATCAACGATTAGCTACCTATATTAAAATATTACAAAATTATCGCTAACTGTTCCAACCAGTTAATTCGTCAATAAAACGAAACTAAAAAACCTCGCTTATTGCCATATAGTTTTTTCAAGATAATCTGGCGCTATTTTTAACGTAGAAAAAAACTTGAATTGCATTAAACCGTTCTAATCTAAACAGTTGTTAAAATGTACTAACATTCCTTAGCTACCATAACCCGCTAGTAAACTGTCCTATGGCAACACAGCCTGGCCCACATCTTATCTTCAGCATGCTCCTGATAAAAATGTAACTGCAAATATTTATAAATCCAACATCTGAGCACCTGAACCGTCTTCTCTAATTACAGCGGCAGCTTCCGCATTACGTTCCCATATCAGACCAGTCGCATTTAATATGCAAAACTATTAATGCTTCAGTAAATGAACTATTTGCAGGTTACAAATCAGCCACGCTCTGATTGTTCCGCAAAATAAATGAGAGTTAATAAAATACATAAGCGGTATTATAAGTAAAAAACGAAAAGTCGAATTGGTTTACAGGCTCACGCATATCTCCTACAGTCTAGATTATTAAGGTGCAAATTGAGTTAAAATTAGTGTTTAAAATTGCACTCAAACAAAGTTTATTTTTTATCACCGTTTTATCAACGCTCTTTACGTCCGTTGCTTATTCAGATTTAATTTTCTTTACCTCAAATTGCGATATCATAATGTCTTAACATTTTGCTCACCAAGAAGCCTGTATTGAGTGACAGTTTAAGTAAACATTTAAACTCCACACTTACGTTTTGAAAAATGTCGCTAAAGCAAAATGAAAGTCGCAGAGGTATAATTCAAAATGCCCAACTTACGACTAACGTTGAAAGTAGTTCTGTTAAGTTTTACACTAAAAAAGAATACAAAACTCACAATCTTACCTCATGTTGGTACACCAGGGGAAGTGAATTACATTTATTGATTCTAAGACTATTTCCATCCGGCTTTAACAATCAACATTAATAGTTACTAAATTTTAGAAAGTCAAAGTGACTGTTTATAAAAACCACAATAGATAATAATTAAATTATATACTTAGTTCCTCTCACATTTCGAATAAGTCAATTAATAATAAATTAAGGAAGTTCTTACATTATTCTGTGGTAACGCTCGTCTACAAAGTAACAATTTCTAGTCTTAACGTATGGAAAGTACAGAGTAGATTGTGACAGTACATCATTACAAGAACGAGTTAAATATTTATGAGATGATAGCAAAATGAGAAAAATGAAGAAAAATTATATATTTTTTAACAATAAATGCGACAACCTTCATAAAAAAAACAATTTGTAAAAACATAAAACAGAAAGTAATACCTTAAATAACTCTTTCATTCTATCATAAAAAAGAGGTGTGGTCACACACAGAACTTTCTTTTACTGCTTGTAAAATTTTAATTTTACGATTTGTGTAATATATAACATTTTTTATCAATTTTTATTCCTATTATTTTCTAAAACTCTAACTTTGCGAAGACTCAAACAATGACAAACTAACCGACTCCCAGGAGACATAACTTCGAAAACCGCTATTTTCTGAATCAGAAGACATGACAACGAATATTTCTGGAAAAATCTCCAGTATCGGAAAAAAAATATGATTATTCTATTTTATCAGAAAAGAGAGCAACCTATTAATATTACACAACTGATGGAATTCATTCAATTGAAAGCATATTTCCAAAAATTTGGCATAAGAAATTGAAGAAAAACCACTAAATACCCGTCTGGCATTTATGTAAAGAAATGTTGTATATATTGTTTATTTTTAAGATTTTAAAAATATGAATTTACATTAAAAACAGTAATTTCATTGCACTTTTACGGTTAAAATATAAATGTATAAACATATTATTTGGTTTCGCACGCTAGCCATTAAGCACCCATCATCAAATAAAAATCATTAACCAGATTAGTATAAAAAAAAATACCTTAACAGTGCGGTTAATTTTTTTTCTTTTAACTACTCTTCTCCAGAACACTCAAGTAACATACCTTAGCTACATTTGTAGTAAACAATTTATTTTAGAAATAAATTAATTTTAAAACTTTAATAAAAATAAATTAAGTATGTTCAATGTGTTAACACATAATATCGTTTTTATAACACCGTTTTCTTTTAAATCTAGAAAGCTAACAATACGAAAGAGATCAAAATACGTGACTCAGTATGATTTACGTTTGATTTCAGAAAAGAATTCGAGCGATTTCATCAGCTAATGCACTGGAGTGTATTTGTCGAATAATTAAATTACTGTGACACGATCTTGAGCGTATGAACGACATCCGCGATTTATTACGCTGATGCTGAGGAACGATTATCATAAAAGCATCCCAGGGAATTAATTAACAAGTCGAACCAATTAATTGTGTTAGCACTGGTAAACAAAAGATTTAGTCAAAGTAGAAATAATCCGACTCAATCCGTATGTCAAAATTGAGAAAAGGGCGAACTCCAGAAATCGATTTTGCTTGTTAAATTTTATCTGGGCATGAGCCTTTTCGACATCGCCCCATTAATTAAAAGGAGTAGATTTAATGAAAACATTTTACCGAAAGTGCATATCTGTCTACCAAATGAGATTGAAACTTTACGTATTCAGAGCATCAGCAGAGCCTACTTGTTTCGTATTCAAATGTTTTCGATTGTATTCTCTCACAAAAGGGACTAAGAAGATGAAAGACGAAAGCTTTTCAATTTACTGCACGCCAGATACCTTCAGAGATTGCAAAACAGTAAAAAGAAAAATATATAATTAAATGAACCCGAGTCCACCGAAAGACGAACAAATGGGGTACATTTGTTCTGTGCCAAAGTAACGAAATCAATCTGAATTTGTATATTGGTGAAATACAATCTGGAATTTACATTATAGCAAACCGAATGAGACATTATGATCAGGCTGACACCCACACCTGTTGCTGAACAAGGTGCGATTCTTAAATTGCCTTTGCAAAGCTATTTTTAAAATGCTATAATAAGATGTTTGAAATTTTTAGCGAAGTGAATTTTGGTGTTTTAGTTGCGAACAGCATGGTCACACCGATTGTGTTTGTATTAAATGCAGAAACTTCTGCAGATCCGGTCTAGGGAAATAAATTTCAATTTCGCAAATTGACATGTCGTGGAAACTACAATGATATTGTAGGGATATTTTAAAAAGTTTTTAGTAAAGATAATTTTTGGTTTAGTTGCAAACAGTATGGTCACACTGAATGCGTTTGCAACCCTTTCTAGAGCCGGTCCAGCGAGATAAATTTCAATTTCGCAAATTGACACGTGGTGGAAAATAATGTATAGGGAAGCCCTACCTTGCAAAAAACGCCGCTGCAGCGGAGGCTTGTGCCGGATTTCCAGGGAGTCCGTTGACAGCGAACGCGTATCTTGTTTCGGAGTACATCCCAAACACCCCACTGTCATGTCCCACAAAGCCACCCCCAACGTAATCCACTCTGCTTTGATAACCGACAACCCCTTTCACTTTCTCCGGTGGAGCTCTTTGTGCATTACTTCTGCCATGAGACTGATGAGCGTGCGTTTGTTTGTTCTTGAGCTGATACGCGCAACTCTTCGCGGACTCCATCGGGGGCTTCGATTTGGGGAGCTTCGCTTCAGAGTTGATGTTCTTGAAGTTGTATGCATCCACCGAGCGCGAGTTCCTGCGATCTGCCTTTTCCCGTTTCGCGTCTTCCGCGGTCTGTGTTAGGGTAGGTACTGCGACGACCCGCGGTTTCGCGCGTCCATTGACTGCGGACTCCCACTCTCGGTCGTGAGCTCTTCCGCAGCCCTGCTTCTGGTGAGACAGATTGTGGTTGTAGTAGCCATTCATATTTCGCACTTCTGGGGGCACGTAATCCTTCGATGTGATAACGTTCATATCAACCTGCAACAAAAACTTCGTTTATAATGCACTCTCTTGCAGCGAACACCATGACCTACACTGCAAACCAGGTCGTCTACATTTACATTTCTGTCAAGTTTATACAAAAAACTATGGAAATGCTTCCTATTAATTAGTATTGACAAAAAAGTATATGTTGCATCAAGTACTCCTTATGCCTATGGTTATTTAAAAAATATAATCCGTTAAGCTATTTCTATAGACGGCAGTGGAAACATGTTACGGACGGTCTGAAAGAAAACATAATTTTGATAGAGTTAAGAAGGTTACCAGCTAACAGTTAAAGAGAAATGCCGGTCGTAGACCGAAATTATCATATATACATCTGGTATATTAAAATTGTTTGAAAAAACCCAGTTATACATCCTGTTTCACCTCGATTGTACAACACTCGAAAGTAAATCTGTTGCATTTTTCGAGCACTAAACTAACGTGGTTTAAGTTAAGGTTTTCATTCGCATTTTTTAAATTACTTTTAAAAACTTCATCGGACCCGAAGATCGAACTCCCGACTCTTAGATCAGTAGTCAACGTACTTTACCACTGAGCCACCGAACCCCGTATAACGACGTATATTCTCTTACTTCGACAATGATTTGAAACGTAGTTTATGCTACTTAGGATTTTTGCGTGTGTGTTAGCACTAATCTCTGCACTACGCCGCTTTCGAGTATCTTTTGTTTTGTTGTTATGAAATCAATTGTATGGATGATGCTTCGTTCGCAACTTTAGTTTGTGAATAACCGATTTCATAGAGCCTTAGTCGACGTATAAAGCAAATGTCGGTGCTTCGAATTCGTTTGTATTGACTGTAATCTTCGATACCACCATTTGGTTTGACCGGTTAAAAAATCCTACAATCGCGTCAGGCCACACTACATCCCTTGGTATGTAATTAACTACGTTATCTTTTAGGCCTATATTTGTTCTCCTTATTTAAATTTATCGTGATCAATTGTGGCTTAGCTTTTATTATTATTATTATTATTAGTTACATAAAGGCAGGCGGCTATTAGCCGATATGCCCCATACAGTGAACTTAAGCTAAACTAACTAAAAAAAAAACTATATTACCTATCTAAGTATAAAGTAAAAAGTTAGTTTACTTTTTCACCATACATTCGTTGTCAAGAATCTCCAGTACTTGTGGGATGTATTTTCGAGTTGGAGCTGTGTGGAATTGTAGTTGGTGACAGAGCGGACTATAATTTAAATTAGAACTTTGTGCTCAATCCTCTCAAGAACTAATTTGTGAAATTTGAAACTTTACATTGGTAAAAAGCTGTACATGTCACCATTTAGATGAACCGTGAATCGGACAGTTCATTCAATTGTCAATTAAAAATGTCGATGTAAAATATTGTATTTCATTGTTTATATCTTTGCCAGTTGCATACATAGTTGTTAAACTTAAAGTAACTCGGACAATTTTGAAGTGAGTTTATCACCGGTAAAAAGTTATTTGTATAAGATTATTACATTGAATGTTGTATGCGCGCACTTTTAGTTCAAATCTCATTTTATGCCAGATAATGTACCTAGTGGCCTATAAATCTAAAACACAGAATTAACCATTGAATAGCTGATTGCGTAGATGTTGGTAATAAAACGTTTGAATCCTATAGAGTCGATGCGCGTAAACCCTGGAAATTTCTATTGTGCATGTTTAGTCTTTTAATATTGGCATACACTAAAAAAACTATGTTTTTATTTTTAATATTTATCCACGAATATTTTCTTCTTCATATACGTTTGGCAATTCCAGCAGTTAGGAAGTAATTATTCCAACTCTTCATCAGATTGGTTCGGTGCTGCCTCACTGCTAGAACTCACATTATTTCTAGGTTGATCATCACATAGCCAATAGCGTATATTGTGACATATATGGCCATACTAACGTCATTTTTAAGTCTGCATAAGGCCATAAGGATGCAGTTTCTCGTGATCTTTACTATTTCCGCCATCACCTTCACTAGATTTACATTTTATATTCGAAAATTTTATGCTAAAACTCTTGAGATCCTGTATTTCTCTTTTCACAGTCACAGCGTTTGTCATATTTTCGTATTTTCTTCTTAACCAGTCTAATGAACCCATAGCTAATTTTCAGTATGTAATTAACCACACTACAAAAAATATTAGAGAAATAATCTTAGCTATTAACAACCAAACGTCCCCCTAGAACACAACTTAAACTGCAACCTGCATTCAATTTCCGATCTTCACCTTATCAGTCATGTCTTAAGAGAGTAGTGTGAGCTGAGTCACAAAGAGTGCCTATAACCCTCATAGATTAAACAAATGTATAATTATTTTGAAATATTAAGTTTTGTTAGTATGTAGTCAGCACTAAAAAGTTAATTTTAAAGATCCTATTTGAAGGATGCTCAATGCTACTCCTTAGCTTTAGCTGTAGAGAAATATACTATTTGTTCCATGTAGGGGATTGGCTACATTTTTAAACAAACCAAGGATATGGCAACTGCCCTCATTTAGACCAGTAAGTAAAAAAGTAAATTAAATTTAAAATATAACATTGACAATGTTTTCATCCACTCTTAAGGGAAGAATTCATATATGCATTCAAGTCAGTAGTAGACATATTCAATGTTTCATGTTTATTAGGATTTTGTTTTTCTTCACACACATACGCTAGTGGAGTATTGTGCAATCGAAGCTGTTTAACGTAGACAATTCAGTCAAAATAAAGTGACCAATCAAATTCCTGCATTTCTGTGCAACTAAGTAACAGCCGTCTCTCATTATTTATTTATTCGACAATATAC
>OW679197.1:44677990-44707456 GCA_940337035.1 Agriotes lineatus
TAATACTTATTCGGCCTCTCGGTTGCCTGAGTTGTAATTCTTTAGAGTAAGACAGTGCTAAGAGCCCAGTAATTTTAAGCAAATTTTAAAGGAATCCTGACACGAATAGTGTAGTAGTACTGATTTTTGGCTAAAAAGTTTCTTAGTACCATAAAAGCAATCACTTAAAAATCTTCCTCCCTTGGGTGTCGACGTCGGAGTTTTTCGAGGCAAGAAAGAGCCAAGAGTCTTCTAGTAATGTCAAGCAAATTTTAAAAGAAACCTAAAAGAGTGTAGAACTTATTCTCTGGCTAAAATGTTTCTTAGCATCCTAGGAGGAACGCTTTAGGAGTTTCCGCCCCTGGGATGCCAACGTCGTAGTTTTATGGAACAAGATAGAACAAGGGCCCAGCAATATAAAAAATAAAGGAAAACTTGCTCCAAAAAGAAAAACAAAATACGACGCCAGCACCCCAGAAGCGGGACTTATAAAAGGTTACTCCTAGGGTACTAACAAATATTTTAGTCACAAAATCAGTACTATGTTATTGGTTTCAGCTGTCCTTTAAGATTTGCTTAAAATTACTGGGTGTTTCGTCCTTTCTTCACCCAAAAAGCTTCAACGCCGGCACCCCAGAGGCGAGGACCTTTAAAGGGTTACTTTTATGGTACTAAGGAGTATTTTAGCCAAAATCAGTACTACATTATTAAAACTTTTTATAAAATTACTGCACTCTTGGTCTTTTCTTATTCCAAAAAACCACGACTTTGACACCCCAGAGGCGGGAACTTTTATATGGTTGCTCCTAGGGTACTAAGGAATGTTTATACTAAAAAGCAGTACTGCATTATATGTTTCAGATTTTCTTTGGAATATGCTTGACATTACTGGGTTCTTGGACCTTTCTTGCCCCAAAAAACTACGACGTCGGCACCCCAGAGGCAAGGATTGTTCAAGGGCTGCTCCTATGGTACTAAGAAAAATTTGTGGCACAAATTAGTACTACATTCTTAGTATCACGTTTTCTTTAAAATGTGCTTAACATGACTGGTCTCTTTTGGCCCTATCTTGCTCCAAAAAGAAAAAAATACGACGCCGGCACCCGCGAGATTTTTAAAAGGTTACTCCAAGGGATCTTGCAAATATTTTTGCCAAAAAATCAGTACTATGTTATTGGTGTCAGCTTTCCTATAAGATTTGCTTAAAATTATACTGGGCGTTTGCCCCTTTCTTCACCCAAGAAAACTTTGACGTCGGCGCCCCAGAGGGGAGAACCTTTAAAGGGTTACTTTTATGGTACTGAGGAATATTTTAGGTAAAATCAGTACTACATTATTAAAAAAAAATTCTAAAATTACTGCACTCTTGGTCTTTTTTTGTTCCAAAAAACCACGACTTTGACACCCCAGAGGCGGGAACTTTTAAATGGTTGCTCCTAGGGTACTAAGAAATGTTTGTACTAAAAAGCAGTACTGCATTATATGTTTCAGATTTTCTTTGGAATATGCTTGACATTACTGGGTTCTTGGACCTTTCTTGCCCCAAAAAACTACGACGTCGGCACCCCAGAGGCAGGAATTGTTCAAGGGCTGCTCCTATGGTACTAAGAAACATTTGTGGCACAAATTAGTACTACATTCTTAGTATCACGTTTTCTTTAAAATGTGCTTAACATGACTGGTCTCTTTTGGCCGTATCTTGCTCCAAAAAGAAAAAAAAATAAGACGCCGGCACCCCAGAGGCGGGACTTATAAAAGGTTACTCCTAGGGTAATAGCAAATATTTTAATAAAAAAATCAGTACTATGTTATTGGTTTCAGCTTTCTTTACCCAAGAAAACTTTGACGTCGGCGCCCCAGAGGCGAGAACCTTTAAAGGGTTATTTTTATGGCACTGAGGAATATTTTAGGTATAATCAGTACTACATTATTAAAACTTTTTCTAAAATTACTGCACTCTTGGTCTTTTTTTGTTCCAAAAAACCACGACTTTGACACCCCAGAGACGGGAACTTTTAAAGGGTTGCTCCTAGGGTACTAAGGAATGTTTGTACTAAAAAGCAGTGCTGCATTATATGTTTCAGATTTTCTTTGGAATATGCTTGACAATACTGGGTTCTTGGACTTTTCTTGCCCCAAAAAACTACGACGTCGGCACCCCAGAGGCAGGGATATTTTAAGCGCTGCTCCTAGGGTACTAAGAAACATTTGTGGTACAAATTAGTACTACATTCTTTGTATCACGTTTTCTTTAAAATGTGCTTAACTTGACTGCCTCATCTTACTAAAAAAAAAAATAAGACGCCGGCACCCGCGAGACTTTTAAAAGGTTACCCCTAGGGTACTAGCAAATATTTTAGCCAAAAAATCAGTACTATGTTATTGGTTTCAGCTTTCCTATAAGATTTGCTTAAAATTATACTGGGTCTTTGGCCCTTTCTTCACCCAAAAAACAGTACTACATTATTAACACTTTTCTTAAAATTACTGCACTCTTTTGGTCTTTTCTTGCCCCAAAAAACTACGACTGACACCCTCGAGGCGAGATTTTTTTAATGGTTGTTTTTGGGGTACTAGGGATTATTTGTAGGTACTAAAAATCAGTACATTATTTTTTCAAGTTTTCTTTAAAATTTGTTTAACATTATTGTGCTTTTAACCCTTCCTGACCCCAAGAAACTACGAAGCTAGCATATTAATTACTATTAACTTTATTTCTCTAGTAACCTTAACTAAAATTATAAGGAAAGCAATTTATAGAAGAAGAATGGACCCTGGATTCTCTGCCGTTCAGCCGCGGGGACTTTTAAAGAGTTACTTCTATGGTACTAAGAAAAATGTATACCAAAAATCAGTACTTTATTATCTCTTTTAGGTTTTCTTTAAAATTTGTCCACTATGACTGAGTTATTAGATTTTTCTTGCTCCAAAAACTACGACACCGTTACCCCAGAGGGAAAGACTTTTCAAGCGTCTTGCTCCTAGGGTAGGTACTAACACACATTTGTGGCAAAAATCTGAACTACATTTTTATGAGGTTTGCCTTAAAATTTGTCTATCAAAGAGCTTGCTACAGGTTACAGATTCTAGATTGAAGCGAGGTGAAACTCGGAACTAATGTTAAAATCTAGTAATTTCCAAGTTTTGTATCGGTAACACTTTTGACATCTATCATACTGCCATTTAAGCTAAATGACACATTAAATCAGAGGCGTACTCAACATTGTGGTGTGGCGCATTTCATAACAAAATTAACAACACACACGCAAATAGCAACAACAAAATAACAGAATTAATAAAATCAACACCAACAGCAATTTTCACACTTTAAAACACAAAGAATCTGTCATATGACGTTAGTCACTGTGCAAACGAAATCGCTCTACTCATCGCTACTGATTACTTGTCATTTAAAGTATAACCAAACTTTGTATGTATGACAACTTTCCACATATTACCAATTCATCAAATATGATCACAGCGCTTTTCATGACCTACCTTGAGAGTCAATCTAGTTTCTGTAACCTGTAATATTAGTCCGGTCGGCAGGTACTTTCTACCTGGACACAATTCCCAAGTTAATGAAATTTTGGGATATTGTTTGGGGATGGTATGGGGTATGGAATCTGAGTTTTCGACCTCGAGGACCTTGTGCTAACTCGGGGAGGGCCAAAAAACCTCAACATTTTCGGACTTTTTTCGGTTTTTTGCTTATATCTTCGGAACGATGCATTTTTCGAGAAAAACGTTCTTATACAAAGTTGTAGAGCATTACATTTTCTTCAATTTTAATTGGTCAAAATTATTTTTTGACCCAATACTTACCGAGGTACAGCAGTTGAAAGATGGAACAAATTTCTCAAAATGTAAAAAAAATAAGAATTATGCAGGTTTTATCCTCATAACTAAAGCTGATAATTATATGCACCCAAATGTACGAAAATATTCGCATATATATGCATAAATTTTGTTGAGTATATGCACCCAAAGTTATAATATATGCATGCTCTATTTTTTTGTTGAAAATAAGTAGGAGTATTCTAAATAATGTAAACATTTTAATTATTTCGTATACGCATATTTATTTATCTAATTTTTATTCAAAGACGTCATTCATTTTTACGTTTGACTATATAAACATGGACTGCCAACCCAAACTTTACATTGTAAGCAACATAAAAATGAAATTTCCCCTAACCCCGCCAGACTATTGTTCACCCAACACTCGTGAAATAGATTCTATGTTGGTTGATTCCTTACACATTGCTTATATGGGAAAAGTAGGGATTGCTGGCAATCTATGTTTATATAGTCAAAGATTTTAACAGGGACTTCCCCTTTCTTCTGCTTATTTTGATAGGCGCACTGCATTCCAGCGGCCGAAAGTGAAAGTATATATCTCAGTTACATATAAAAATTTTATTAATAATTTATTCAAATAGTAAATTTTACAAAAAAATCTCATAACAGATTATTGCTAAATATCTTATATTATAAGAGCCGATGCCGTCCAACCGTAAGCAGGCGCGCGCAGCATGAACGGCCTGTATACTAGCAAGTGGCGCGCGCGCACAAATGGCGAGACCGCATTTGTATTGTTAACGCTGGCAAGGCCGGACGTCGGCTGGCCATCAGCTTAAGCAAGCATTTTTATTGTTAACCGTTTCTTTACGCTGGCAGGGCCAGACGTAGGCTGGCCACGAGTTCTGCTAGTAACCAAATATGCAAAATCCAGAAAGTATCCTCAAAAACGTATAAATATGCAAAATGAAACTTGGCTTAAACGATTTGTTTTCACATAATTAGTATACATATGCAAAAAGTTTCGCCGGCATATCAATTATACAAAATATGCATTTGCCATATAATATCAGCTTTACTCATAACTTTAATTTTTCAACATGTCTATGTATACCATACATACTATGTATAGCCCCTGGCCCCTCACGTAAGAGGTACACACCAAATCGAATGTGGCTTATTTTGATTTGCTCCACGCAACCTTATGCAGCAGCAGAGCTGGGCAGTAATTAATTACTTTTTAATTAAATTACTAATTAAATTCCTTTTTGTGTATTTGCCTTGAAATTGAATTACTTTTCAAAATGCGGGAATTGTAATTGGGAATTACCATTTTTGTTTAAAAGTACTTAAAAATTACTTTTTGAAAGTAATTAATTACTACATTCAATTACTCAATTACTTTTGTGTAATTAAATTACTCTAAAGTATTTAAATTACTTTACAAGTATTTGAATTACCTGTGGTAATTGAAATTACTCGAGGTAATTGAATTACTTTGTGGTATTTCAATTACTGAATTCCTGACCTCGATTGGGTGCCAAATCTCCAGAACGTTACATATTAACCAAATTCTGTTGAAGGTATCGAACTTTAATAGTGGTTTATTGTTTGTTTTTAACTTGGTAATCTGATCGCGGATACTATGCGTCAGATTTGCGCCTGAAAATTCCCTTATCATCGCTTCAGAAGGAATGATGTTTATGTCACGTATTGGCCATTATTAATCACTGCGAATTTAAACCGCAGTCTTTGCAATACTTCGCAAAGTCGACAAATAAAGTCCTGTTGACCGCCGATTAGGTTTGGATTTTGGACGCTTAATTACTTTTTTATGGTGTGAAGTACCGGCTCGTTTGAAAATTTTGTTCGTGTTTGGTTGTTTTTTTAAGTGAAATTATAAAACAGACGTTCGCTGGATCGGAAATAAGACTATCCAAAAGGGTTCTACTTTCCTCACAAAAAACATCTATTTAACAGATTTAGAGATAAAATCAGCTAATTTAAATTTTTTTAACAACGTAAGTAAAAAATTTTGTCGTTTTTGTCATTACACATAATTAAAATTATCTTTATTTAAAAATATATTTTACGTTTCGCTAATTCATTGTTAGCTTCATCAGAAACATTGGTTTAAAATATAGGACAAAGGGACATTTACTATAACAATCTGTAAAATATAGGCACATGTTAGTGTTTGGACTTGTGAAAGAATAAGTATCCTCAATTATGTCAATTTACCTGTCTTTTGTTTTCAAAAAGTTTTAATAGTTGGAATGGTAACATCTTTTATTGTTGATACGATCTCGTTAGATAAAACATTCTTAGTTTTCATAGTTTGTAGCTGTTTTTGTATCTGCTGTACAAATTCTTATTTCAATCAGCGGTTTTCAACTAGGTTTATCAGTCACCTGTCAACTTTCAACAGTCCCTGATCAACACCAAATTGATATTTTGTTTTAAAATTTCAAGTTACCTAATACATTTTTTATAGCTATTTGTATACTAGGGAGTAAAATGTATCATTCTCACCCGCGGATGTAATTTATTTCTTCAGCGTTAGCGAGAACAGTACCTAATCAATTGTAATCATGCAAGGGCGGAAATTACGTTTTAGTCCAGAGTTATACATTAAACACTTTTACATTTTTTGATGTGGCAATCTCTTGTATTCAGCTGCATTCAAAAATATTTAAATATGAAAACCAGAAGGTTAGTTGATTAATCACATTGCCTCCCGTCTGTAATGGCAACGGTAGTCAATGTATTATATTCCCTCCCACTGCCATTGGAAACTGACCAGGGAACCAATCGTATATTTTCGGGAAACCCCTAACAGTTGACAAAAAAATGTTACTTTCGTATATACAGTGTGTTTCACTTTACATGGAAGCACCCCTGTATTTTCTTTGTTTTTGTATGAATCGATTTGAATTTTCTACCTCTCGTACAACTCATCAAGAGGCATCTATTCATGTCCTTGAGCGCAAATGACGTTATTAGGCTGGCCTACTACGATCAAGAACATGGGTCGCATTGTCAATATTTTGCATCGCGTTAGAGTTACAGCAAAAAGTTATTAAGAAAAGTTGTTTAGAATCAAAAGAATACCCCAGATACCGATTTTCGTTTAATAATTCAAATTTTTAATTTTTATCCATAAATTTGTCGAAGTCCCAAATTTCAACTTTTAATTTGGTATCAAATGGTGCCATGGAAAAACAACATTTTTGTTATTGGCTGAATTACGTTTAACTGTTGCTGAGGAAGTAGAACTAATTAGAATTACTGGTGAAAATGCAAGATCTATAATAGAGAAGTAGCTAGAATATTTAATGGAAGGCATCCAGGGCGCGCACCTATTTATCCTGGAACTGTTTAGTAGAGGGAAGTGGATGGTTCTGGAACCTCCCCCCACCACTTGACCTTGAGTTCAATGCAAGGCCACGTTCAATCCCAAGGTCACATGCAAGGCGAGGCCACGTTCAATCCCAAGGTCACATGCAAGGCGAGGCCACGTGCAAGCCCAAGGTCATGTTCGAAGCGAGGCCACGTTCGGAGCGAGGCCACGTTCAAGGTCAAACCCGCGTTCGAGGTTGAGGCTACTTTAAAAAAATTCAAGGTCAAGATCGCGTTTACGGCCAAGGGCATAGAAAGAGCTAAGTAGTGCTTAGAACAGACTGCGCTTAACATATTTATTTAAAAAATTAGGCATGAAGTAAACGCCTAGGATACTTCATGTCTAAATTATGACTCGACTAGGATTCGAACCTAGGTCTCCCTGTATATCTGCAATCTGCAGCCGAGGGTATCTTTACCTCTAGACCATCGAGTCGGATAGAATATTTGGTTACTCATCCAGAGTACCTTCGTAGAGTGAAAGATACACATAATTTAATAAAAAAGTTATATTTAAGATGCACATACAAAGAGTAATTACAGTAGTGGCTAGACTAAATGATTATAATACCAACAGATTAAGAAATACGTTACAGACATACACATTAGAGCGAATAAAATAGTGCTTAAAACAATAGTAGATATACAGCAGGAATTATCCGCGGGCGAGAGCAGCTTCTTCAAGACATCAGGTTTATTTTTTAGCAAAATCGTTTGCCAATTCGTATCTACCGCATATGAAGGGAAATGGTATTTTATCTTGAACGTTAAAACGTTATGTTCAGTAAAGTTGTTCACTTGTATTTTAAAAACGGAAATAGTTGTCAAGGAACTGGTATCCATTTTACGCCACGTCACGTTGTGCACTCCATCATTGTAGGCGAAAGAAGCTGAACTGCACCGCGGCGGTTGAAGGACGTAGAGAATCCCATCATGAACTGCAGCGAGAGCAACCAAAAATTGTATTGGTAGCATGTTCAACAAGTCGATGGCAACTAGTGAATGGTTTGGCGCCGCACTTTGCATCACTTATGACAACAGCAACCTTTTGTTTTGTCGGCTACACCCGTTCCATTGTTGCCAGCCACATCTACTCCTCGGGATAAATGCAACGCATCGAAAAGTTGATAAGTCAAGTCTTCGATGGTTTGTATTTGCTGGTAGACCTTGGCAATTTTGCAGTTGGGTGACCAACGGAGGTGTTCAGATAGGGGTTTGTCATCGCGCTCCCAGCCAGAAATTTGAACTCCGCAGTGGAAACACTGTACGCAATTAATCGTGTCGCTGATGCAAAAGAAACCGGCACCTGCTAGCGATTCTGGAGTTTGACCTCGACTCCAATCGCCGAATGTTCGTAGCCGTTTGGAGTAGCTCCCAAATTCTGGATGTCGAGGTTCTGAGCTCATGATGGCAACTAACTACGCACACGTTTGTGAAAGTTTTATATTCTACAATTCAAGGTCACAATCTCGAAACTTTAAAATAAAACCACAGAAATATTTCTAAATATATTTATTTCCAAGTATATGTTATATATGTAACTTCCCCATCCTCCAGTAGGCCTAGGTACCGGTCCACTGGCTTGAAGATGTTGGTCTGCCACCACACAGCTGACGATCCGTCGAAGACTGCAGGCCACGTCCGTAAGGTGGTCGTCTCCGCTAGGGTCTCTCCTTGTAGGTTCAAGGCGTACTCCATTGTGACCACTGCCTGGAGAGACCGTTGAGAGGATGCTGGAGGGCAACTAGCCAAAAACCGACGAAAATGACGGTAAAATTGTTCTGCATTCTTAAAGTTAGTCGTCATAGCTGCTTGATGATTATGGTAGGTGCTGGAGGATTATGATGACTGTTACAGAAAACAGGCAACTTAATATAGGAGCGTAGTCAAGGATGGGAACGTAGAAGGTCAAGGGTCTTACCTTGAGATTCACATATAAAGCGTAACGTTTTTCCACCACGGCTACCAGTCATCATGCCTGATATTGTTGTTGATGCGCTCTTTGAAGATGCTCCCACATTTTACAAGGAGTTTGAATACTTCATCACCTCCGAACCGCGACCTCCATCAGCTCGTCAACTCCAGGCTGCCGTAACAATAGACTATTCCATGAGTCTTGGAAGCGAGCGCCTATGGCAGTCGACCCTCCTGAGGACGCTACCCACCACATACGAGGGTGACCCATTCCTGTGGTGGCGGCGGCATGTAGAGGTCCCCATCCAGCGCTTTCTCGCTCGGCTAGCAGATGGGGATGTAGTGTATATTACTTATTGTTGGCTTAATTAAATATATGTATATAAAGGGGTCTGTGTTTTTTATTACACTCCTAGCGACGTCTATGATTATTGATATTTTATAAGTAGAAGCCCACGCTTTCGGTATTCATATCTAGTTCGACGCTTGAGTAATGCCTATCGATAAATTTGGCAAACATATGCATGCGAATTCCACGTCACACCCGCAGGTGTTTGTGGTTGAAGAGCTAAGCGAGCCTTTATATTATGAACGAGATTTACAACTAGTATCCATTGCCGTCAATGATGATAGATGGTACATCCTAGCGCATGGTGACATCGAATATACTATTCCCTTCCGTGAAGCTGAAATAACAAAAGTCTTACTTTATCCCGAAAATACCGAAATTTATATCAACAGGTTGGGATCATATAAATTACACGAAATGATCGGGAAGACATTAAAAAAGGGTGATATGCTAAAATTTTGGGCAGTCAAGCCAAATATGTTATATGTGGAATTTCAACTCAAGGTTCCCATAATTGTTGAGTCCAAAAAGGTAGTGCAGTAAACATGACTTCAAGGTCGCGTTTACGGTCACCTCCTACCACATATAACCTTGGAAATGTGAAAATAAAAGCGCGTAGAAGAGTCGGCAAGGGTAGTAGCATCCGATAGTCGTGCAGAAATGGAAGCCTTGTTGAAAGCTATTGAGGTAGTTCAGAGTAATAAAGCAAGAAAGCCGCAACCACTGTTCTGTCCGGAACTTCTGAATAGTAGGACGTACAAATTAAATAAATCAAGTTCTAAGTACGTCAGTGTAGGGTTTGATTGGAGTTCGCAATTTAACCCAAGTATTATAATACGGGGTGCCAAAAATGACTGGGTGCAGTTAAATGAATGGGAGTGGACAGCCCTGATTGCAAATCAAGGAGTGATTTCCAACTACTTGTATTCTCTCGACGGTGAGTGGCCAGCTCTGGAAATAGGAAAGAAGAGGATTGTATTTGAAGCGATCCAGACAAGGAAAATAATCAAATTGGAGGAAGTGGGCTTGTCAGAGGTGCGTTTAGCGAGCGAAACTGTAGAAGAATTGTGGCGCTTGCAGAAACTCGTGGAAGCGCGATTCGCACAATTAAAAGCGTTACACTTTGAGAGTTTCTATAAAGAAATAGTAAAGGGTGTAGCAAACCTTTGTGGAGACTGTTTAGTAAATGTATGGTCTGTAGTGGATCAGCTGGAGGAGAACTCTGAAAAGACTGCGTGTATGGTGGAAGTGCTAACGTTCGCAAGTTCTATGGTAAAGTGCGACATCGAAGTGGAAGCCCTGAGTCGTCAGTTGGCAGTGTAGTCATGTGGATGAATTATAGAGAGGCTGCTCGACCGGCTGCAAGAGACGTACCTAGTGCGGTTGAACGATTAGTGAGTTCGTTAAAGGATTTAGCTTTCGAAGCGTCGCACGAAGTCGTATATGGGTTAGGACGTTCCGGATTCAGTGACGAAGAGTTGTATAAAAAAGAAAAACAGTACAAAAACGGTGCAGCTGTCGGTCAACTATTTTTAGACGGAGCCATAAATGAAGGCCTCCTTGTAGATTTAATGGATAGTCTTGGCCTAAAATGGCATATGTGTGAAGTAAAAGCCTTTATAGAGAGGAAGGAAAATGAAGAAGAGCGTGCAGTTTGACGACTCGAAGAATAAGATGTACAATTTGCATACGTGGACGTATGCGTTTCGAGAAGCTCGAAAAGGACGCTGGGAACGAGAAGCTGTGGATAGGTTGCGGTTCCATCGGAGGATACTTACTATGGATGAAGTACTGCGAGACGTCTTGTGCGCCGAACATAGGCGAACAATTTATGTAGAGCGCTTTTCCACTAGTACGTAGATGTTTAATCCGTGTAGTTAAACGGTATATTGTAAACAAATAAAAAAACAATAAAAATTAAAAAGGTTGTTTTATTCCATTATGTAGTGATTATAAATATGATACACGTTCGATAAAGCGCAATAACAAATCGGTTTGGAATGATATAAACAAGCGGGTTGTGATGGGGTGAGGGCCGGCCTTTCTTCCACTTCGATGATTGGGATGGTAGTAAAGCGGCGTAGAAAAGTTGCCTTTTCTCGACCTTTCACATATACTTCGGTGACACCTTGCAGAAGACGTCGTAAGATTGCAGGAAACATGTATGCTGGAGTAAATCCCTCATTCCAGTCGATGCAATGGTGATTAGTCATTACCCAGCGGGCTTGTTGTTGTAAATGAGGTGTTAAGGAATGGAGGGCGAAAGGGGGTTTAAAAATGTGGTGAGATACTGAGGTACCGTCGTAGGAGGCCAATTCTTTTGGGGTAAAGTGCTTATCGGACGTCTTAAAACCTTGAATATCGATAATGATCTTCATCGTATTAGGTATAGAGAGCATGGTCTAGTTACGCTAAAAGTCGAGGTGCAACTGAAGTGTTTTGCGAAATTACAGTTGTTTAACTGCTTTTGACAATGCGTTGTAAGTAAAAACCCGATCGTGAAGAACGAGACAATACGCAGTTGTGTTGGCTGGCACGTTAGCGGAAGTTTCAAATTCAACACGAAAAACGACAGCGTTTGCATGAAGGTAGTCTTTTTGATGGGAACAATCGATTACAACAATGGGCGCCTTGTCTGCAAAGTCATGGCGGGAGAAGAAGGGCTCATCGATTTTGCTATAATAAGATGATTGAAACTTGGAATACATGTCGTATAATGTTGCGTAATGATTGAGTGCATAATTGTTATGTAAATTGTCGTATGGGAATCGTTCGGTGTTCAGATAAACTCGGAAATTAGTAAGACCAATTTTATCGAAATTAGCATTGTCCTTAGCGATTAGCCCCGAACGACCTGATTGAAACCCTACGATGACATATCTGGGGGTTTGTAATTTTGTGCTTGTAGCGATAGCGTGAGAATGTTGAGTCACAGCATGAACACCGGGTATGATATGAAGCTGCCAGCTGCGAAATGCGACTTGAGTGTCAATATTTTTATCGATGTATTTGGTCAGGGCTAATTCTTGAGCAAGACCTGGAGTGATATGAGGAACCTTCCAATATAGTTTGTCAATCGTAACTTTAGCCGTCTCCCCTACGGTAGCACTGAATACGGCGTCGGCATCGGTATTGCTGCGAATTAATACGAGTTCTTGTCGAATGTTAAGTATAACTTTACCATAATCTTCAGCGAATCCTAACAGCATTCTCAACGGTATGCAGGCACTAAAGTTACCTTCCTGATCGGTAATGGCAGGATCGCCGGCGGCAAACCAACCTGCATTTTGAAGCTTTTTAACGTCAGCGGAACTGTAGGACACATATCCCTTAAGAGTAGACGTAATACCAGGTTTGGTGACAGAGTCGACAACGACGCCATTGATTTCGTATCGGATTTCGCTAAATAAGTGAGCCAAACCATTGTTAAGGAATTTAGCCGTTGTAACTTCACCGTTTTCCTTCCGCAACTTTCCCTCTAGGTACAGATAGCTCAGGCCGGGAAGAGTTGACATATCTTCGGGAATTGGAATTCGAATTTCATCGTTATAGTCAAAACGGTTTGTATACGGTTGATGTGTGTGCAATTGATTGCTAATGATAGAAGTGTCGACGAGGACTCGCTCTCCAATATTTAAAATACTCATTACACTATTGTAAAGCCTAAGGACCGCAAGAAGTCTCTGTTTGCTTTAGTTAGCTGCGTGGCGGACGAAGCCCTACTGATCTTACGAGGGTGTGGGCGACGATTCTTATAGGAAGTGAAGCAGGGGCGGTACGGAGTGGTGAATTGAAAACCCATTACAGTTTCTTTAAATGTAATGTTACCGTGACGGTCTCCTTACTAAAACTGACAGGATTATCCGATTGGTCTAGTATTTTAATAGTTAAGTTAGTGATCTGTTTCGTGCTGATCGGTAGATAGATGACTGGGTTAGGGGTTTCCACTATTTTGTACCCGGGTGGTACTATGGGGAAGAATTGGTGAATGATATGGCCGGGCTTACCATTTTTATATGAACCAACGGAGATGTTGCAATGAATAAGAATCGAGTTGATGTTCAAAATTTTCGTAACATGTTCAGCTGTGTGCCACCTATCTGCAGCATAAACTTTTTTCTCAAAGCCTAACATGTCCCGGATAGTATTGTCGCTTTGAAAGTCGATTGGAACGGTGGACTTTATTTCGGTTTTTAAGGTGCTGTTGTTTCCACGTAGCAGTACCTGTTTAACACCCGCATCAGAATCGAGTTGGTTATGTAAAAATTCAGCAATGTCCGTAATTTCATATGCTCCCTCCGGTATAATAATAGGAGGTTCTCCAACAAGATGAAATTCATTGTTGGGAGGTCTAACGTTTGGAATAGTATAGTAGGTTTCGAAACTTAACAATCCCAAGACGTATTCGCTACCATCGTCTAAGAAAATGGGAGGGTCAAAATTTGCAGTAAGAACAGATGAATCTCCCGTAAGAGTGAATATACTGGACATGATGAAGCGCGACACTTAAACTGACGACAAAAGCGGTTTCGCAAAGTTATATAAGAATTTGAGACACAAATGTCCGCATGTGTATGATGCGAGTTTTTGATATCTATTAGAGTTGTACATAATTGTGTTGTTGCTACCGTCGCTACGAAAGTAGTTTACTAATTCGGGAGGAGGTTGTAAGCGACCTATGCTATCGAAATACAGAACAAATCGATCAGCTTTAACGTAGGCTGTCCAATGTGTGCCAGGTCCAACATCATCGTCTAAGTTAGTAACACCACATTCTCGTTGACGAATTTTGTCAGGTAGGGCATCTCGCATAAATATCCCCCTAAAATGGGGAATTTCTAAGCGTTTAACGTACTGTGCAATATCGATGTTCGTCAACGCTCGGCGTGGTAGCTTCAACGGTAGTTTTTTGACTGATACGGTCGTAGATATAGCCCTTTTCCTCGAGCAATGGATTCCATAGCTTTGTTATGTCGCTCTTTTTCCTGGAGATCCTTTTTAGAAGCCTTTGAGTCGCCAACCGCTTTAGCGACTGCTGCAGCACCGCCTCCGAGAGACCCCAATGCTCCTAATGCAGCAAGTATGGGTACAAGCGGCAATATACCTCCTCTCTTGGGAACAGGTACTACTCTAGAACGAATTCGGCGTTTCCTTCGCGATTTAAAAACGACCGCCCCTCCAATACGTTTACGCCTACTACACCTTGTACGCTTCCGTTTTCTAGATACCCCCGTACCAAATTTTTGTGCAATACCGGCAATAGGTAGTGCGCGCTTTCGTTTCCGGGAGACTCTCACACCAACAGTGGGTTGTGTACGCTTCCGTTTTCTAGATACTCCCGTACCAAATTTTTGTGCGGCAATAGGTAATGTACGCCTTCGTTTTCGGGGGGCCGTCACACCAGCAGTGGGTAGTGTACGCTTCCGTTTTCTAGATACCCCCGTACCAAATTTTTGCGCGGCAATAGGTAGTGTACGTCTTCGTTTCCGGGGTGTTCCCATAGCAGCAATGGGTTCTGTACGCTTCCGTTTCCGGGAGACTCCCATGCCGAGTTTGGTTTTCCCTTTCATAATCCCTGTAACAGCAAGAGCTGCCGCTCTTTCTCCAAGAGTAGAGTCTTTTGCTTTAACGCGTTCCCAAGCTTTCTGTGCAAGAACTTTATCCGCCGCGTGACGTGTCGAAAGATTGCTGGATTGTGAGTATGCGATGTCGTGTTGCTTGCAAGCCTCGTCCAGAGGGTTTCTTCCTCGATCACCTCGAGAAAGTCGTTTGTTTAAACGAGTGCCAGGTCCGCAAAACTTGTAACCTGGTATATGTAATTCGAAAGGCAACTTGTCAATAAGGGTGTTCAACAAACCGCGACCTTTCCGTCTTACGATTCGACGACGACTACGAGTTTTACGTCTAGTATAACTCATCTTAAAGAAACGCTCGTCGAAGAGCGACTGACGATGTGAAGCTCAAAGGGGTAGATATATACTTAGCACAGCGCGGTTAGAAGCTAGTTCGCCCCCGTCCGAAAACGATGAAGAACGTCAAACTTGTGAAACAAAAATGTTCGCTGCCGGTAGTAAATCATACAGTAAATTCCATGTCACAGAGGTTCAGACGACACGGCACTTTACTGGGTATAGGATGTAAAAGGGGGTTGATCATTGGTCCTTCCGGCTCTGGGAAAACCAATGCGATGATCAGTCTTTTGGTGCACCGCAATGGGGTGCGGTTTCACAACTTGTATTTGTATTCCAAAACCCTTGACCAACCTAAATACAAATTTCTGAAGATACTTCTGAAGTCACTAAAAGAAATCGGATTCTACGAATTCAGCGAGGGGTGTGAGGTTATCAAACCACACGAGGCGAAAGAAAATTCTGTTATTGTGTTTGATGATGTGGCATGCGACACTCAAAGCATAATTAGAGATTATTTTAGTTTCGGACGTCATCGAAATATAGATTGTTTTTACCTCTGTCAGACTTACTCATCAATCCCGAAACAACTGGTACGAGATAATGCGAATATCATAATCGTATTCCGGCAAGACCACACCAATCTTAAACACATTTACGATGATCATGTAAACACAGACATGTCATTCGAAAAGTTTAAAAACTTATGTTCCCACTGTTGGATCAAAGATCATGGATTTTTAGTTGTCGACAAAGAAAGCGAAATCAACGCCGGTCGTTATAGAAAAGGGTTTGACAGTTATTTCACTATATAGGCATGGACCACTGCTGTACAAATTATTAGTCTACGAACAACGACAGTAATAGCAACATGGACAAACGGTTAGTAAGCGATCTTATTAAAGCTAGAAAGGCTGTCAGGCGGAAATATGAAACTTTAAAAGCAGATATCGCCGAATCTCAGACGGCTCTTGCGGAGCAATTTAAACCAATTTCCCAACCACTCACGGAATTGCTAACATCCATCAAGCAAGAAGGTGGTCAAACAATACAGCAAGAAGTAGGACCTATGCTGAGAACCATCAAACGACGAGTGTCCACACCATCTATCCTACCCCGTCCGAGAAATGGTAAAACCCCCGTACGAGCGTCAACCCCCGACATTGCCATTCCCGGACCATCGACTTCAGCGTTGGTAACATCCACACCTAGATTTCTTGACAGAGAAGTATTGTATGAGAGTTTACCGGATGAGGAGCAACAGGTGGAGGCTCAAGAAGAAGCGGCAATTGAAACTTCGGTAGCAGAGGCTAGGGAAACCGTGCGACAAATGATGGAACCGGAAGTTCTAGGGGAATACCTGGAACAGTTCTCAGGGTTAGCTAGAAAATATATCGAGGGAATGATACGAGATACAGAGAGCAAGTACGATCTCCATTATGGAGTTCGATGGGACATAGACACTGATAAATTTGCAATTGGAAATAAACAGCTTACTTTTGAGGGTCAGGACATGGTTATTACAGATCACGGAAATAGAATAGTATACAAAGGCACCCCCGGCTTTTACGAATTAATGTTCTTAAAGAAACCGATAATTTATACAAAAAAAGACCATGAAAATTACTATGACATAGTGAACCGGTCCGCCGCAAATCGTAAGAACTACGATCCAACCCAAGGGATAAGCGGTAACGCCGGCTCAAAATATATGAAAATAGTACGCCCCCTGGCTACCTCCTCCGGCATTAGACAACCTACCAGAGCCGCATCGAGAGTGCAGCGTACCGGAAGGGGGTTATTAACAGTAACCAATAAAAAAGTGGAATTTGTTCCTTGGAAAGATCCAAATTCATTAGTGGATCGTCTGCGCATATTACTAGCCTCTCAGGTAGCGGGGCACACCGGCCATTCCAACGAAATCGTAAGCATCACCCAAGCTCTACGAGAAGCAAAAATAATTCACTAAGACGAGTACAAAAGCAGAGGACCTATTGAATTACGATCAGAAGGTGTTAGACGATAGAGTAATGCCCATAGACAAATTTGGACGCCACTACCATAGCGCGCGCTACGGTTCTCATCGCAAACATATCTTTATGAAAGTTCAAAATGTAAACCGACTCCATATAGAGGTACCACTGCTGCTAGTGGGGCGTGGTTATGATGAAAGCGGATATTCCAAAATTTTCGGTAATAATGAGTACATTTTTCCTTTAACGATCGGTGAGATCATAAGTGTTCAAGTCAACGGACCTTTGGTAGTATCACACATCAACGGCATCAAACACGACACGCTTGTCGGTAAGACATTGCGGCGAGGAGATAAACTGAAATTCGAATCCATAAACACTAAGTTATACGTGCAACTGCTGCTTAAATGTCCCATAGCAGTCGATACAGCAACATTCGGCAATGAGTCCTAAGGAGGATCTAGTTGCAGAACTTCACAAACCAGCGCGAAGAAATTTCAAGAGACGACGGGTGATTCTCAAAGGATTGCATGATTTACTACAAGCGGATTTGGTGGAGATGCAACCATATGCACGAAGCAATAAAGGTTATCGATACATTTTAGCTGTTATTAATGCGTTTTCTAAATACTTGTGGGCTCTCCCGGTAAAACGGAAAACGGGAAAAGATGTAGCAGCAGCTATGCGAAAAGTTCTTGCTAATATGAAGGTATCTCCAAAAAACGTACAAACCGATTTGGGAAAAGAATTTTATAACAGCGATTTTCAAGCATTGATGCGACGTTACAAGATAAATCATTACAGCACGTATTCAACTATGAAAAGCAGCATCATAGAAAGATGTAACCGCACCCTTAAGAACATGATGTGGAAGCAGTTTAGTTTGCAAGGGTCCTACAAATGGTTGGACATTCTGCCCCAACTTTTAAGCAAATATAACACAACCAGGCATAGCACAACAGGTATGAGGCCGGCTGAAGTTAATCTTAAAAATGCCAAACGTCTGTTACACACCGTGTACAGCCACACAAAAACTGTAGATCCGACACCTCAAAAGTTTCATAAAGGAGATTCTGTACGCATTAGTAAATATCGCTCGATATTTAGCAAAGGCTACACACCCAGCTGGAGCAACGAAATATTCAAAATAGCCACAGTGCGACTTACAAATCCTACCACCTACAGACTCACCGATCAGGAAGGGCAAGAAATCAAAGGTGGATTTTACGAGCACGAATTACAGAAAACCAAACACTCTGACGTATACCTGGTAGAAAAGGTGTTGAAGATTAAGGGTAATCAGCTTTACGTAAAGTGGTTGGGATTCGATAATCGTCACAATTCCTGGATATCCAAAAACAATGTTGTATAACTTATTATGATTCTATAGAACTCTTCCAATAAAACACTTTTTTGTTTTACTACCATTTATTTTCTTTAAATAAAAACTTTTTATGTTTTACAGTAATTTATTATTGTAAATGCTGAACATGAGTGACTACAGTGTTAAATAACAAATATACTTGGTAATGCGGACCCAAACAATCAGATTTTTTGTAAAATTTAACTTACTACCTCTATCATACAAGCTAGTGTTCTTAACCTATACTATAATTGCTATATACAATAACTAAACCTACAAAGTACAAGAAAGCCGTGTAGGACCTCTGCTGTTAAGTAATAACGAATACTGTTCCGCGAACATATTGCTACACCATCGTTTCGGCAATGCGCAGCAAGTTGTCTAGACGACTGTAATCATCTATGTCACGGTGACCCCACGCTAAGGTTTTGGTAGTATTAGGAATAAGGAAGCGTTTATCATCTCGCGAAGAAAGCGCAACCTTATTCATTAATTCGGTGTACATAGTGTGTAAACGGGAACGAAACACATACATCTGACAAAATACAACTTCCCTCTTGTTTTCGACTACAGATTTATAAATTTCGGTGGTGAGGTGATTCCGAACAGCACTCTTTCTAACTCCCTTCGCCTTTTTGTCTTCTTTACCAACAGCGTTTACACAGTATGTTTTTGCACCGACCCCGTAATAGCTACACACAGCCACCCCAGCGTACTCATCCTTAAATTTGCCAACAACGGACTTGGTTATCGAAATTCCATGCAGGCCATTCTTGTAATTTGATGTATCAAAGAGATCAAGGTGCTCTTGCATGTCGGCGTAAAAATTTTCAGTAAAAATTTCCAGGATGAATGAGTCCGTGTCCGAATACAGTAGAGACACATTACGGCCGTATTTATGCTTCAAAAATTTGTAATAAAAATCGTACATTACCGTTTTCGAAAGATCTAAAACTGAGAAACCAACATAAATGGGTTTGTTATATAAAACCGATGTTCTGTTCATTTCCACTGCTATTAAATTTTCCCCAAACCGAATTCTATCTTTAAAGTTAGGTTTCGATATCAAAGCTTCTGCCCCCATTCTATTACCAATTTTCTCCCAATGACTAATTAACTTTACAAGAACCCTTTTGTCCACGTTTTCCATGGTTTTACCAAAGACGCTATTGTTAGCTAGTTTGAATGAATTTCGATGAAATTCATTGTCAGACTTGTTACGTAATTTTGTGTTTAAATCGATGTAGGATCTGAGCCAAGGAGATTGTCTAAACTTAAGTATTTTATGTGTTTTAACCAAAATCAAACCAGCCTCTAAGCATTGCCTCAAATTTCTGTAGTGAATAATATAATTGTGTTTGTCATACAAATTTGGAATTAATTTTGCATTTTTAAATTTTCCCTGTGGAGGCACCAATAGCTCGGGGCAAAAGGGAAAGTCATTGTGATCGTCATGTAAATTTTCGGGGTACCGCAAGTCAACTTCCAACACGTACCCAGTATCTGAGTCGTCCACAATTTTAAATACGTCAAAACTATCAATTTCGTCGTCAGTCAACCAAACAAAACCACCTTGCGGTAGAAACTGCCTCATACTATGAGCATACAAATTCGTTGCATCCAAATAAGCAATAAAAGAAGTGGGTTTGAAAGCGTCATAGTTACCCGCAAATTTATTGTTGGCAATAGCCTTTCGCCCGACGCAAGTACTGACTCCTCCACGAATACCCTTTCTAAAAAAGTGAAACATATCCATATCCGTCAACAGCTCCAACTCAACCCCCGTATATTTTAACATGGCGTCCCAACTTAAACCGGGGGCGGTGAAGTACTGCGCCGGATCTAAATTATATTGATTTAAATAAAAATTTCGAAAGTTTTCGAAAACGTCTGCCAATATAAACACGTCACATTTGAGGTAAACATCGGAATAGTCGCCCAACGTTTGACATTCGAAAGTTTTCCAGACCTTAACGGCGCGTTCGTAATCGACCTCAGTAATATGCGTCTCGGTTAAATGATCATAAAACTGAGCGATTGTGGGCAACGCCGGCTCGTCTAATTTTGTAAATGAATCCAGATACGAATAGGGAAACACACCTTTCTGTCTCATCAGTTCGAATTTGATGTCATGTCCGAATTGCTTATGAATTTCAACACACTGATCATCTGATAATGTGGCGGCCAGCGATGCTAAAGAAGCACTTAAAAATCTGTAACTATCTAAAAATCGAATTTGCATATAAACGTTTTTTCGTTTTCCGTCAACAACGACTTCATCTACCCAAAGACGTTTACCAAATGAAATATATTTTTCCTTATTTTCCGGAATGACATCAAGCTCCTCGTTATTTTGAGCTAACTGTTTGACAAAAAGGTGGGAATCGTAATTTAAATTGTGAAAAAATACGGGAATAAAATTTGGAAGTTTATAATTCAGATTGCAATTGGAATGGGCAGCTCCCCGATATTCTCCGGTCAAATGGTCGTGATCGCGAACCTTTACGTCCCCCTCTCCAAAAGGACGATTGCAAATATGACATGAAGCAGCATCCTTAAAATTTTGAATTTCTTGCGGAACCAGAGGCTTGAGGGGTACGACATGCTTTAAACTGTTGGAATATAAGGCGCGAACGTCTCTGTCTAGACGCTCAACAAACACGTCCACAGCATCCTCGCCCCTATAAATTTCGAATTTGGATAGAGTATCATCAAAAGAACATTTCAAATAATACGCGAAAGAATACGGTTTGTGCTCGCACGTTTTGATCGTATATGGTCTTTCGCGATCCGGCTCCTGATCCCCACCATCGACAGGTAATAAAACGGTCTCGAAATCTGCGTAGCAAACATAGGGCAGTTTCAATTGCTTATGATAATTATCAAATTTAAGAATGTTCTGGGGCCTCACCTCCCCACACTTATCCGTGATCGGCTCTGTCGTAGGCAACTTTGTGCACACATGATTACAGTCAAAAAGCTTATGGTTCTCCAGATGGGCATCGGTGCGAAAGTAATTTAGACAACCATTACAAAAATGTTTTGCATTTTCCCTAGCCGTTATTTGCCGCGAAACTAACCTAGACAAATTGGTGATCCAACAGTAGTGGTTATTACCTTCGCCATCTGTTAGAAGCAGCAAATTTATATGTCCGTTTTTTATATGTGGCGAATAGTACAGAGGTCCCACAACTTCATATATGGTAATATCGTTTTGAAAAGTCTTTTCCAACGCGTATACATTTATAGAAAGTTGAGGGTTATTTTTTTCAAATTTAGAAATATCGCGCAATCTAACAGGGAATTCAATGTCCTTAAAATTTAAAAACTCCCTGCAATCTGGATACGAACTCGTTCGATTAGACAGTCCATCCGGTTCGCAGATGGCCGAGGTTACCGCCCACCCGAAACAACGCTCGTCATCGACGTTTTGGACGTTCACGATCGCTTTCTTGGACTGAATCTGCTTCGGGAGCGGGATATACGAAGACGCCCGAAACGGATTGAATTTATTTATATTTAATTCTAGATACAGCAACTGCTTCAAGATCCACCCTGTAAACATTTTGCGGTTAGTAACATTAACAAGAATTACAGTTGTAATACACACCTGAATCGCGTTCCTCAAATTCGGACACCTTCTGGTCCAATATCCCCGTTAAATTATCATATAATTCGTTCAAGTCTGTACCGCGAGTGACCACCTCGTTGGTCGTATTAAAACTTTTGACGTCTTGTACATCTTGAGTCTCCAAAATAAAATACCCGAAAAGTTCGAAATTGAATTTTATACTGTTTAATTTGGTCAATTGACCTTCTATAAGATCTACAATTTTGTCTTTCAATTCGGTCATATATTCTACAACGCTTATATGATAATTTTCCGTGGACACCCTGTAGCTGGCAACGCGGGACTTGAAGGCGCTTGGAAGGGCCACCACTCCTTTCCCCAGATGGACGACATCACACCGCCTCGTGTGACGATTGCTCCTCAGGTGTCCAACGAAACAAGTCCGAGGAACATTTTCATCACACACGTCGCAGTATTGCGTCCTGGGGAGCTGTTCTGTTAAACCAAACGTTAGAAAACATGAAACACTACAATAGAGACACACTCACCACCGCTGGAGTCATTAAGTCTTGGGCGTTTACTCGCCGATGGTCCCTCACGAGCTGCTACTGAAGCCTCCATAGCGTCACCTTTAGAAAACGCACAATTGATATAATCAGCAGCAATCAACACGTTTCCACTTACCACTCGTCGATGGGTGGCCAACCTCGTGGTGACAGCTATCTCTTCGATGGCGAAACAAATTGTCAGCTCTGGTGAAGGACTTTCCACAAGCAGTGCACCTGAACATAATGGCAAATTAGTCTCGCGCAATCGGTTAATATACTAATTGCGCGATTAGCTACCCAGCTCGAGGCTTACTATTCACAAACGAAATGAACACCTTTATTAACACTGATTAACAAATTAAACCTCGAACGGAATACCCAGGTGTCACCACGGGGAGGATTCGCTTTGGACACCCTGGAGAGGATAGGGGGAGGTTATTTGTGTTAGGGGTGTATGATATGTTAAACGATTATCTACTCGTTACTTAGCCTTTTTATCGAGCTCCTGACGTCTTGCACGAATTGCACCCTCCACAGCTAACAGATCTTCGATTAGCTCTAGCCTTGCTAACGCAGCATTCTTAAAGATGTCCATGTTAGTTGCGCTGTGGCCGTGGCGGATCTTAGATAAAGCGGCTATGCTTTTTAGGTACTCATCGTGCATCGTCGCTTCTAGGCTGGCGGCTCGAATTTCTAGGGAGCTAATAACAATATAAGCTATTAAACTGGGAAAAGCACGTTTTGAACACCTTCAATGTTAAATAACATATATGGGTAGAAAAATAATATCTAATATCTAATATCTAATATACCTTATGTAATGATCACCGCTGCGAAGATCAGCCGCTTTAGCATCTATTGCATTACGATTAGACACGTATTCACGTTCGGCACACTGGGATGGCGACATGTCATCAATGTCTTCCTCCTGCGGGGTAGACGTAATCGACACCACAGTGTCGACTACGTTACTCCCAGTGGCAGACGACATGACGACTGCATTGCCCGAAACCGGAGACTGCACAATTACAGACGGCGCTGCGGTCACATTTTCCGAAGGTTGGATTGTTGGCTGCTTCGAAATTCGACTGGTCAGTCGACTTGAGCCGGAGTCGATCTCCAAACCATCTACAAGGGCTCTAAACTCTTGCGCCGCACCGTCGCCGGAAGCCACCTTTTCCAATGGAATGTCGTCAAAATCGAACGTTTCCATAAACATTTCCGTTTGCGATAAATGAGGAGAAGACTCATGTAACATATTTTGGATTTTTGCCACAGGAACATCAGTCTCCTCATTTATACACTTGACATACTTCGCCAAATTAAATTTTGCAGGACTTTTCCTTTTCTGATCTTTCTTTAAAGCTGATTTTAAAATTTTGCTAGAACCTTGACTACTACTTTGAGATATGGTTTCGAAAGCAGGTGCAACGAGTACGTCACTTAAAACCTTTATGGTGGCTTGCGGCGATATCTGTACGGAACCGCTTGGTTCCGTGCAGGCGCAAAGTTTAACTGCACCCGTTTTTTTCAAACTGAGCCTATTAAATTTTGAAAATTTTTTCGGTAAAACTGCACCCTGACAAAAGGAACAGACAGCGCTGTTGCTAGCCATGACAAACACGAGAGAATGGTTGCTCCCACCTCAGCCAGATGTATTTATACTGCATGCGAAGGATGACTTTCGCACGCAAACCAGTTGAAATTGAGTTCGTTGCAATCTACATTTTTCTTACCTCGGCTCACACAAAGGAAGTTAGCCTTGAAATATCTTTAAGTTCGTTGCCTACATTTTTACAGACGGCAATTCAAGTTAACATTGAAACACATTTTTCCAGACAGTTTGCGTAGATAATATAAAGTATGAAACTACTACACCAACTATTTGTTGTTCTAACATGTTGAAATGTTTAAAAATCAAATTTTATGCCACTGTTGCAAATATTTATATCCTATTAATTACTAGCGCTTATTAAAAATACTGCAGCGTTGGTCGCGTGATAGGTGAATTTGTATTCACATTAATAAAATGTGAGGTTTCAAACATGAAAGACAAAATTTTATTTATCAAAAAACATGCAAATCAAATCTATTTAAAATTGGCAGTTTAAAATGCATACTGTATATGAGAAATATTTATTTCCTATATTAATTATTAAAGCTTAATAAAATACTGCAGTGTTGGTCATGTGATAGGCTTAACTAACTGAATTAATATTAGAATTTGTATTCAGATAAATAAAAACACGAGGTTTCAGTTTCAACCATGAAAACAATTGTTTATTTATCAAAAACATATAAGTGTAATCTAGCAATCTATACTGGGTCACATGCAATTAAACCTATTTAAAATTGAGAATTTAAATGCATACTGTATGGGAAACTTTCACTGCTTTACAAACCATATTTTTTAAATGTTTACCAATTTTACAATATAGTTAAATGCTTTCGAGAATACTCTGTTCTATTTTTTAATTTAAATATGTATCTGCTTTGAACAATGGAATAGGTTTAATCAAATTTACGCCTGCAAAAGTTATTCATCTCCAACCGAAGCAATGGTTTCAAAAGCTGACATTATTGCGAGGTCAGCATAATTATATTTTAAATTATGCACTGGAATATAGTTTCCAACGAAACGGCTGTTGCATTTTTGCGATAGCAAAACTTGCTTGTCTGGAACAAAGAATCGAGTTTACTTTTATAGACCGTTTAATTATGCACTGGAATATAGTTTCCAACGAAACGGCTGTTGCATTTTTGCGATAGCAAAACTTGCTTGTCTGGAACAAAGAATCGAGTTTACTTTTATAGACCGTTTAATTATGCACTGGAATATAGTTTCCAACGAAACGGCTGCTGCATTTTTGCGATCGCAAAACTTGCTTGTCTGGAACAAAGAATCGAGTTTACTTTTATAGACCGTTTAATTAACAAACTGTTGTTTATAATCAAATGATCATTCAAATACTTCTTTCTATTTTTAATTTAGAAATATACCTTGTTTGAATAATGGAATATTTTTAATGACAATAGCATCTGCAAAAGCTATTTATCCACAATCTCAATGCCGTGTTCGAAAGTCACTTTCAGTTGATCTGGATTTATAAAGTGAACGTGGATTTCCAAATATAGAATGCTGTTTTGGTCAAGCGACAGTGTCGGCTTGGCGACCTCGATTCGCGAAGACTGGAACAAAGAAAAAGTTGTTTTCTGCACGTACATGCTTTCAATAATTCTTTGCTTGACTACGCTAAAAATTTAGATATTATATCAGCTCTATTTCTAACGTCAAATCAAAAATGTGGTAGCATGCTACACTCTACGCATACATTAAAAAATAAGGCGTGTTTGTTTTAACTCTGGTTTAGTATCGTGAAATCGAATGCATACAAAACATCACCACAATAAATCGAGGTTTTTACTTTCAATGGAAAACTTACACATCGCTTCTAAACCCTACAGATATACAATGCATGCGGTTAATATTCCTAACACTAATGCAAAAATCTAGGAGCACAATGTGCTGCGCCCTTTTAAATTATATGAAAAACAGCAACACTTAAGGGAGTCTTATTGTTAATACTTCTGCATAAATACACTTGGGAAATAAAAAAAAACCTGTTGTTCCAAATATAAGAAATCAGTTTCCATTGTCGCCTAATAATCTAAAACTAGTGGCAAACGCTGGAGTTACCTAAATGACTATCAAACTTTTTTACGTCATACAACGCATTGCTATTCATCTATTCCAAGAAAACCTAGGGAATACGTGTAGTAGATCTACTTGCTTATTAAATGACTGTCTAATTAATCTAATTGGAAGCTTATGAAGTTATCGCTATAATAAAAAAAATAGCTGATGGATTATTAGAACAACCAAATAACTATAACTATCTAATTTTATCTAAAAAGTAGGTTGTGCGGTATCAAAATGCTCCTTTTTTAGCATACAATGTAACGGCGATAGAAAAATTTTTCTATTTCTAATTACAACTTAAATATACGTAAAATTAGTTTCTGGAAAGTAAATTGGTTACACATTCCCTGCCCTCAATACGTAGTCGGGGGGAACTGGATATATAAACATCGAGAATTGCTTGAAGAAACCACAGTACCTCCAATCCACCGCAACTATACTTCAGGTAAGATATTGTTCTAAATATCTGTTTTTATCTTATATGTCCATATCTGTACTTTGAAAATGTCTTTGTAAATATATATGTTTTTATCTTATATGTCCATATCTGTACTTTGAAAATGCGTTTGGACTCAGTAAAAGAAAAATTTCTCAAAAACAACGGCAAAATGTCGCACACGAAAGTTCTTTTTTTCTAATACTTTTCTAATGTAATCTTAAAATGCTCATATCTCCGTTGTCTATTGAGATATATCTTCGCCGTTTTATGCATTGGGTTCCTACCGTCATGTACTACATTTTAAACATTTCTAACATTTTTCTAATGGTGTCTTAAAATGCTTGTATCTTCTATATTTATTAAGATATTTAAATGCCGTTTTTTGCATTGTATTGCTACTGTCATATACTACATTTAAAAAAAATTTTTTTTTTCAAATCTTAAAAACGTTCATATCTCCGGTGTTTATTAAGATATTTGGTCGGGATTTTTTGCATTATGTTGCTACCGTCATGTACTACATTTTAAACATTTCTAACATTTTTCTAATGGTGTCTTAAAATGCTTGTATCTTCTATATTTATTAAGATATTTAGATATGGTTTTTTGCATTGTGTGGCTACTGTCATATACTACATTTTAAAATTTAAACGCTCATATCTCCGACGTTTATTAATCTGAAAAATGTTTCAGATTAAACCAGACGAGAATTTGCTGTGGGTGGTTTATGTAAGTAAAACTTGATTAGCTCCTTTGAGAAATTACATGTCTTTCTACAGCTATAGTGAGGCTGCCCACACCATCCCACCACAGTCCCACATCCCACATCATCGTTGCATTACAGGTATGTTACCAGTTGTAAATATAACCTCTCTAATCTGATTTTTTACATAGTATGCGATTCGTGTGTTTCTTCCATACAAACCACATCTACTTCGCCCCTAATGAGGAGGTAGTAAATCTCACCCATGAGTTGGTGTGGGACCCTCTTACTACCTACCGCTGGATTCCAGAGCTACCCCACCCCTTGATTGACCGACTCCGCAATCGAGTCAACCCAACCGACAATTGCGTCTTCTTCCATTACGCGGAGGAGCACGTATGGTTGTCGGATGGTGAAGACATTGGAACATTCAACATCCCAGAACTAGATGACATCACGTCTAGGGTGTTGAATGAGTATGTGGACTCGGTCAACATAGACCAGCCTGATGAAAACATGCCGTCGGACAGGTCGTCCACACCGTCGAGTCTGGGATCGGATGGGCTGTCCATACCTGATGACGTCAGTCTGATATGGAGTCCAAACGATCCAAGGCTTAACGGTATGGATCACGTATCTGACGCCATGTCGCCATCTTCCGTTGGAGATAGCATTTTCGACGTCTCCACCGAGGGTTGGTCTGGGGAAGAAGATGACGACGCCGGCGGTGGCGAAGGTATGGAAGATGGTGACAGTGGTGGTGACTCGAACTATGGGAGAGATGTGGAGGAGTAGTTTTAAGTTGTTAGGTTAGGTTAGTTTCTAAGTTAGTCAGTAAGTTATTTGAATAATAAATGTTTTAACTCTTTTAATTTTTTTATTACATCGCTATAAGTACATGATAAACACTTATTGCTGTTGTGCGTATTTTTTGAATGCAATATCATATGTAATGATGTCCGAAGCAAACTTTAGCATTTCATGCATGCAGTATACATTTTTCGATTTTATTGGCGGTAACGCATCCTCGATACTCCTTTTAAAGTCGCCGGGTAACCTCCAAACACCTTCGATTACACTGCTGTAAAATTGTTCAAACATCTGACTTTTTACTAGTTCAGCTTTAGATTGCAGCAACGACAACAAATCCCACAATTCTGCTACAGACTTGTTTCCGAGATAAACTTGGGATCGCTTACGTTCCTGCAGCGCTATCACTTTTTTGTTTCCGATTTTTTGGAAATATATTCTTTTGCCAGGACTTATATCCACCGGTTTCGGCTCTCCATCTTCATAGTTAAAGTGCCTATTTATCACATCTTTATTTGCAACAAAGAGCTGCCACTCTCCTTCGTCTAACAGTATAAAATCTTTGTTAATCCCACTAATTACCACTGCTGGCACAAACGATCCATAACAGGTCAAGCCCAAACTCACAGTTTTATTTCTTGACTTATTCAGCGGATAAGTTGTTGCGTTTAACAATACTGGATATGACAGTTTCACGTTTTTGTTTGTCACTCGCTGCTTCACAGTTTCACCAACCTTTTGTACTTGCTCCATTGTTTTTGCTGGTACAGCACACGATACACTACTGAACACAAACTACATCTCCTGTTATACTCATTCTTCAAGGTTACTGTCGGTGGCCTCGCTCCGAACGTGGCCTCGCTTCGAACATGACCTTGGGCTTGCACGTGGCCTCGCCTTGCATGTGACCTTGGGCTTGAACGTGGCCTTGCCTTGAACTCAAGGTCAAGTGGTGGGGGGAGGTTCCAGAACCATCCACTTCCCTCTACTGAAGCACAAATGCCGAAT
>OW679197.1:44707479-44753874 GCA_940337035.1 Agriotes lineatus
CGACAATATCTACGTCAAATAACAATATTTATATCAGATAAACGTGAAAATTAACATTCTTGTTTCATTTAATTGCCCGGTGAATGTAACTCTTGCTCTGAGTTTTCCTTCAACATTTGTCATTCATTCATTACTCGTTGCTGCTGTTTTTGAAAAATAATTTTCGTCACAACAGCCACGGGTATTCTGAATGACAAATATTGTCGGAAAAACTCAGAGCACTTGGTGTATTAGTATACATACAAGCAATCCAGTGAGACAAATGTCTCATTTAAAAAAACAAAAAAGACCGTTTTTCAAATAAAACGCGTATTAAATAAAAACTGTACCCAGACCTGGAAGGTGTCAAAGTGGTTGCCTAACCGATCGACATTTTAAGGCGCAGAGGGTCGCAGCTCCGTTTGGCTGCTGAAACATTTTTATTTAATACGCGTTCTATTTGAAAAACGGTCTTTTTTGTGATTTCTCGAAAACCGGAAGTCTCACGTGACTGAAATTCGGTTCCTGAGCTGACATGACCATTCCAAACATATAACTTTAATAACTTTTTTCTCTATCTCTTACGGTTTGGCTGCTGAAACAGCGTCCCGGACGGGCGGACGGACGGACAGACAAGTCTATTAGATAAAGGATATGATCATAAAACAAACTTTCGTTCCATAAAGCATATGTAAGCCTAAGCATTCTTACTGAAATCCCGAATATATTGGTATGTTGAAAATATTAAGTATGTAGGTACTTGTAAAATCTAATCAATTCCTGATACATACTGCACTCGTAATAACAATTCCCGAAATTAATGGCAATAGCAATAATTCGATAAAAATGCATAATAAAGATGTTATTACTCTGATTTCGACTTATTTTACCTTAATAAATCCATACTTAGTGAAGAGGTCGTGAGATTTAAGACACCAGGTATACTGTTTAATGAACTTAGTTCTACAAATAGTAGTGAAAAACTACTTTGGCCCAGTAAACAATGATAAAGACATTCAAACAGACAAACGAACATCGCTGGAAAACCGACTAAATCGTAATTGTCGTCAATCTTCTTGTCAATTTCATTCGCTATGTTTAAGCATTAAAACCCCACAGTTGGCAAACCAGATTGGGGAATTGAATTGGAGTCAATTATAGATTTTTGTATCTATTGAGATCGCTGGGGTTCGAACTGAAGTTTTCTGGGGGCTCTACAATCACTGAGCTATGCTCCACTACTTGCAAAAGAATATCAGTGAATAGAGACGCATAAGGTCAAAGATTTTCCACATAAAAATACAAATTAGAAGCCATAGAGAAACGCAATATTACCATTAAGAAATTAAAATCATAGAATAATACCCATACAATTATCTACATCACGAAATCAATATAAAAACGTTCCAATGCTACTGGTAATCATTTACTCTACAAAGCTAGAATAAATTATGGAAAAGATACCTGTATTTTACATCATCTTCAAAAACGAAGTTAATGTAATTATCTTGAAAAGTTAATGACCGATTTAAGTTAAGATTTGACAGATGTAATAGTTATTTATGTATTAAGGGCATAGTCAGTAGATTATAGCACGAGGGAATTTTCCGAGATGTATAATCGTGATTAGGCACGTGGTACATACAATGTTTTATTTTATTGTATATATGTATTATCTGTAACTTCGTTTACCTTGCGGTCTAGAGGCTGGTGCTTCGTACGCTAGCATTTGGCGGTACAATGCTCAACTTGTCCCGGATTCGGGTTACAAAGTTGGAGCGCGCCTTTTGTGCTTGCTCAGCAACCATTGTGCGCGGTCTGTGGTTCTGAGTAGAGCACAGTTTATTTGGTGCCCAACTGTGAATGGTCTAACCGAGTCCGGTTCAAATCGCCAAGGCTGCGGAAAAATTCCGGCCCCCGCGGGATTCCAACCGAGAACGTTTTATTTTATTTTAGTTCTCAAAATGGAAGAAATACAAGGATTCAGTACTTTGTCTAAATACTACTGCGTCATCGTTGTGCTGACGCTGTGAATTTTTGGTGTACTATGGTTACTATGCAGATTGGTGTTGCTCTAGTTGTAGTACATTGGTTGTACTTGTTATACTGATTAGCAACTTAATAGGCCCTAGGGCCATAAAAACCATTTTACGCCCGCTATCGAGGGCCAATAAACAACATCCAAAATTAAATAACAACATTTTTTCCGAGGACTAAACAGAAAATCAAAAGTTTCATTTAACATTCCGTAGTGCAACTTAAAAAACAAATATGACTTAAATGTAGATCATAGGACTAGGAACGCTTCAGACTTCTCTAACGGAGTCTCCTGAATGAATTGGTCAAATTTGGTACACCGCACTTCAACGAAAGCTCAGTGTAGGTACCTATTTTTATAAATAATGGTCAGTTTTACAAGGTAGTTTAAATGAAATCAAAATCTTGCTTCCCCAAACGTGGTAGCTAAGAGAATATTCTCCTTTTTTAATTATTTTCTAGGAATGAAGAGGCTGTGAAAATATTCTTATATTACGTTTCAAAAACTTATAATTTTCGTATTATTTATACATGACATTTTCTATACAGTCATGAGTCCAGAATTTCTTCGAATTATTTCAAAAACATGAAACTTTCTTCCCGAAGCTACAGCTATTTCTAAAATTAAAAAAATTCAATGTAGGAGTGAAATTGACTGTTAGAGAAGTGATTGACGAATGCCACCATTAAATGTTTCCAGAGAAATTATGCAATCGCTTTCTGCAATCTAGAAATCCAAAATCCAATATAAACAAATCTAAGATAAAATTTTACAAAAGTCCATGAATTAAAATTAAAATAAACTTGGAAAGTAGTATAATTTCCATTAAATAAAGTTTTACGGATGACACGGTACTAATTACTATATCCTTTGGTTTTAGTATTCTGGCATAAAACAATTGTTCATGGTTATTGTATAATTTCCAATATATGATATAAGAATATCTAAGTGAAAATACGTAAACAAACAATATTTGACCTTTCAAAATAAAATTTATTATTTGGGTGCACTCCCGTATGCAACTTAATAAAGAAACTTAATTCACACTCTATTCAGGAAATAGTCATCTAGTACATTACTACAGATTATGAAGCTGCAAACAACTTAGGAATCTCACATATTGTCCTACTTTTTGCTATGACAAAATGCCAGTCTATCGAAATAATAGGTACAAAGGCGACAGTTTGGGTGGCATTTCAACAGTGCAACGCAGTAACATTTTCACTACATTTAAAGTGCATTGTGTTATTATGCCGCATCAATTCTATAATGTCACTTCAACGAAATCGCCTATTATCATTTGAAAATTGACACTAATTGAAATCTCATATATTTACGTGAATTATGCGTTAGTTTTGTAACTTGCTACTGTATAATTCCACAAACATAATCCATGCTATAGAGGGAAACATTACATTTTCCATCTCAAAGCACAAAGAGCTTTCTAGGTGCCTCATCTCCTCACAGAGGAAATACGTCTGTACTAAGACATTCAGACCTAGCAGCTACTAACAGAATAGCAACATATTAAACATATTAACATTAATGCAGCCAATTGTGAGTTCATATAAAATCGTTTGATGTATTATCATAATCAGAATAGTTAGATTAAGCCGAATTTAATGCAAATGAAAGTAGTAAGATTTATAGCGCCTTTTGAAGCATTTTAAACATTTTTTGCTATTGAGATCGTTACGATTTTACATGGATACACTCGTTGAAGGAAACCTAATAGTCCTCACTGCAAATCCTCTTTTTCATAACTAATATCAATCCTTCAATACAGTTTACATATGAACTTAGCGGCGCTATTTATATAACATGTAACTTAACTACATTTTAATTTAATATATTAATATATTCCAAAAAGCTACATTTTAGCAGCACACTAAATGCCGAACAAAGTTCCTTTTAATATTAGCTTTAGCAATATTTTCTCAAAACTACTTACAGAGTGACATCGAAGACATAACTCCAACAAGGACGACTTTATAACAACATTCAAAATTATTGTAAATACAATGTCTTACTAACTCTTGCCATCACCATATATTATTAAACAACGCACTCCAGACCGTAAGACAGCCTTAAGAGGATATATAAATTAAAACCAAACAAATGAGTTCACATTACTTTAAGTTGACTAAAACACATTTACAGAGATGCACTGATAAGAAGCTACAACCGTTAATCAGAACTTAAGTACTCGTAGGTAGGCTTTAATGGTTGTAACACGTCATTCGTTGGAATTATTGCCCAGGCATCAAAAATTTATAATTATTTACTATAAGTACGCGCGGAATAAAATATCGAGCCGGAAATGCCTTATTTACACGACTTCAAAGTGAGAATCCCGAACGTAATTAGTCCGATCTTATAAATTACCGCCATTACACAACTATTTTCTAGCGATTCATATTCTCGATAAATAATATTTAATTTTAGCAGCTCAACGACTGTACGCAATCTTAAAAAATGGGCCACGCTTCCTCCTTTCCGCACATTGTTTATACGCAGAAACACCTTCACGATTCTGTATTTTAAGCAACCGGGTATTTTTAATCAAGAATCCATTAGCGCGTTAAAATTAGCGACCTACGACCCGAATAGAAGTGTGAAATCCATTCTCTTGCACTTTTTAGTACAAATGATAATGTTCAGATCTTAAAATAGTAAAATTTGAAATTATTATTCAAGTTGCAAATTGATGAAGTTGATAATCCAACTAGATAAGCATAATCATATCGAATGCTGGATAAAATATTACAGTACTACTAAAAGTACTATCTTTCGAATTATTAGTTATTACTAAATTATTGTGTTAAGGTGAACATGGTACCTTGACGAGGTATATTTTCTCATGTTTATGCGACGTTCGGCTGTTGTCAAGAAAATAAGACAATGAAATATTTAAATAATGTATTTCGAAATTGAGCCTCCTGTAGCTCAATAATAGTGTATTCGATAGAGCAGCCGATATGACAAGCATTGCGATGGCAAACCATAATAAGATTGAGATTTGTGTTCTTGTGCAATTCCAAACATAAACATTTAAACAGCTTCATCAGTTAACTGTACATTTTCTGTGATGGTGTAATCTAAATATAGAAATCACACAACTGTGCTCTAAGTAGTATAGAGACATTGACAAAAACCGTTTGTAGCGGTTGATTAAAGAGATCATTGTAAAATTGATAGAAAATATATTCGTATTGTCTTTTTTATTTCGCCACACTATCTACAAAATCAAAAATATTAGAACACAAATGTTTCGGAAGACAAATCTGCTTCTGTTTTCAACAATTAACTAATTAAATAAAAAATTAACTAAGAGAACTTAACTTAATCTAGGAGGGCACAAGTAATTTCTCCAATATACAGGGTCCTTCATTAGTGCGTCGGGCATTCCTAGCGTCCTTATTTACAACAGTAGAAAAAAAAGTTTAATACAAAAGTTGTAGGATGTGGGTTTATGCATATTTTAAAAATATTTTTAAATATACAGGGTGGTCCAAAAAAGTGTGACTTCATAAAATATATATTTTTTAAATGACACACCCTGTATTTTTTGCCACATTTAGGTTCTTTTTGGTGTTCTCTCTTATGTGCCAAAATAATTTTTTATTTGCTTCGATATTTTAGGAGCAATAAATAAAAAAAGGTGAAAAGATGGTTTTGCAAGTTTGGAAAAATTAGAAAAAAAATCTTGTTAGATCTGTTTTGTTCCAGTTAAATAGTGTGAACAGTAATGCTAGAGGTCTAATAATACTCTGACAATAAACAAATTTTTTTTATTTTATACAGGGTGTTCAAAATTTGGTTACAAAAATGGCAGCTTTCAAATCAGTTTTTCTTAGTATTTTTAAATGGCACACCCTGTATTTTATTTCATTATTTAATGCAGAATTTAATTACAAGCATATTTTGTTATAACGAATGTATTAACATTATCAATGGTTTTAGAGGTATTTACCAAAAACCATAAATATCCTCATTAAACTAGTGCAGTGTATTGGGAAATTATCATAGACAGCCATGAATTCCCCAGAATTGAAATATTATCCCAGCAAGCTATGGAAAAACAATTGGTGCTTTTCAATAACAAATGATTTTGACATTTCTAGTTTCTTGTAGTCATTTTTTTTATCTCATTTAGTTCTTTTCTGGAGTATTAATTTTTTTTAAATGAATTTTTCAAGGGAAGAGTTAATTGATATGGTATTTGTGTTGGAGAATTGTGACAAAAATTGTTTACTGGCCAGTAGAGTTTACGCGACTCAGTTTCCGGAAAGGCGTCATCCAGATCCCCTAAGCTTTACTAGATTGCTCGAGCGTTTTATCGAGACAGGGAGTGTGGACTATAAAAAGGAAGAAAATACAAAACCGGCTACAAATGAGGAAAAACAAATAGCAGTTTTGTTAACAGTTACTGAAAATCCAAACATAAGTCAGGCACGCGTGGGAGAAGAGGTTGAAATTAGTGAAAGGTCAGTTCAGCGAATTCTAAAAATGCATCGTTATCATGCATATCATATTCAGCTACACCAGGCTATGAATGAAAATGACTTTCAGTGCAGGGTACAATTTTGCGAGTGGGCTCGAGCACGTCTTCAAGAAAATCCACGTATTTTTATGTCGGTGTTATTTTCTGATGAGGCGACATTTCACAACAACGGATGCGTAAACAAACACAATTTTCATTATTATGCCTCCGAAAATCCACACATCTTTCTTGAAATGGACTACCAACATCGTTGGTCGATAAATGTTTGGGGAGGAGTGATTGGTGGTAATGTGATCGGTCCTCATTTTTTTGACGGCCACCTTACCGGTCAAATTTATCTTGAATTCTTGAGAAACGATTTACCTGTATTACTTGCTAATTTACCACCAAATATGCTGACACAAATGTGGTTCCAACAAGATGGAGCTCCAGCCCATTATGCGCAACAGGTCAGAGCAGAGTTAGATAATATGTACGGAAATCTCTGGATTGCAAGAGGAGAGCCAGTTCGATGGCCTCCGAGGTCGCCCGACTTAACCAAATTAGATTTTTTTCTGTGGGGGTATGTAAAAGATCTAGTTTATAAAGAACGGCCAACTACCGAGGAGAACATGCGGCAGAGAATAATTAACGCATTTGCGACAACTACACTAGCGATGCTGGGCGATGTGGATAGGAGCTTACAAGTAAGAATAAACAAATGTTTGCAGCAAAATGGAAGACATTTTGAACATTTGTTAATATGAATTGCCAATAGTTCCTGTTAAAGTCTGTAAAGTGATAAATAAACACCTACATATTGTTTTTCCATAGCTGTCGATGATATTTTCCCAATACTTTTTTAGTTTAATGAGAATATTGATAGTTTTTGGTAAATATCTCGAAAACCATTGAGAATTTTAATACATTCGTTATAACATAATATTCTTGTAATTAAATTCTGCATTAAATAATGAAATAAAATACAGGGTGTGCCATTTGAAAATACCAAGAAAAACTGATTTGAAAGTTGCCATTTTTGTAACCAAATTTTGAACACCCTGTATAAAATAAGAAAAACCTGTTTATTGTCAGAGTATTATTAGACCTCTAGCATTACTGTTCACACTATTTAGCTGGAACAAAACAGATCTAACAAGATTTTTTTTCTAATTTTTCCAAGCGTGCAAAACGATCTTTTCATCTTTTTTTATTTATTGCTCCTAAAATATCAAAGCAAATAAAAAAATATTTTGGCACATAAGAGAGAACAACAAAAGGAACCTAAATGTGCCAAAAATACAGGGTGTGTCGTTTAAAAATATATATATTTTATGACGTCACACTTTTTTGGACCACCCTGTATATTTAAAAACATTTCTAAAATATGCATCAACGCACATCCTACAACTTTTGTATCAAACTGGATGCCCGACGCACTAATGCAGGGCCCTGTATATAGACGCTGAGAGCCGACTAATTGATTAGTACTTTAAGAATCAATAGCCAACTAGTATCTAGATTTAAGCAAAATATACGCGATTTCTTTAATTTTAGTTGATATTGACCGCGATATCGATAAAATTGTGAAAATGTGAAATCCAAATCAATGAGAAAATAAATAAAGAAGATACAGGGGTGTTAATGGGAGAACTGAATCACAGAGTTCATATTAATAGTTTAGATCCAAATTATTACAGAAGACTCAATGAACAAAGTATAGGGGATTATGTAAGGACAAAAGAGTTTGTTTAATTAAAAGCAGCCGGAACCGATTAGCGAAACTTCCAGCTCTGGTTGAAGTACATCATAATGTACCGCCCACTCTAATTATGGCACCAAAAGTAAGCGTGGATCAAGCCAAACCATCGCTTTACTCAACCACCAGATAATGCAAGTATCAATGAGATTTCCGTTTACTATTTTTGACACATAACGAGTACAGCATAATTTTACAAAATTAATAAATTGAAGGCTGCCAATGCCAAGGCAATGTAACCTATGTACATAAAATCGTAAATTGACGAAGGAAGAAACGTGGGATTGATAGCTGAGGCCAAACATATGCACGAAGTGCGGAAAAATACCCCTGACCCCCTCACAAGTATGCTATTTAATAGCGTTGCGATACTACCAAGTGGCAGGGTTTTCCTCCAGCGTAGGATGTGCAATCGAAGAGGTAAAAGGTACCAAGAACGGCTCAAACGGTATCGCAGATTATGTTACTTAAATGCTAATAGAAGGGTAGCACGTCAAACAACCAGAAGGTAGGGTGGTAAATGATTCCGTACATTAGATTTCGTGCGGCCGGGAGGTGAGTTATGAATTATTATTGGATTTAAATAAGATTATTGTACATTTAATACCGAAGATTCAATGCAAAGAATAGGAAAACTACAATGTAGTTTTAAAATAACCCAAAAACAAAGCTAATATGATATTTGAAAGTTAATTTATTAAGAAATGTCAAATAAATTGCAATTAATTAAATAGTTTAGTAAAGCTAGTGAATGATAGACATAACATTTTGAACATAACATGTTCCTATCACGACAAAATATATACGATTAAAAACAAATTGTAAGAATTTTGATAGCAGAATTTTATATTGAAAAAAAAATAAAATCCAATACCTACGGTAATAGTTGATTATTTGAATAAAAATAATAAAGGGTGTGTAAAACCATTATGTGTTGCACTCAATATGAAAAGGCCAAGGCAAGATATTGGTCATAAGTGATATTTGGATTGTGGAGTTGCCTGTCGATATAAGAGATATACTATTGGTAGAAGCCCAGGTTCAGGTAATTCCAGTGTGGGGCATATCAACAACGTCCATTTTGAGGCAGCTACATCGAGAGGTGGTGAAGCCGCGCAGTTGAACTAAGCGTTGCTATTGGAGGTTGGTGTGCTGCTGCCAGCTCTGGAATATGTCAATAGGGGCATAATTGCTGATCCGAAGTCTAAGGAGAAAGCCTGTATTGTAGGAATACCCAACTACTGAGTTTGGAGCATCAGAGTGAAGTAATTGAGTGAAGCTACGCAGGTATCTGTTGATAAAACATAAAGAAGTTAAGCGAGGTTAAGTGATGAGCTAATAAACAATAAAATAAAGACTACTTACCTATTTAAACAATATTCAACGTGTTATTTTTTACAAAAATATTATATTGATTTGTTTGGGGTTACAAGTAGCTTCATTTCGAATTAGCATAAAATACCCTGACCTACCCTGAAGTAGAGCAAATTGTTCTGCTAGAGCTAGTAAGTTAAATTTGATTAGTTTGATGATTGTACAAATGGGCACAATATTAACTAGTCACTTGAAATTTTAAAAAGAAAAATAAATTATTGAATTTGCATAGCAAAAGTGAAAAATAAATAAATAATACAATTGCTGTATCACAAGCTAAGGCATCCACTGCACTATATAGGAAATCAAATGTCCACTGACAAAAATTCATAAAACCAAAGCAGAAGCCTAGGCAACCCAAAAACTTCAGAATGGAAGGAAATAAGAGTAAAACGTTGTAGTACCCTTACAAAGTATCTAAAATATTCGCAGAACCTTAAACATTTTAGCGTCGTTATCTTACTGGACATTGTTAAATATCTTATTACAAAATACTGTAAGTACCTAACCTCTAGTGAAGACATACTAACATTTTTAAAAACCACTGATTTAAAGTACAGCATTCAGTATTTAGTTTTGGATCTATTTTTTAGTTTCCATATTACACATCTGAAATAACAAAAAAAAGCGTATTAGCTTTCAAACTTATTTGTTAACTTCTATCACTTTCTTTTTCAAAAAATTGCAAGATTGTTCAAAATTCAAGCCACAATAATACGAATATTATATGTAAAGTAACTTTATTAATTGAAGCTCTTGTGTCCCAGTTCTTACTTGATATTGTTTTGATATGACAACATTATTAAATAAATTTTCAAAACAGTGTAAATACACTCTGCAACCGCATTAAAAAAATATAAAAGTGAAACTTTTTGCTGGAACGTCCGTTATATGTTTTTTCATATGGGCTTAAGATACCACTCGTATACTATATTATCTCGAAAGTTCGTACTAGTATTGCTACGGGGCTTGATATAAAATATAATTAATACGAAAATTGCAGATTCTGTCTAAACACAATAGATGACAAAAAATCGTTGTTTAAGATTGGTGTTTTCATTCATCTCAAACTACGTGTACCACAAACTGACTCAATTGATACTGTTTTAAATATTAACTTACTTCAGCTACTTGCTAAATGGTTTTAAATGATTTGCATAAAATGCAAGAATCTTCTTATTCGAGCAATTAATCTGTTACACTAAAACTCCGGACAGTTGAAACAAAATGTATGCAATAGTGCAATAATTCTAAGTATACAATTTCCGTATTAAGCAGATAAAAGATTAAATAAATTACCCTCTAACACTGCAACTGAAACAGTTTCTCATTCAGGATGAATTAAACATACTTTTATAAATGCATACAAAAGCACATAAATAGTAATTATGAATTTATAAAAAAATGGTATATAATATTGACTATGGTTCAATAACAAACATATAATGCAATACTGTTGATAAACAACATCAGGTAAACGGTTTTGTCTAGAGCCTAGGTGGGTCAGTGGTTCCGCCGCTTGCAGCCGAGGCCACCGTGAGAACGCGAGCGTACGGGCGTTTTTTTCTTTCTATATAAATTACGCACCTACTGATTAGTATAACTCATTTCTTTATTGTTTTTGAACATTTTACTATGGAAATATTATTACATGTTCAAGATTTGTAATTGCTTATGTAAGATAATCTAAAGCTTTCTCACAGGCCACCCATGAGATTTTAAGCAATACTGTCTGTAACTTTAACATACAACTTTCTCCATTTTCTTTGAAAATATGTGTCACTTTTGGTTTGTGCTTTGGATTTCATCGACTTATTTTTCATTATGATTCAACACGATTTAATACGGCGAAGCTCAAGGCAGTTCAGTGGATTGGCTTCTGTTGGTATCACGCAGACGTGTTCGGACCATTCTAATGATTATTAAAATAATGGGCAGTAGCGAGATCAAGGCAAAGTATTACAAAACCTACTGATGGTATTTTTACTTGTGAACTCCTGAGTTCTTTTGCCACAGAAACACAATGCTTGTCACAGTAAATATTTACTTTCCTTGCTCTTTGCGACATAACACTCTTGATCAAACAATTGGTTAAAGTCGATTTTGCAGTAAGTTTGATAATCCAAAATCAACATTGTCAATTTTTTTAAGGAAATGTGTATAAAGTTTACTCGCTCTAATTTTATATATTGATTCTTTGTTCTTGGATAGATGTGGTGGTACACCTTACTTATTTATCGTTTGAACATAACATTTTTGACGCATATATTTTTTTACCAACCCCACGTAGAGAAATGTAGGAATTCCACATGAGATATGTCTCCTATATTCTTGGACAGTTTCTTAGTAAGCCATTATTTCGACTAAATTTTTGCGAAAGTTGGCTTTCTGACAAATTTTGCGCACCTCTAACTGTTTATCTGTCGTTTTACATTACAAACAAATGACTGCTAATCAGCGTCGCATATGATTTATGTTTATAATATACAACCAAGATAGAAGTCCATGACACCCTTTTGCAGAATAATAAAAACAATCTCCACCATAAAACTGACCACTTTTTATCGTGGACACTTGTTTTCGTCAATCGCTGGATATTTCCAAAATAATGAGAAATCGCACTCCTACGTTCCTTGGAAGGGGTAGCACTGTCAGTTTAGGCACTAAATATATAAGAAAGACGTCTGCCATTTATAACAAAACCGTTTTTGTTTACAGTTTCCACAAATTAACTAAAAATAAAACTCGCAGCCTCTCAAGTTCATTTAACTAATTTAAATCATTTCCCATACATTATGACAGGGAGTGATGCAACGTCAAAACTGTGTTCACGAGCAAGGAAACTTTGGGTAACGGCTTCAGATCGGTAAAAGACAAGATTCCAAGTTTTAAAACCGCTGGCGTATATCGCATTCCTTGTTCTTGCGGCTCGAGTTACATTGGACAGACTGGTCGTTCCGTTGATCTAAGACTCCAAGAACATAAAGGCGATTGCAAACACAAACGCATCACAAAATCAGCCGTAGCTGAGCATACGTTTACAAATGGGCACACTTTAGAATTTGAGCATGCCAGAGTACTTGCCAGAATACCTCATTACTTCCCGCGAGTGATACGTGAAGCCATAGAAATAGAAAAACATCCATATAATATCAACAGGGAAGATGGCTTTAAGCTTAGTAAAACGTGGACCCCTGTGATACACGATCTAAAGCGTTACAACCACTCTGCGTCATACGGCCACGCCCCACGGATTACGTTGCACTCGGACGACCAACCAGCGCCAGCGTTACGCCACTCCGCGCGCCTGGCACAGAGGACTATAAATAGCTCCACACCGACCTTCGGTTCTTAGTGCGACTTTCACTCTGATGATGCAAGCTGCAAGGTCTTGCGAAACGTTAGTGAATATGGATGCACAAACAGCAAAACGGCCAAATCTGCCTAAGTATCCTCGTTCTCAAGATACTCAAACAACACGAGCCACCAAAGAGCATGGCCATCGCGCGGGTTTTTGCTCGACTTCACAAGGTGCAAGGCACATTAAGCCAGAAAATGCTGGGTGTTCATATACAAATACTACGCGGTCTAAGCCGAAATTCTATGCTAAGGAGAATAATTCAACACTATTTATTGTTCAAATTAGTATCAACATTGATATTCAACAAAACATTCTTGTTCTAATGATCGACAGCAATATCGGAAACAGTTTTTGTAGATCTAGTAGTTGGCATTGAGATATTAACAAGAGATGGCTCTTCCACTTGCTCTGCTTCTTGAATCTTCTTGGCGATATCTAGTTTGCTGGTTATTGAATCCTCTATACAGCCCTCTGCCACGATGGAAGATTTCCATCCACCATGGCATTTGAGAGTGAAAATGTCGCCCCAGCACTGGCCAAAAAAGTTGCTAATGAACGTCCTAATCAATAACCAATGTAAGATTGTGCATCCGGAAGTTGTAAGTAAGAAGTTACCTTATGTGTTGATGCCGACTGCTTGAATAGTGCACTTTTAATTTTTAAATAATCGGCTATGAGGGATATTTTCAGCAGGCAAAGAAACATATAGGCTAAGTAATTTTCCAGCATCGGAATGTTCTGAATCGCCAAATCAAGGCTATTCTCTGTAATTCCCTTGTTTTGTCAAAATTTGATTATTGTGATGTGGTGTATGGGCCCTGTTTAGATGGTCGTGATATTCTAAGGATTCAAAAACTCCAAAATTCATGTTTGCGTTTGATTTTTGGTATTAGGAAATATGAGAGGATTTCTCACAAGTTAGAATATGTTTCTTGGCTTAATATGTATAATAGACGAAAATTGCATTCATCGTGTCTATATCACAAAATTATAACTACACAGAGCCCATCATATCTGTACAATAAAATAACATACCGTACTGACGTACATAATTTAAACTTAAGATTTCGTGGAAAAATGAGTGCACCTTTCATTAACAGTGAATTTGGCAGGCGGTCTTTTTCTTGCGTTATTGCAAAGTCTTACAATGGATTGCATCAACAGTTTAAGGGTTTGCCACTGTCTCAGTTTCGGCATCGGCTAAAAGAAGTTTTGTCATTATAGCGCAATTTTTTATTTTAAATTTGTGTTGTTTTTTCTTCTTTGTTTTCTTTTTTGTGTTTGCACATTTCATTAGTTCAGATGATTAGGTAAAGATCAAGTGGGTTAAGTGGAAGAACAGCTGACAATTTATTTGTCAAAGCTGAACTGCGCCCTTTTTTGTATATTTTGATATTTTGTTTTTGTTATATACTAAATATGATATGATTCTATTTATATACAAAAAAAAGACAATTATTATTATTATTATTAAGAGCGTCATCAGAAAACCATTCAGCAAATAACATTAAAACTATGCACAGTATGCACAGACACGTTAAAACATAATTTTGGACCAAGCGTTATATTAATCTCACAGTGTCACAAAAATCAACCAATATTTTTCTACGTTACGTAATTGATTCTACGCCAGCCTATTACGGTGTTTTAACGTTTACGTCATGACCAAACAAGACCGTTATGTTTTGACGTTATAATCACGATCCAAAACACGTAACCTTTCAACATTATTGCCTATTATTTAACGTGTTTTCTACGTTTGGCTGTCAAGTCGATGTCCTTTGAACGTCATGTTATTGCAAAACTTACACCTATATGTTAATGTTGTAACGTCGTTCCCTTTTCAACAAAAAAACTAGGTGCTTTATACGTTAAAACGACGTTTTATTAACGTTATAGTCTACGTAAGCGTTAACGTTATAAGCACGTTACATTTCAATCACAACTTCAACTTGTTTTTACGTTAAAACGACGTTTTAATGGATACAAAATTGACATTTGATTTAGGTCAAGTATTAACTACAGCAGAACGATACTTTTCTTCTGAGTAATCTTTATTGTCCCAGTCAACTGAATAAAACGCCGACTTCATTTGATACAGGAAATCTGAAAACAGATCGGGTAACTGCTTCAACACTATGTAGTTCCACCTAAAGTCGACAGTTGTTGTATCTTAAATGGGAAGAAAATTACTACGTGCCATGTATTTATCTAACGCAATTCTGCTAGCTTTATGTCAAACTGAAATAATAAACACACAACGTTTTGACTCACACATTTTCCGATTTTATCAGCGACACAAATGGTGACCTAACCAGAGCATCCACATCACCAAAGGGAGAGAACGGCTGGTCAGCATAGTCTAAATACCATTTCATTGTGGTGTGGTAGCATAAAGTGTTTCAAATGGTCGGCACTATCATGTGAGCAATGACCTTACGCGTGTTACGCGCGCTGAGCACAAGCACTGAAGAAGGTTACAATTTCCAGGTTTTTGTGAACGTCATATCAACGTTTAACATTAACCACTGGTCGAAAATACGCTTAAAATAAACGCCATAAAAACGTAATGCAAAAACGTTATTATCACGTTATTGTAACAACGTTATATCTACTACTAATCTAAAAGACGTTTTATATTAACGTTATTTTAATGGAAAACGTAAAATTTACCTGTTTTTATAAAACGTTTTACATTAACTGCTGGTATAGAAAGGTCTTAATATCAACGACATATCGGCGTCATATAAACACGCTCAATAATTACGTAAACACGAAAAATACTAAAAACCAACATCTAATTCACGTTGAGAAAGTGAGGTTAACTGTTGGACTAAAATTTAACTTTTAATTTTCAAGGAATGTCGTCTTTTTAACTATGTAAACGTCTTTGCGACGTATTTTAAACGTACGTATGCCTGAAGGGACACGTGATACCTATTAGTATTAGTATCTGGGATTGAAATATGCAAATAAAATTTCTTGTCCTGTATATTTCGTAGATTAATAATTAGCAAGTTCAATACATCTAAAAGCACCAAAAATCTCCAGCAGTAATGTAATCTGAAAATAACAATAGATAATGCATCTACTTCAAAATAAAGAGAAAAAATACTCGTACTTTCAAATAATTACTGTCAGGTACTTCTCTTAGGAATTATTCAATGGGGTGACATTATAAAATGTTTCGCCTTTTCGGTTTCTGATTTTTCGATTCATTTTTCAGGTAAACAATCAATTTTCCATACTTAGAAATATCAATATTCTTATAAACCTTCAAAGTTGCCTTAAGGATGAAGTACTTCTTCCACATTAAAGAGGCTGGAGATTTATTCTGAACGCTTAAGAAATAAGCCAGCAACACATCTTAGTTCACACCGGTAATACATCTGCTATTGACCCACTCATTGAATTCTTCAAACTCTTTGTAATAATTAACTTTAGATTTCTTAAGTAGTACGCTTAAACAAGCCTCTGTCAATTTTTCTTCCTTCTTCTTCCTTATACTTCCTTTTTCATTATATTATCACTATCAGGAAGATTTTTTGTGGGAATATTCCTTATGCATATTTAATTGGAAATTTTCCATCATTAATAATCGGAAATTTACTTGGAAAATTTACACTTATTGTAGCTTTGAGAAGAAAACCTATAATTTTAGTATTTAAATATTAGTTTTGTAATTATTTCTAATGCAAATATTTTCCTTACTGATTTCTTATTCGTGATATTTTCCTATAGAAATATATGCAAAAAATGTCCAGCAGCTATTTTCTTTCTAACAAAAGCATTTGTGCATATCTGCAAGAAGAAATTCCGACTCCGAATGAATCGCGATTTTTTCAGTTTGCATGCACTCATGCTTTTATTGATAATAATAATAGCTGCAGAACATTGTTCCAAATATTTCCGAAAATTTTCCAAGCACTTGTTATATTTCTACTGAAAATTTATTTTTGTCGACAAATACACAGTATACGAGTATAACAACCTAACATAACAACCATTTCATGGGATACCCAAAGTAGTGATTTCTGACAAATGAAACAAATAATTTCTCAAATAAACTTTGAAACTGAAATGATAATTATCTCTGGCCAGGTTACATATAAAATTTTCTATTCCACCTCGGAATGCATATTAGGCACTCAAATAACTTTTTTCCTTCGTGACTAATATGATACATTCAACTCTTGTACAATAAATAACTAATATGTTAGTGCAAGTCAGAAACTTAAATTGCTTAGAAACATTGCTCATTAGGGAAATCTTATAGAGAACAAGAACAGTTATAGATCGATTAATAAATTTCAAGAATGGAAATTCAACATTAAATAGATCATCTAATAACACTAATAAAACAGATTGTACTAAATTAAAGCGTCTAGATCAGGTGGGATTTCAACTCATATTTAAAGAAATGAAAAAAAAACAATTTGGTAATAGCACAGAAGAAAAATGTTATAACACCTGTTACGTTTCGATTGCGCCTCTATTATTATGCAGTTCTGTGGCGCAGGTTTTGAATTTTCCCGCGCTTCCCGCCTTCCTCGATTCCGGACGGACAGCGATTCTCGAATTGTGTGTGTGTGTGTGTTGTATTAAGAAATATTTTCTCACGCCGAGTTGTCGGATCAAAAGCGCGTCGCCAATCATTAGATACACATGGCCCAAATTCAATCTGGGGTACGTCTTTCGAAGCTGTTTGCGCGGTGTTTTAGCGAAAACATCCATGATTCTATCGTAGGTTCCTATCTTTCTTTAGCAATCAGTCCCGAGCCCCTGAAAATCGTAGGCTCGGAGCTTCCCGAAACTTGCAATCCTCGCAATTGAGCACGTGGGGCTTGTTCCAGTTTGAATTTAACATCTGCAATTCCGACTTTCGGAAGCTTCCGTTCAACTGATCCATCACAAATTTCCCTTAGTATGCAGAAGGGGCTCAACCAAAGAAAATTAGGAACATGTTTTGTTTTCCTTTTTAAGTACAGCTAAGTCAAAATTTGGGAAGCTGTATTTGGAACTCCGGCCGCTATGTACAGTTCGCTTCACGAGCTGCGTATCTGACGGCGCTCAATGATTTTCCAACCACCAAACCGATATCAATCGCCATTGTATTTGTTTTAGCTGTTGTAATGTGGATTTGTGCCTTTTTAGATTTTTTATAAGCTATTGTTCTCACAAGGCGAATTTTTGAGGTGCACCTTAATTTGGTAAATAATCACCCGTAATGTTGTATTAAATGCTATATGCTATATTAATTATGTGATTATATACTGTGATATGAGCATTTTGTCTTGTTTGGTACTGCTACCTGGATTCCTGTGTTTACTTTCAGATAATTGTGTTACCTTGAGTTTATGAATTCTATGTGATGCCTGGATACATTAGTCGCTAGTTAAAAGATTTGTTGGCGCCCTTTGTGGCTTTTAATTAATTTTGAGTACTTAAGGAACTTCACACCATCTCCCTAATTTAGACCTGACCGGCAAGTGTATCACGTAGTCATAGATGTTATAACGACAGATAAATAAAAAAAAATTAGGACAGGCTGTGATATGTGTTATACGTTTGGTAGTACTGAAGTGTATTGTCAGTCTATTTCAAATTCGTGATTTGCAGGTTAAATTTTACAAAACCTAACCTACTAATCTCGAATTTGACATAAACTGACAATACACTTCAGTACTGCCAAACGTATAACACATATCACAGCCTGCCCTAATTGTTTTTTTATTGATCTGTCTGTACTTTTGAGAGGTTAGCCCAAGTCGACTTGACGCTAACACACCAAAACACTTACAAACTTGTCTATCTATATATTGTTGTTGCTAGGAATGTCAGTAATGCGTTTGCTGGTTATAAAAAAAGAGCCCGTACCTGTATTTATTCTTTTTATGGACACACTGATACAAAGTCAGTGGCAAAGTAACTAAACTAAACACTTTATAAAAATTAACAAATCACATTGAGCAAAATCTCACAACTTTAAATGAGTAAAACTATTAGGTTGCTACTTAAAAACACTGTGTGGCATATTCAAAACACAGATTTAAAGCTATATAAAGACAAACAAGTTGTTTAATTCCATGTTAAATTACTACAAAGTAAGAAGGCAAATTGAAAATTACATTTTGACAGACATTATTCCAGAAACAAGAAAGGGTAGATAATTGACTCTTTAATATAAACAAATGCCACAAACATCATCAGTGTATCACTCATATATTCTATGTTTGAAATAAATTGTACTATAGTGATAATGTAAAACTGGAATAGAAATCTCCATTGAGACAGTTTCCTGTACAATAAGCTGAAAGCAGCCCGACAAGGGATATTTGTTTAGTGTATAATTTAATAGACGAATCTGCGAAACACAGAAAGTAACGAACCATAAAACTGCGGAAAGAACATCAATGAAACACAGCCATTAAAACAACCCAATAAATCACCGTAATTGAATCAAAACAAAAATTACTTGAAACTTTCGCAAATTGGTTAAACTGCGAATAAAAAGCGGGCCTTTTTCTTCCCTTCTGACGTTTTGACAAATTTGTTTTCCTTTGTAGCGTTGTCGCTGGGCCTCGCCAGATTCTCGTTCCGGAACGTATTGCTCCGTGTGAAAGTGAAAAAGCTTGTTTACATTCGCGGAATTGTCCATAGGTTAGCTCAGACAGATCAAACAGATTTGCTCATTAACTTTAACAAATGCCCGCTAGTTCGGGCTAATGAGCGCGTGTAAATATTACACAAGTAGTTTAAATAGCGAGGGGATTTACGAGAGTATTTTTAGATTAGCGCCGAGGATTTAACGGTTAAATTAAATCAAACCGAATCCCAAAAATATTAGAGGTTTTTAAATAAAACAGACGAATATGAGCAAAATTTCCCATTCGGTCATCTTGCGGTTGGCGTCTAGTTTTCTTTTGTCACAAGCATCCATATATCATACGTCAAATGCAAAAAATTACAAACCACATCGAAAGAAGAAGGAAATTGAAATAATAATTTTATTATGGTTATCTAACACTTAGTATCTTTATCCCACGGTTATCCTACATCAGGGTAACACATCTTAAAGATATATACCAAATGCTTTTATCAATATGCACTCTATTAGAGAATTTGTAGCAGTAGATACATACGCGTATCACCTTTAAATACAGCACATTTGCACGTTTTAAAAACATTGCGAATTTTAAAGTAGATGGATCCAAAAATCTAACAAGTAGCCAAATAATCACGACGAAGGGACGGAAAATCGCATCGTTATAGCCAAACGCCATTTAATTTTAATTAGAGTTGAAGTATTTTAAATTGGGTCATAATGAAAGGAAATTCTGCTTCAAATATTCAATTGCTATCGAATCATCTTTATGTACGTCATTATTTATTACAAATGGATGAAGAACGGTATACTTCAGAGCTCGGATATTAGGGAAATATATAAAAAAATATATGCAGTCAAGAACGACGTTAATAAGGCTGATGATGTTTTAATTAAAATTAATTTGAATGAATCATTTAGTCAAAACCTAACCATTTATAAAAGCATTTTTCATGGAAGATTTTTCTGCGAGTCGAGTTTGGTATTTTTTAATGTACTTCTGAGAAATTCGTCACTATTAAGTGCTATTTTTCATCTGAAATAGTCAATAACATATTTAAAAGTAGTAGTGTCTTTACAAGGTGCCAGCAGTTTAATTGCAAAAGCATTGGAGATTATATTGTGTGTAATCCGATATAGTTCATTATATCACTGCGAGATTAATAAATTAGTTGAATTGTTAATTTTCTGTAAAAAAAATCAATGATGTAACAACATGAGAATCCTAATATAACATCTGAAGCCTTTCGTGGCGTTTTAACGCACTTCGTAGTGTTTATATCCAAATTTTGTCAAACCAATGTGTTCCTAATTTTTTAGTCTGGCGAATACTTAGATAAACATTATGAACTAGAACCTATTAGTGCATATATAACAGCTATTTATATATTTTTGTTATTCTTATCAGTAGAATATATGTTCTGTTCATAACTTTTGGTTATATAACATTAATTTGTTTATCCAATACCTCCTAGTTATAAGGCTATTACTAGATCGATTTTAGACTTCTAAAGTGGCTTAGTGAGGTAAACCATAACCTACTTATGAGATAAAAACCATGTAACTCACTACTGTATTGTTGGTAGTACTGTCAAGCTTTGTCAAATTTCAGATTTGCAGGTTAAGTTTTGCGTCAATCTGTGTCGAAAAATAAATAAAACCGAATCTACTAACCCCGAATTTCAAATAGACTGACGATATACTTCAGTACTGCCAAACGTATAACACACGCGACTCTAATTATAAATTTATTCAGTACAAAATTTGTTTTTTAGATATTTATTGAGTTGTTGAATAAAATTTTGTATGGCATGCGTGTGTTATTACAAATCATTCACTCGATAAATGACTCCTCTCGGCCTGACGGCCTCGAGGGCTTAACTTTGCTCTCGTGGATTGGTTGCAAGTTCGTTTGGATGTAGTGTTAGTTTGTCTCTGTATTTGGTACTGAATCTGGTTATTTTTTCCCTAACCGTTGGTATATTTAAGTCGGTATGCAATACTACATTTGGACTATACCATGGAGCATCTACTATTGCACGAAGAACCTTATTTCTAAAACTCAGTAGTATTTCTATATTTGAGGTACTTCATTTCCATTCAGAATAACACCAGGACAAGTTTCTTTCTTCAGTGTGAAAGTGACATGTATCGATTTGTTTTCATTGGCCTTCATTCGCCATCTTGTTAACCATAGTTCGAATTGGTTTAAGTGACTTTGTAGGTTTCTGGTTGCAAGGATAGGATTGTGGTGTGAGGCTAGGATCGTGGTATCATCAGCCTATGTTGCTGTTATCGTGAAATTGGTTTGCGGGAGGTCTGCTGTGTACAGCGAGTATAAGGTTGTTATTCTTAATAGGTAAACAATTTATTCGTTGGCTAATCTCTCAAGAAACCAGAAATCCTAAACTGCTTGAACACACTTGCCGACCGCGACTAACTCAAGGAGACGGTCGTGCGCCAACGAATTTTGACAATAACCACGAGTGTACTCAGGCCTAAAACGAGAATTTGTAAACTCCAGCAGTCCAAATCACCTGAAAGAAAGCTCAAAAAAATCATCGGCAGCAGTAACAAATAAATAATTAAACAATGCAAATATCACAGTATAATCAGCGTACATACATCAAACACGTAGAGACACTCAAGCCAAATTTTGAAACCTGTCTAGAGTGCCAGGAACAGGAACTTGGGGGGTATTTTTAAGCTCGACTATCAGATGGCAGCACAAAATTCTACCAATCAGAGCGAGTTACTGGCTCTGCTACCAATCATTAGGTCTGTGCATTTGTATCCATAATTCGAATAATATATCGAATAATTCTATATATCGAATAACAATATTAAAATAAAAGTTATTCGAATTATCGAATAAATAATTATTCGGATAAAAATTTATTCGAATAAAAGTTTATCCGGTTGAATATTTATTCGAACAAATTCGTACCAAGAATTATTTATTGGATAATTCTAATAAGTTTATTAATAAATTTATGCGAATATCTAATAAAGAATTATTGGAATAAATACTTATTTATGCAAATAAAACTTATTAGAATACAAAGCCACATTATAAATATCAAACTGTAGACATTTTAATTACTTAAAATTCAAATGGCCAGAGCAATTTCATTTTTTATCAAGCTGGCTATGACATATAAATGATCTGTATTAGGGTTCCTCGATGTGCGTGATTATTTATTTTGTTTATTATCATTTCTTGAAAAGTTCTTTCGATGATCTTATCGTTTATCATTAATCATTAGTGTTGTTAGTCCTTTTCAATTTCCATCATAAGTTAGAAAACTTGTATCAGATATCAGATAGAATAGGTTAAACAGAAGATTACCATTTCTAGAAAATGTTAATTGATTTTTAACAACTTATTCTAGTAATGATACATATTGCGTATTGGTCGAAATCGTAAATCGGGGATGTGGGGAAGTTGTGATACCCCTTTAGCGATAATTCAAAATATCGTTGCAATAAATCAATGCCCAATTCTGTTCAAAAATTACAGTTTACGTTTGTGTTCGAAGGTAAACAGTAAATTATTTTCTGCATTTGTACTTTCTCAAAGGAGAAAAATACGGTTTAGTGCTGTTACCATTTATTGTGCTTCAAAGCTACTCACATATAGAATTCAGTGTTCAGAATCAGAAAAGGTAAGTAGTGCTATTGTTATACATTATGACCCGATTTAAATCATGATTAAAATTACGTTAAAAAAGGCAAATATACCATGGACCCTTTATTATTTCAACATTGTCCTACTTTTAAATATCACTTACTTTTTATTGCTCACAAATGTTTTTTTTTCGTTCGTTTTGTTCATTAGTTTTCTGAATGTTCAATAATTAATTTAAAACTAAAATTTAATAAAATTGGGTGTAGAGCAATAGTTTATAATTTTCGAATAATTGAATAATTATTTCAATAAATTAGTTATTCAAATTAGTTAGTTATTCGAATAAACTAGTTATTCGAATAAGTTATTGCAATAAATTATTCGAATAAATTAGTTATCCGAATAAGCTATTCGAATTAATTAGTTATTCGAATAACTAATTTATTCGAATAATTCGATAGTTAGTACTATCGGAAAGTACCCCCCAGAAGCCATTCAAGGTCATCCAAATCGGAATTTTGACATCAAAGGAACCGACAGTGAGTGTCTCTAGTTGTTTGATATATGTACGCTGGTATAATAGGCATAGGAATTAAAGTATACAGTACAATCAACAATTCAATAATAGTACAAGATTATTCAAACACTCGCAGTAAGCTTCTAACAATTACGAGTGTGCTACTATATGCATACTATTTGTTACTTTTCGTGGTAGTATCCGTTACTTTGTATTCGTTACCGAGTACTCGTTCACTCTAAAACCTACGTGCGTCGCAACCAGTTCGGATCGAGTACCCGAATGTTCAGTGAGAGTATCCGTTGGTTTCACATTGAGTGGCAAGTACTACTCCCCGCACACGGAGCTGCGAAAGCTGATATAAACAAACAAAACAGAATGCTTACTTCTTCATTTCTCAAAATTGTGCATTGCGCACGAGGCTTATACACACGATAATATCGGGAGTTGGTAAAAGAGGTTTTAAAACAATCTGGTTAAGAGGCTTTATTTTGTTTTCAAAGCAACTTTATGGAAAAACAGGTGATAGCAGCCTACTTGATCACATTTTTTTACTTCTGTGAAAATAGTACTTACTGGACGTGGTCAATTTTACGTGTCTAGGTTTGCAGTTGTGTGAAGTAGGTCGTATGTTCACGTTTTTCTGTTTTCAATCCATCAGAAGTCCGTGTGTGTGATGTACCTATCAAATTTTACATTATTGACTTCGCGACCTTCGCAACCTTGCGCTGGGGCAACGGACATCGAAGGGTAGGCGTAGTACGGTGTCGAATCCGCCAGAAGAAGGTGAGAAGAACATAATCTCTTCAAGATTTTGTCCAAAATACAAAACTGAAGGCCCGTACAGCGGCAGGACAAAAAGCCAACAAATGCAAGCACAAAAGGACGCGCTCCAAACAAAAGAATACGACCATCGGGAGCGTTTCGGCCGCCTCCCGGTTAAGCTAGGGCAAGGAAAAGCGTGCAGATAACGATAACTCGCGCCACAGAAATCGCAAATTATAAAAGGTGCAAAACCAGCGTTCTGGAACCAAAAGAAGTGCAGAAAAATCGTAACAAAGGGGGTTCTAGAACACTACCCTGCGGTATTCTAAATTTGACAGGTTATAGGTCAGTGAATGCTTCTTGGTGTTTTACTTCAAATGTCCTGTCTGACAGGTATGGATTTTAGAATAGAAATGGTGCGGAATTGAAGGTTTAAGTTTATATAGTAATCCTAAATGCCATATTTTGTCAAATGATTGACCTATATTAACGAAAACAGGGGAGAAGTATCTGTCTCCTTCCATATCATTGTTGATTGTAGCAACAATTCGGTGTGTTTGCTCTAAGGTTCCACGTTCCTTCCGAAATCAGAATTGGTGTGTAGGTATTAGCCTGTTTTCATCTAACAGAATACGAATTTTATAAGAACCAACATTTTAAGTTAAAAGTTAAAACTCTCTTTACGTCTCTTTCTTTCGATTATAGTTTATTGCTGTTTCCACAATAAAACGTTTAAGATTTACAATCTTTACATATTATATTACTGAAATATTAAATGGCATATAGCCACTACCATTGTTTTTTCATGAAATCTGTTTTTTATATACATTCGTATACTACTAGCATGGTTAGGGATACTTTATATCGTCTCCGGCAAATTCCTCGAAAGCAGTTGCTCGAAATCAATTGCTCGAAATCAATTGCTAGAAAATCAAATTGCTCGAATGTAACTTTTCTCGAAATACAAGTTCCTCGAACCGCAATTTCTCGAAAATGTTTTGCTCGAATGTGGTCTTAACATCTGGAAATTTATTTCGGCATTAAAGAGGGAGCAGAGTTTGAACGAATTACGGATAGAACAATATGCCAGCGGTCAACAACACACCATAAGTCGAAGAATATATCGCGATAGTGCACAGAGATTTTTAAGATTAGTGAATAATTATGGACATGACAGAAATATATATGATTATGTCCGTGGAATAGCACATAACATACAATATTAAAAACATATAATATTTGGTTTTTATAATTTTTAACTTAATCACATACCTATACTTATTTTTTATTAATAAAGGTTATAATTTGTAATTTCTGCTTTTTAATGTTTGATATTAACTGATTCGAGTTAAGGCTAGTTCACAACTTTATTTTTTTCGAGCAACAGATAATCGAGAAATTGCTGTTCGAGAAACTTGCAATTCGAGCAAAGTCACATTCGAGCAATTGACTTTCGAGCAACTGATTTCGAGCAATTCGTTTTCGAGCAATTTATCTAGAACCCAACGAACCACTTTATATATACTACACTATATAGATTTTCCAACAATAAGGCAGACAATATATGTATAAATGCCTGGAGCCATGCAATTATACTCGTATAGTTTTGATTTTCCTCAAGAACCAACCATGGTAACTACAATTTAACCTTGTAGGAAGAAGTTTCCCAATGTTAGTGCGAGAAAAGTAGTGAAACCACAAAAAATGTGTATTTAAATGAGAGCAGTTATTTAAAAGTAACCTAAAACCATAATTTTCTGCTAATGTTATGTTACGATATGTTGCAAATCTAAAAATACTTTTTAACGCAAGCTTTCTGTTCTCTCAGATGCAGCTATACTCGTAAATTTGACATATAACCATGCGCCTGTCTTTTTATAGCCGACGACTGTTTTACAGCCTACGAACTTTGTAATAGATTTTGACATAATTGGGTAGATCACCAATTCCTTTCTTAGGGTTACATATTAAAATAACAGTAGCAAAACACAAAGGCAAAGTAAAAAAAATACTCAATATTTTCCACATTTAAAGGTAAGAATATTAATGAGATTGTTAATCGTGTAATGGTATTCAATATTTTTTTCTAGTGGTTATATTAATTCCTAAACTTTAGTTGGACTTTTCAGTTCTTCGAAATATTTTATGATTTTTTTCTAAGAAGCAGAAATTAGTAGTATTGCTTCGTACGACAGATTTATATATTTTGCAATAGGAATAAATAAATTATAAAAGTTCTAATTTGTCTTTATATATATAAATTAATCCCTATAATATAACAGTATGTTTCACTTCTAACTTTCACAAAATGTTGGTCAACTGTTAAAGAAAAGCCGCGTCTGCCTAAACTAAAATTCTGAGTAATCGAGGTTTTTGAGTTGTAACTGCCCCAGTCTTTAACTTAACTTATACAGGGTGCTGCAATGATGGCGTATTAACTTGATGGTACGTTGTTAAGGGACACTCCTGAGTATGAGAAAAATAAGTAAAAAATTCTTTGTGTTATATTTTTGAAGATGTTTTAATTTTGAATTTTAAGATGTCTCGAATTTCTCTTCGTTAATTGACAAAATTATTTACATTCATACTATTATCTTTAAGTGAGTAATGTTTTTCTTATCCTAATACTTAATATTGAAAGAAATTAATAATAAAATTTTGGTCTTCCATGTTTTCAGAAATATAACAATTTTTTTCCCTTTTTTCCCTTAACAACGTACCATCGAGTTAATACGCCATTTTTTCAGTGCTCTGTATTTAAGCATACTAATATTTTTTATTCTTTTAACAAAATTTTATTGTATAGCACATTTGCTCGTATTTTAACTGTAAAAGTGACTTTTGATAGATAGGTACGGCATTTACGCTTAAAAACGTATTAGCAAAATTTGTATTTGCTTATGTTGAAGCGTCCTATCTGGTTCTATTGAACAAAACAAAATGAAGTTACTATTAGTACTTGTTTATTTAGAGCTACATTATAATAGTTATAAAACGTCAGACCATTAAATAGGAAAAAACATTAAACAATTAAACACTACTTCTTAGTTACTTATTTAGTTCTTCTTCCCCGCCATTTTTCGCAACCGGCAAGTTCTTTCAAAAAACTATGTCGGTTGGTTGGTATAATACTTTGCAGTAGGTTGAATAATGTTTCTTTACGCTCTGCTGTAATTCCCCGACATTCGGTTCTACAAGTCTCCTTCAAGTCAGGAACTTTCTTTTCTGCTTAAGGGACCGTTCTACTTGGTGGTGGAAAGCATGTGCAGACACGAACAAATGTCCAGGCTCGAAACATTACAAACACTAAACAGATTTACAAATAAAATTACCATTTGTAAATCTGCGAAAAAAATAAGCTTGCTTCCATTTGCTGCAGTCTCAGAATCTAGACGGAATTGCTGACGTGCTTTGGATGCCTTTTCTTGTGAATGTTTCACAACTTATAAGTCTCACAAATAATTTTAAAATTTTCGGGGTTGTGCTTGCTTAAATTCTTATGATTGGTTTATGTCACACAATTAAAACACTCTTCATGTCCTAGGTTTGCAAACGAGATGTTCATTTTGCTAACCACGTCTCTGTAAAGAAAATACGAACAACTAGGAAAATCGGGATGCTTTTCTATAAAGTTCTTATACATGAGCATTATTTGGATATGTAGCTGTATAAGTACCGACGGTTGGGTATGTTCCCTTCTATAGTGTGAGATGATTGGATGGTATGTCTCCAGATGTTGCATAATAACATCGCGATCGATTTTATTCTTTGAGGCAGCAAGTCCTTGTTGACTTGGTTGTGCTTTGAGTTGCGTTTCTGATTGGCAAATAACATATCTTATCAATCGATCTCTAGTGAATGTCGATACCAATATTGGCAGTTACTAGTAACACGTCTGTAATTATCAATGTTTTCCTTGCATATATGTTTAGATTTGTCTGTACATGGCTCCTTCAACCAATGCTTTGCTTTTGTTCCACTGAATTGGTATATTTTTTTCGCTTTCTAAGTTGTCCTGATTTAGTATACAAAAGGTTATCTTGTGCTTCACTCTGCTTAACTGCAGTGTCACAATATTATCAATAATTTCGTGGTTACACTGAATCAAATCTTGAATATCTTCTACAATTACAGAAGATCTTTCCTTAAGTGCTGTCTGTTCCTCAGGTTCTTTTTCCAAATTTGATTGAAGAAGGCAGAATCCGACATTACCAATCATTTCCTGGCTAAATGTAATCGGATCTTGAATATATGTATGTACAGTGTATCCCTGGATTGACTTTGTGATAGGTGTAATGAATCAAAAACTGTGTACTAGGGCTTTCGTCTTCTGCAGTCTAGGCCTGCTTGGTATAAAATGGATTTTTAGCAAATTGCAGTTCATATGGGATCCAGTTGGCAGAGTTAGTTTAAGAAGAATATAAATTAATGTAGGTACAGTGGTCTTTCCGGTAACATTGCGCAAAAATTTTATTAAAATAAAATATTCAAAAATAAAAATTATAGTGATTGCCGAGTTTAATTACATTTGAATTACAAAAATTAAATATTAAAAACTAACATACCTACCTTTCTTTCTTTATTATATAAACAACCAAAAATTTATTCATATAGTGCCCCACCCAAACTAGCACATAAATTCAGCGTTTAATAATATTTATTCCCCAGATAACTCTGATTTAAAAAAAAAACTTAATGTAAAGAGTAATTTTGTTTACTTTTTCCATGAAACTCAGTATATTGCCATAATTTTTAATTTAGAATATTTTATTTTAAAATTAATTTTATCAAAACACAACCTAAGAACAAAGGGCTATTCAAAATATTGTGTAATAACATGAGGAGTCAACACACATCTTTACTTGTTTATACGAAAATACAATTTGTAAAAAAGAAAATTATTTAGTTTCCTCACTTAAAGAAAAAGCAGTAAGTAGCTGTTTTCACGCCATTGATAACGCACAAACGTTTAAAAAAAGAAAATCAAATTTTGAGTGGAATCAATAAAAAATCGAAATCTAGACAGCTTCCAAATGGAGAAAGAATATAGAGAAGAACTATATTCCGACATACCACGTGATATTTTAAATACGTTTTACTTTCACCTGTAACTTTGCCTAATAGTCTCAACCTCTTAACTGCTATGTTACCGAGGAACTCTACAAAAAAATTTAAAAACAGTTTTAGGCTTTAAACCCATGCTTTGCTGTGTCAAAAAAAGCCAACCTGTCTGACATCCCATCAGTATGAATGTTTGATCACATTCTGCGATAAAAGAGAATTTAGAAGTTAAGAAAGAACTATCAGAATTTTGGTGTCAGATCAAAAATTAATACTAAATAAGGGCATAAGGACGACGATTGTGCTTTTTGATGAATTGCTCTCTCGAAAAGTGCTCCGCAAACTCAAAAAGTTTGAGAACCGCCGGACTACAGAACAAACATTTACGCTAGGCTTGTGTATGTAAATCGGGTCCAAAAGTAAGAATGATTAAACGAGTATATCAGCTAGACCAGAGTTAAGTGAGTGAGTAGCGCACCCAGAATCTTGCTAATACATTTTGATCTGGCTGTTCTCGTGCGGAATCGGTACAGTGTACAGTATTCCGATTAACGCTTCAAAAATACTACGAATTAATTGCTTTTCGCATTTAAATGATATCCGTAAGGCCTTGTCAAGAAGTTTTTACTGGCGGGCTTAAGTCCCACGTATGTGGGGTATGCAAACTTTTTGTTTGTTAAACGTGCAACTATCTCTAATTACAAATTCGAATGCACAGAGCAGAATCAAGGGATTGCTGAGCCAAGGAGATCAGCCAGAAAATGACGAAAACGCAGAACTAAGCACGAAAACGGCTTACCAGTGGACATTTTCCTTCGAAACGAGAAAAATCACATTTCCATATACTCACCAGCGGCTGCGGCCAAACAACAGGACCAAACTTGTGTACTTCGTACATGGTGCGGGCACCTAGAGCGGTTTCCGAAACAGGTATGCCGAATTTCGAAAACGAAAACATCGCAGCCGAAATCTCCCACCTCCAAATTGGGCAGTCTGAAAATGTTGCTGCGAAAAGCACATATAATTTGAATTCAAAGCCTTTTATACTCAATGAAAACATTGAATCTGCGGTGAACTGAGCGAAAAAATTTCGATTTCAAATCGTAACAAGATTTTCTTGACTGTTCTTAACTCTTGAACTGGGCCATAGATCCTTCTTAAAATCTTTTAAACGCATTCACAGCTATTTCAGTTTTCCTTGGGAAACTCCAGGTCTCGCTTCTACATACTATTTACAAAAATTAAACTTGCGCATTTCTAGAATAATTTATAAAATATTATTTGAGATTACATTAAAATATTAATTGCTATCATAATCATGAGGCTTAACATGTGTTCATAGTAATATTTATATTCAAAGAGTTCTCGTAGAACGTAGCACTGTGCGCAGTATTGTTTTATATAATTTTAGTTTTTGTTTTCCTGCGGACGTTCCCGGATTTGATTATGGCCGAGACGTGATAGTACGCTTTATTGGCATTGCTAATTCTCCGTTGAATTTCTTTCATCTCGTCGTATTTGCTAGATTTACTACAGCCTATTGTAACATTCTGGCCTCTCCTACTATTGCTTCGGGGTCTGGATTAGTATTTTGGTCCTCTTTTCATTCACTTTAAGACTACTTCTTCTGCGGCGCTTTCTAGTAGTATGTAGACTTCCTTCATTGGTGTTATGTTACGTTTATGTCGTCTGCATACCCTGATATTTGAGTGGGTTTGTATATAAGTAACAGTGGTACCGTGATTTTGCTTACTGCGTGTTCTAGTGCTAAACTGAAAAGCATTACTTGAGGCCCTTGGTGTACCTTAAACGGATCTGCTAGGTTTCCGTGTATATTTACCCGGTCTTTAAAGAGCGCTTTGCATGTTTAGTCTTATTAGTTTCTCCAATCTCGGCGAGTTGTCTAGCTTCTAGCATAATGCTGTCGAGCTTTTCTGTGTCTATCCTATTATAGCCATCCCCAAAGACCACACAGTGGGCATAACTCAATGTCGTACCTCCTCCCAGTACTTGCATCACTACAAATAGCTATTTGTCGGTCTGTTGTCGATCTTCCTGGACTAAAACTGCTTAATATTCACCATGTGGTTTAATTTTGCTTCGGAGGATCGCCATAAAGGCTTTGCAAGTTGTGCTCAATGGGGGATGTTCTCAAAAGTTTTTACATTTCAGCTCCTTTTCTATATTTTGTACAGGTTATACTGTTTTTCATTCATGGAACTATGCTGAACCTTATTCTTTGTCTCTTAATTCGTAGTTCATCTGAATGTACCATCCAGGTTTATTATATATTGGCCAAGGATTTTTTAAAATTCTCCTTTCGTTCTTTTGTAAAAGGGTCCATGGTTCACAACCATAACTCGCTAGCTACTGTTCGAATACTGTTTGATACAGACGTAGCGTGCGCGGTTTACATGCAGTTCTAGATGTTAATATGCTCTCTAGGCCAAACATACATCTATTACCAATCATAATGTAATGTTTCATTTGGCTGAACGCGAAATTATAATGATTACTTACTTGAATTAATTTACTCTACTAAAGTTTTTCGCGTCCTCTGCAGAGCGTCCTCGCTATGTTTTTGTTTTATTCTAATTTATTATACAAGCAGTCAATTTCCCAGCTTACTCTAGTTTAGTGAACATTTCCTCCTCTTTCTTTTCTTCCCGTAGTAGAATCTGCATACGCAAGAATTTGAGAGCTTCGGTTAGAAAGTGTACTTTTTGATCTTATATGAGATTCCTAATTGTAGCCCGTAACACTAAGTTAAAGAAGATAGGCGATAGGATATGCCTTTGTCCTCACACTGTGGGTGATTTCAAAATCTTGAGATATGTGGCTTATTCTGCATATGCATTTAGTATTCTGTAACGTTGCCATTAACAGCCGGGTTACTTTAGATTTTGTATTCTCGTAGTAAACGCGTCACATCAATACTGAACTCCCAATATTTCTCTAGTATCAACTTCAATGTGAAGATGTGGGTTAGCTGTCGATCGGTATTTCTTTTTAGAATATTGCTTGATCATCACCTACTAATTCTTCAGCCAATGGAGTAATTTGTTCGTTTAGGTTTTAGGAGATATATATACCTCTGTAGTTGCTACATGTCCAATTCCTACTTTCCATTTTTGCTCAAGTTTTTCTCTTTTCTATATAGTACCTATCAAACTTATAAATAGCTTGCTTTAGTGTGTCATTTCCAGCTTTTAGCAGCTAGAAAGGTATATTATCAGTTCCTGTAGCTTGTTGTTTGGCATACACTTAATAGCATCCTATACTTCTGCCAGAGTGGGTTCTTATATGGCATTATCTTCGATTTCTTCAGTGTGTCGGATAGTGTTGTAACCATTTAAGAATTCGGTCAAGCGTTGGGTCCATCTTTCTATGACTTTTTGCTTCAATATTACTCTGAGGCTGAAATTCCTTTTTTATCTCGATGACAGTCTTTTTGTTTGTTGTTCTTTACCATATTCTTCTCCTATATCCCTGCATGCACTGCCTTTTCTTCTTTCTTTATATTTTGTTGACTTTCGTTTTTCTCTTCGGAATTCCTAGCTACTTTACTTCTGGTTCTGTATTTCAACATTACAGCCGTGGGTCTCGTCTTTTTTAATGGTTTTTTACATTTCCTTTGGAATTTCTGATTCCAGTAAAACATTTTTTTACAAGGAACATAATTATGACTCACGTGCTAATAAAATTTGGTCAAAATCAACCCTAACCGCTATAGACACGTATTCAGAGACACGGCTCACTCATATAATCAGATATTTTTTTAACAATTTTAGAATCCCCAGCCCTAAATCACATATTTCTGAAAAATTAACCCAATTTGGATTTTTTTTTTGTATAGTTCTTAATTCTTCAAACAAATACCTTCATTTTCTACAGTTTATTACACGACCTTATTACCATCTGGTACAACCCCAGCATGAGAAAAATAAAACAAGAGCAGAGCAGTGTAGCAAGTACCAGTCTTATGTAAACCAACCTGCAGCAAAGCAATTTCTACCGGAGCCAAGAGCTAAGTATAAATATTTTATGGTGTGCACCTGGACAAACGCAGGTTCGGAACGTGATTACCTATTTATATCCCCCCCCCCCCAACTCTCATATTGTGCCCGATAATGACGCGATTGATGCCTTGATTGATAGGTTTATATTCCTTGCTGCGTGCTCTAAATCCTAAACTAATCCTTAATACGACGTTGGGCAAACTAAGGCGTCTGCGGAAGGGACCTGAAAACTGAACACTAAGAGTGATTGATAGAACGCTGCTGATAGAAGTGATCGCAGGAAAAGAATTACAATAATGACGGAATTACGGAATTGCTGTGTGCGGAATTTTAAACGCCGGGCAACGGCAAGGATTACCGGAACATGCTCGGACAGTTGGCAAAATACGCAAGTCACAAAAATCAATAATCAATCTCGTCTCTAATTATCTCCGCAAGTGCAAATAAAAACTCCCACAAACTCGCGGTACACGCACTGTGAGCATTCTCTGTAATCATCGGCATCTCCGACGCTCCGACGCTCCCTTTTATCTTCTGCTTGTTTTGTACACAATCCCTGTTTACTGAAGAGGAAAAATTAAATATGTCGTAGAATAATAGTAGGTGTGCTTCGCCAATACCACAATGTTTTGAAGGGAAGGAAAATACATTTCCATTATTTAAATCACTTAATTCTCTATTGCTATCAAAAGCCTCGCCACAATATACGATTAAAGCTTAATTATAATAATAATAATAGTTTGGTCGTCACTGTAGCATTACTGCAGCTATTTAGTCAACATTCCTTTATAAAAGGTTTCGTAGTACTAAGAAAAGGGCGTATAAAACATTTGCTTTAACAAAATACTTAAGATACAACTATAAACAGCCTAGTATTTAATATTAGATAGTATCGCCTTTTATATAAACAAATAATTATAAGCAAAATATTCCATGATTTACCGGAAACCAATCGTTCTTAATGTAATCTATTATTTTTCCAATTTTTACAAAAGTAAAAATTGTAGTTAAAGTTACGTAGCAATCTTACAGAATAGAAATAGAATGCAACGTTATAATAGTAAAATCACGACTATTAAAATGTGTTGCAACTCACTATTAACTTCATGTCAATTATACAAAGTTTGTGCAATATTTGAGAAATATCAAATAACCGTTTCGCATTCAATCATCACGAAATGCTGCCATAAGACACATTTTAGTAGATGCCTTATCATAAACTTGTAAGGAACAGTTATTAAAGTAAGTTAAATTTTCAAGTATTTACGCTATTCGCTCAGTGCAGACATTAACATAATTAAAGAATATAAAACGTAATAACTTTAGTGGAAGTAAAATATAAACTTCCATATGGATGTCTTCTCCAAAACGCAGTGCTCTCGACTGGATGCAGACCAACAGCTGAAAACCTCATCAAACGTGAGAATTTGCAGATGGTTTGGTGCTCAAGAAGAATCCATAAATATGACGAAATAAGAATCTTTGACGACCCACTCGCGAAGCAGACGAAAAAGTATCACAACATAGAAGAACGTTGAACAAGGTCGACAAACCTAGAAAAAACATAGCAAAGCTCTCAGTTGATCTTCGGGCTTATAAGTAAAATTTGTAAATTTCCAATCCCTCTTCTAGGATATCTCTCACTATAATAATCACAAACGCATGGTCACCCGTCAGCACAAAAACCAAAAAGGCAACTTACATCTAGCTACTAGCATATATATCTTCTGTACTGTATTGTTTGCAACTGTTTATCAACAACCTCTGTAGCGTTTGTTTTTCACCAACAAGTAACCAGAGAAACTAAAGACTCCAAAAATTAGCCAATAGCGTCAAAATTCCCTAACAATTTGTGATGGTAACAAAAATAACACTGGGCATACATTCATTAGGCTTGAATACAGAGAAGTTCTGTTTTACTTGCCATATATATCCATAAATGAAATTTATGACGTTATGCTTGTTTATTATTTGTTTAAAATGTTATGTTTTTCTTCTTTAATTGTAGCATTTACTAGACAGTAACAAGGATGCACTTTATGGACTCGAAAACTCTGTATAAACAAGACTTTTAACATGCAGTAGAACATAAAATACATTATTCACTTCCATTCATTATTTTTTTTTGTATTTTTAGTAAAAGGATTCTGCACCTTCTATACCACATACTGGTTTTGCTATCTTTCATTACTTCATTTTCCTAATATTTTCAATATAACCATTATTTTCTTTGGGTCGTTAATGTGTTATAATTTCACGGTTGTCGAGTTGCCTTACTCAACAAAATACATAAATTTCCAAACATTATATAAATTCAAATCATCCTCCTCCTCCTTCTTGTTCATTCAACATCGTCAAACGACGTATTATATGAAATATTAAATACCTTGTTGGTCTAATTGTTGTATCGCTCCATAGATGGTGCTGTGGCATCGACTCCGATCTTCTATTTACTTGCAATTTCAAAACTTATATCTAGCAGCTTGATGATTACGTCCATCCATCGAGTGGGTGATATCGTATTATGCGACGTCTTTCCCTTGCAGTTTTCTTCGGATCACCAATCTCCCAATGTTATTACTTCACACCACTTGGCAGAAGAATGTGAATCGTCTTATATCTGGTGTTGGAAAGGCATTGTGCGGTACGAATTTAATTTGCATTTACATTTGCTTTCGTCGTTAGTGCATTAGTTCTTTTGGCAGTTTAAAGAATCCGGAATAGTGACCACCAGATCACGTTTCGAACACATCAATACGCTGATGATTGCTTGGCGTACCGCCCGCGTTTCGAGGGCATTTCGGGGGAATACAGGAAAAAACTATGTCGTTTGCAAAAAGCGAAGGGTTTCCCAAAAAACACCATAGTTGACGTAAAGCAGAGATGATAAAACATACCCTTAATACAGACCTTTATTTATACACCTTTTTGAATAAGGATTTTTCAATTCGAATTATCGCTAAGCTTGTGTTAGACAGAAGTTCCATTAGTTTAATAACATTTTTTCTATTTTTCGTTTAGAATAACTCCATTCTAGCACCGAAATTATGTCATTTGAGTGTTAAAATAAGTCGCTATGAAATGACGTCATTTGGGTGCTAGAATGGAGTTATTCTAAACGCAAAATAGATTTTTTTTTATTTATAAAATGGTATAAAGTCGCAAAATAAAAAAAATGGTATAAAAAACACTCTTTGCAGAAAGTCCTTCAAGCACTCATTTGTTCCCCAACTCACCGCTATGCGGCTCGTTTCAGAATTTCAAATTCGTGCTTGAATAGATGCCTTCTTCAACTTGTATTTTAATATACTATTCTAGACCCCCATGATTTTCAGTGCTTTCGAGAGATTCTTCCATTTAATACTGTCAAACGTCTGCTCACAGTCGACAAACCAGAGAATTATAGGATGAGGTTAAACACGTTGACGATATGCTCTATGGCAGTGGTCTCCAAAATGGTGTCGGAGGTACGCCAGATAACAAAATAAAATTAGAAAATTAAATAAAGGTAATAAATAGTATTCGCTCCACACGTCAAGTATTCATTATTTTGCATTAAATACTTTTGTATTTTTAAAAGTCTATTATTTTCTTTGATTTTAAATTGCTTCTATATTTCTGATTGTGTCGTCCAACATACACAACATAGGTACTCTTCCAAAACAGAATGCAATTGCGAATTATCTCGTTCACGACCAATGCAAAGTTACATGAAACATCCCATGAAACCACATAAATTAACTTTTCTAAGACAGCAACCGGTTTGATCTTAAACAAAATTAAGAAAAGTCTCCACTTTACGTCAAGTCGAAGAGGTTTAAACAGGGGAACTCGAGAACGACGTAATCTATGCGGATTCTATTATTTTCCTTTCCTCGCCAGTTTGCGTGAAATATTAATGTAAAGAAGTAAAACGCTTTTGGGATTTAGTTCCCATTTGTGTGTGTGTTTGATTTGGATAGAGGCTACCAGTAATAGATGTTAAGTAAGCACGCGACTAGCCCATCAGGCCTAGCATGAGATCGCGAGTTCGAATCTCGCTTCTAGCGATTTGTCTTTAATTATCCAAAAGATACCTACGGATGAAAATGCCTATCTCTTATCAACTGTAAATGTGAAATGCCTCATTATCGGCGCTCTCTATCCTAACGGTATTAGTAACTCGCGGACTGGGTTTTTAACCGATTTCCTACATCTAGACTAGTGATGGGCTTATTCGAATAAAAAATAACCGGTTATCCGGTTATTGAAATAACCTGTGTAACTCGGTTTTCGTTCCAAGTATTCGAATGAAAAATAACCTCATCTTGATACGTACTATGTGCCGTATCTCAGCGACCTGCAAGTGATCGAAATTCTGTAAATAATACGTCAAGGCCTTTACTACGTATGTACTTAAATTGACCCAAGTGAGCCTCGCGGCTGTTTGTTGATCTTATTAAGACATTTGAGACTCCCAGTCGAGTTAAATTTATGGGGCCGTTCCTATTAAAGATAACGCTCTGCTGAGTATGAGATTTGCCGAAGTATTGGTATTAATATATAACGGCCTAAATTTTTGCTTCGAAACGCGGTTGATTATGCCTAATAAGGGATAAACAGAAAGCGAAATAAGATTTTCCAATATCGTAACAGATTTATATTTAATTTTTAATAATGGAGCAGTCGATACCCATCCGTCGTCATATGATATGAATATTTTAATGTTTAAAATTTTAAGTGTGCTTCTTTAGAACCGTAGAAAGCTGAACGTAGATAAATTATAGATTCTAAAATATACCGGTAGGATGTGCAAGCGAAAAGGGAAGGGTGGTTACTAGAGAATTTTAGGAACTAAGAATATATTCAATAGATACTTTGTATTCGCATTTTTATAATTTCTTTATGATTAGTATTGATATAGCTATTCTCAATGGTTTAAACTCCTTAGAAATCAAATAAAAATCATTTATACAATTATTATATCTAACGATTAACTGAGTTCCTCTGCTATCTGCAAGTTACGATGCCGATGCAGATGACGGTGAACCACCAACCGGCAAACCGGCTGACTTAATCGAAACGAATCGCGAGCCAAAATTGATTCGAATTATTATTCAAATAATCATTCGGTTATTAATATGATTCGAATGCAAATAATTCGGTTATGAAAATTGTCTGGTTATGCCCATCACTAATCTAGACCTTCAATAATTCGTTTCCGTCTCCTTTGGGAATTTTCTTTAAGTGATACTGTCGTATATATGGCACAATCATATGTATAACATAATATAATAACGTCCATACCACATTGAAAGCACCGGCTCACAACAAATTACGAAAACTGAATGTGTCTTAAAGAGCGGACATCCCCAAGAGCGAATTGGCAAAATCGCTGCATGACATGATTTATTATTAACAAAGGACAGAGATTTTTTTAAACTAATGCTCCCTCACATCATTTATAACGTGTTAGTAGACAAAACAAAACGTCTAGCACCAAAAGTTATTTTTCAACTTTGAAACTATGAACACCTAGGCAAATTTAAGCACAAAATATACAGTATACATATGATTTCAAGGGAAAAAAATCTAAAATACACAACTGGAAGTTTACAACACATTTAACTCAACGCAACACCAAACTGCTGATCATCTTACTATGCATTAAACATTGCATTATTAAATTTTACCAACTACACCACTTTCATGGTAAGTTCTTAATTTCACCTTTAAATGCTATGAAGGATAACGTTTCGATAATAAAGGATTTTTGCGAGCAAATTTTATGTAGATGGCAATCAAAATGCCCTTTCGTGATGAGTCATGGGAATATTACTGCAAATCGGTTTTCTAGCTTTCCAAGATCGTCACGAAAATCGTAGCATTTCAATGAAATGATTAAATAGCAGTCATTTTTAGGTTTATGGCCAACGATAAAAGGCAAAAGCAAATTTGTTTAGAATTACGTTGGTTCCACGACCTCCCAACCAAGATAGTGTTTTTCCTGGAAGAAATTTTAGTAATGGGGCAGTTTACGATCATAACCCTGTGCGGATACAAAGAAACTTTTAGATATAGCTCGTTATAAATGCATCGAATCCATCTAATGTAATGGCCGTTACAAAAATCACTGTCAGAAGTTTTGATCTAACAAAGCCCTAACTGCGAGCATGCTAAGCCACAATAAAAACTTGTCACATTCCAGCGGTCTTGTAAACGCACTCTAAGGACATTAAGCGAATATCGCGGCGGATTTATAAACGATATCTACCTGAAATATCTCAAGAACAAATATTTGTGCACATTATTCACATAGTGTAAACATGCACGGAGCTGAAACCCAACCGCAGTCTGGCTAAATAACGCTGGAGGAACATTTTCACATATAACAAGGGTATCTGTCGCCTGGAACGGCCGCTTTAACAAATTCGTTTCAAATTAAAATAAATTAACACCATATGGTGTCAAGTAACTGAATAAATCTTTCAATCACTTTGTTTCGAGGGAGGGCGAAAATCAAATAAGGTGCCCTAAATGGGGCCCGACGCAGCGCTGGTAACCACAACCGCCCCCGGTGCTGATTGATACATTTTCCTAGTTCCCTTTTCAATGCAGCCCGGTGCAGCTTACTATGCAGAAATTGATTAATGCAGCACCTATTCACTTTTACTGAAGCTGACGGATTAACATTTACATATTGATCTTGGGGGCCCTGAGGTGCGTCCAATTAAGGGGCGCAAGCAATACCCGCGAGCATTACACGCGGAGCAATGTTCTAAAATGATTAAAAGATTTCCAAACACCCTTCTGGTCCCCCATCGTTTACCGGATGCAGAGTAAGTGAGTCAAGTACCACCCCCAGCAGCCCACCCTCACTCGTATCTCCCGCAATCTTGGGGTTCATCCCGTCAACGCGGTGGAAACAAATTATTACACTTCCTGATTCTTAATCTACCGGCTTTTGCAAAAATAGACGACCGAACCGTTTTATGTTTGCCGAAACCGTTTCAATGCGGAATCTGACAAATATTCCGCTCAAAAAATGTGAATAAAGTACAGTTTAGTTAGTATCTCATTTTTTGTAGAGAAAAGAGTTGTATTTTTTAATGAATTCCGCAAAAAAAGACATCATGTGAATTTCCTTTATTGATTTTAGGGTTTTTTGTCGCATATTCGTGATATTGTCTCGCTGAATACCACTGGTGTCTTCTAAAGTCTATTAAAATTGTATATGTATTGACAGTACTGTATAGGAAGATTCTGTTCACGAAATTTGAATTAACAGCAGTTTAGTATCGCCGAAATTTTTACTTTTACTTAACGCATATACTTGAATTATTTACCATCCCTGGTCTTCAACTTGGGCATTGGTATAACCAATTAAAACTGGCAAACCATATTTTCTGTGAAACTTTCGGACAAGTAACTACTTGCTGCATTACTCACGAACATAAAGATCTTGACGAGTCGCCCCTGCACAATCCCTCATATTTTTACTGCAGCTTACGGCATTTTCACTTGGACAGGCTGCAGATAAAGTTAAAGTAGTGAAGCCATCAAGTGTTGCAAGTCTGCCATAGGCAAGCTATAAAAACTTGTCACCCCTTGTAGGGGTCAGGGTGAGTTTAATGGTCACGTATGAATATTAGATTATGCAAAGAACAAGATTTAAATCGGGCGGTGTTTTTAACGCAGGTTCTTTTGCGCCCCTAAAATTATTTTTGCATTTCTGCAACTTAACGTTGCATAATCTACTCATGAGGAGTTAACTGCGATTCACCCTCATCCTGCAGGCTTCCTCAATATAAGTTTCCCCAATACTATTTTCATTCCGAAACATCAATTTCTTCACACTGCTATGAAATATGATTTTATGTACACCCCGCCGAAACGGATTAGGGGGTTTGACTTTGTAGCAAAATTCGAAACGAAGGCTGCGGGTTATGACTATGTTAAAATTTTATTTTATACCGAAACTTACTTTATGTCCCTGTTTGTTATTACAGTTACTACTTTTATATTTTATAGCCCGCCCTTGTTAGAGATAGGTATATTTCTGAGGATAAGGCGCCGCATAAAATCGGAAACTCCCAAATTGGAAACCTTCTGTTTCAAGGCTATTGCGCAAGAAACCCATCAAAATTTATTCCCAGAGATGCAATCACCGCCGAAACGAATATAAAGTCCCTTCAATTTAAATTAATGCTCAATTTTTATCGTACGTTCAAGGCAAACAGTTCTATCATGAATATTATTGTAATAAGCGTTCCATAAATCTATAAAAATCAGAGACACGTTGTTATTCATTTAACTCTATCAATATTTTGTACACGTTATTAAAATATAAATATATACAGTGTGGTCCATTAAGTGTGCAACAAATGGGGCGTTTTTTTATTAGTTGTAAAACCGAAATTTAAATACCGCCAAAAGTTAGTGCATGTTCGATAACCATATCAGATGCCCTTAGAATGGCTTTAAGTCAAACAATATACAGGGCAGGACAAAAAATATATAATTCTTTCAAAAATAAAGTTACCTTATTTCAAAAAATATAGCAAAATTTTATTGAGAAAAGTTGTTTAGAATCAAAAGTTATGCTCAAATACAAAGTCACGGCCTCCTATTCGAATGTTGATTCTTTTTCTTGTAAAATTTTGTATTATCCCCGTATGATACATATTTTTATTATTCTGATTTTATTAAGAGTTTTTCATATGTAAATTATTATTAGTAAAGCATTTGCCTTGTTAAAAAGAATATTTGCGAAATTCTAAAGTTCTGTTAAATATCGTTGCAACAAACATGAAGTGGACGCTTACCTAAAAAAATATAAATCCAAGTAAATTTTACAAATACGCTTCAAGTTGCTAAAAGTTATTTAAAAAAGATGTGGTTATGGCTACTTTAAATATATATAAAATAAAAATAATAAAAATATGTATCATACGGGGGTAATACAAAATTTTCCAAAAAAAAATCAAAATTCGAATAGGAGGCCGTGACTTTGTATTTGAGCATAACTTTTAATTCTAAACAACTTTTCTTAATAAAATTTTGCTATATTTTTTGAAATAAGGTAACTTTGTTCTTGAACGAATTTCATATTTTTTGTCCTGCCCTGTATATTGTTTGACTTGAAGCCATTCTAAGGGCATCTGATATGGTTATCGAACATGCACTAACTTTTGGCAATATTTAAATTTCGATTGTACAACTAATAAAAAAAATTCCCATTTGTTGCACACTTAATGGACCACACTGTATATAAGGCAGCTCTAATAAGAACTAGCCCATTTGCAAATATATTTAATTGAAATACGATCTAGAGACCGAGCAAGCCACTACTGGAGTTCACATAGATTGATACTAGAAATAGTTAAATAATAAACTGAAAATGTTTATAAAGCATATTATTATTCATTTTCATTTAAGTTGATGTTATTTGTTCGTTTTCAAATATGTGATTGGCAGTGGATTATGAAACGACATTCCAGCATTGATGTTTGCATTTTCCATTATAAACATTTCAAGCGATCGTATCTGCTTTATTTTAGAGTTGACATTTAAAAAACTAAATTACTGAAGCTTGCCCAGAGAAATAACTTTAACATTACAACTCCTACAAGCTATTAAAATAATAGACTGTACCACGATGAAGATTTAAAAAAAAACCTAAAAACTTCAAACTCACTATACCTACTTAGTAAATAATATAATTGAGTATAATAAATTACCAAAAAAGATTGTAATATAATCAAAATTTAAAATGTAAGAATAATATAATTACATAAAATATGTTACGGTCAAAAACGCCACGCTTCAATTGCACCTTCAATGATCCCATCCTTCGCATGCTATATTGGCTAACCTTGTTCTATCATCTTGGTGGCTTACTTTTTGAGGTCACCGAACTCGCTTGACGACCTTCAACTTGTACGAGGCAAATTATCGACTCGTTGTTAGTACTAGTACTAGTACTAGTCATAAATTCGATTGTGTACAGGTGTTCTTCACAGGTACGCGACATGTTTTGTTGATTGCGCGCTTGGATTCCTTTCTCTTTTGCAAGCGTCTCTCTAACCAATCGCAAACAATATTTCGTTGTTAACCTTTGCTCCAGTTTGATAGTGACGTGTGGGAGCAAAATAATGTCCATTAGCTCACTCGCGTTATCTTGGAACTTTATGGGTTAATCTAATGGAGATTATTGAGCCTTGTCTACCTATCGCACTTGATTGCGGATGTCTATCGGCATGCGGATCGATATTGTGAGCAATGAGCTTAGGAATCGACCCTGGAGTCGTTACAGGTTGAGCTACTAGTGTAAGCTGCTAATTTGAGGCTGATTTGCAAAGCTACTGCTGATGCGCCTCTGTTAAGCGGGAGCTATTATTGTTATTTCTCATTTATTGCTGGAGTCGTCGAAATCGTCGAGCTCCATAGTTTTCATAGCTGATTTCTGGAAGCCTTCGCCGAAGCTCTGTTATATATTTTACAGCTTCTTGTTAAGAACGCTGAATGTTACCGATTATTGCTGTGGCATTACCTTGTGAGCATCTAATCCCGAACCTGTGAGCATCACCCATGAGTCTGTGTTCAAGTTTTTCTTGTGCAGTCACTGAACATACTAAATTTCTACGTTTGTGGTGCTACTTTTATTATAATTATGTTTAGTAGACTTATAATTGCCCGTTAATTTAACCTTTAAGCCTGCCTAATACCAAGATACATATTAACCGCTTAAATGGTTAACTCTGCCCTTACTTTAGCTTGGCTGTATTCGTAGCTTTCGCCTGTAGCACTGATTTACCTGTAACTAAGACGAGTGCTTGCAATTATTTTGTTGTACCAAAATCGCCGTTCTTAATATAAACCTGTTCATATCAACCTTGGCTTTATGTATGCCTAATGCAAGTAAGTTATATGACATCTTTTTTAATCTGTTTCTGGTCGTATCGAATTTGGCTACGCAAATTTTTATGGGTTTCAAAATTCTTCTAAGCCGATGAACCTATGGATTGTACTGAAAGACGTTGTTGTACCCCCTGGTAATTTAAACACTCTTTGCTAATCTTAGAAAAAACTGCACGCCGTTGTCACTGTGGCTAGTCGGCCCTCCTATTTGTACATGTAGCCTGAACGTTTTTCACCGCCGTATTAGTACCCCATTTTCTATATAATATAACTTTTATGTGGTAATTCATTTTAATGCAATAATCTAACACTAAAACCAAGTTTTTATTCAAATTGTAAATTAACAACCAAACTGAATTAGTTGCAATTATACATGACATTTTTTAATAATAATTGAATAATTCAAAAAAGCCATTGCTTGTCTTGACATTATTCGTAGAAAAATTTCACATAAAATGTTCGTTATGATTACCCAAGTCAAGGTTGTCAATTAAGTGTCGTCTCATTTATTAATTAATGATTCACATTAGTTATTGTTGTTTCCTGCTAATTTGATAAGACGTGGACTAGGCTCAAGATCTATTAATCTGTTTTAAAAATGGCTAATTATCCCGTATATCAAATAAACTTCAACGGTATTTAAATACCACACAATATCATTGCGATATTGATTTCCTCATATTTAATAAAGTCGAGCTTGTCGTATTAAAGCACTTTCTGGAACTCGTACACGCAGTAACATCAAACGACATTTAAATTTAAGCAAATTAGCGCGACAGGCTCCAATATAAACCTATGATAAATTATACAGGAGCACTAAAGTCGAACAAAATGTAAATGTAGGTACACAACAGAATTTAGATGTTAAAGACATTTGAATAAATGTATTTTACTCCCTCGATACAATGAACGTAATACAAGCAACACTAATTAATATACCAATCCTCCAAACTATTTTTCTGGATGCTTTTCTAGCCAAAGACTGAAAGCCACAAATACAGTTTTCCCTAAAATTAAAGCTAAACCTGTAAGTTTAAATAATAACGAACTATTTTAATATTCAAAATCCTAAATAGATAACTAGATTAAGTGAACGCTCTTCTACCCATCCAACTCAGATTTTACGATAATCCGCTTCGCTTCAGTTGTATAATGAATGCCATGGAAAATCATGTGATAATGGCTGCCTTGAGCTTGATTTGGATAAATCGGCTAATTCCTCTCTAACTTCCACAACTTTAGCTAGTTTGCTGCTAGAGTTTTAGGGTTTATACTTTATTTATAATAAGAATAGCAAACTAACTATTCCTAAGGCAAACTTCCTGCCCTGAGTGACAGTGCACTCCTAAATTCTTCATAAGATGGGAAGTAAATATAAATTTAACCTATTTGATACAAGGAGTTTAGAGTAAGAAACCACCTACAAAGATATATAATTTTCGCTCGTTATTTTTGTTCACGTTGACCAAGTATTGAAATTTGTTTATTTTGTTTTCGAATACAGTCTATATATAAATATATTGCCACTTTATTTAAATACAGCAATACTGTCAGAAAAAATCTTATTTATTAAAACAAACAATAAAAGTAAGAAATAAACTTATTCAAAAAGCTAAAAACAAAAACCTATTTTCAGATTACTAACCGTGTAGGTGTCCGCATTATTTTTTAGCCCATAAAGTTTTATTTTTATTTTAGGTGAATAAATTTATTGAAGGTTATCTATAACCGAAGAAATGAAAACTTGAAGCGAGCTCTAATTTAGCTGAATTTGCAAGGTAAAAGTTACCACTTGCATCGTATCGCATATTGCTTTATAATTTTGTAATATCAAAATTAATTCATTTGAAAGCATTTATTGATGTCTGCTCACTTACTGAATCCCGTCCGCCTTGTGCCATACGGTAC
>OW679197.1:44753974-44894221 GCA_940337035.1 Agriotes lineatus
CTGAGTATCGGCGTCATTAATTCCATCTACGAATGTTTGGACGGCTAGTTGCTCCAGGAAGTCCTCCGGCGCCGATGGATGCGCCAGCCGAACCAGTCGAGCAACGTCGGCCTCAAGTTCTTGCGGAGTCTCCCCCGACTTCTGAATTCGATTCTTCAACTGGGCACAATGCACATGCTGAAGATGACCATTGCCATAACGCCTTTCCAGCCGATTCACGAATTCCTGGAAGTCCCTCTGCTGATTTTCTGGAATCATTTGCAGATCATTTAGAGCATCCCCTCGCAATGTTAGGATCAATGCGGTCGCTTTGGCTGCCATTCCCCAACCATTAGCGACGGCTGCGGCTTCAAATTTCTTCAGGTATGTTGACCATGGTGTTTTCCCATCGTAAGAGGGCAGTTTCATGTGCAAGCCAGATGTTGCGGGGCTCACTGTGGCAGTATCTTGGGACAGAACAACCTGAGGGGCAGCAACTCGCGATAAGTTAGGCTGATTTACTGCAGGAGGAGAAGAGAAGCCAGCAGATTCAGAGGGAGTTGGTTGGCCTTGACCACTTCGTGACTTGGTAAATCGTCCCTGCAGCTCCAGCAAGTCACTCTGAAGTCCGGCCATCTTTCTCTCCATTTCTTCCTGAACATCCCTGATTTTCTCTGCCAACCCGTAATGGCTCGCTTTCATTTCTTCTTGAGCGGCTTTCAATTTTTCCTCAAGTACTTCTTTAAGATCTTCTTGTGCTTTTTCTTGCGCGGCTGTTAATTCTTCCTTAAGTACTTCCTTGAGGTTTTCTTGTGCTTTTTCTGCCTTATCCTGCCCGGCTTTCAGCTCTTTCAGCTCTTCCTTAAGTACTTCTTTTGCTATTTCTTGCGCGGCTTTCAGTTCTTCTTGTGCTTTTTCTGCCTTCTTCTTGCGCTTTTTCTGCCTTCTATTGGCCAACTTGCATCAGCTGGGAAAGTTGGCTTAATTGAGCCTCTATTTTGCCGCTCTGGGATCTTGTCACCGGCATTCACAAGACACTTAAATTTATTTATCCGACCGTCGTTTTATCGGCACTTGTTAAACAATTTATTTATTTAATGTTTGTTCAATATTTTTTTATAGCCCCTGGTATAACCCGACACCTGACGCCACTGTTACGTTTTTACGTTCGGTCTATTTAAAAATTATAGGACGCTTCTGGTTTTAAACGTTTATTTACCATGATTAATTATTTAAATATACAAGAATTATGAAGGCAGAATTACCTAAACTAACGAACTATAGACACTATTTCTAACAATGATACAATTATTCATTTGGCTATTTACGACTTAAACACTAACGATTTATATGGTATTCATCTGTTATTTATTTCACACACGGTTAATTTATATGGGAGCTCTACGCGTTTTGCTGCCGAATTCGAACTGAACTGAATTAGAACTCCGGCGGTCGTGTATTTATATGCTCGGAATAAATCCTTCGAGATCCATCTAGTTTTCGCTAGACCTTTCTGGGAACCGCATGACGCATTCGCGTGTTAGCCAGCAAGGTCGCTGACGTCACGCGTCTGCAACTGCCTTCAAGGGCGCTAACGTCACGCGTCTGCACCTGGGGTGCAAGGTTGCAAGGTCGTTACAATACCATTTGCGTTCCAATTAAGGATTTTTATTTGAGAAATTGTGTTGATTTTAAGGTCCATTAAAAAGAGTGGGTAAGAGATTAGATAAAAAGAATTGTTTAATTTGTTCCATATAGGGTTGAATTAGATTTAAGAAAGATGATAATACAGTTTTAAGCAAGGATGAGGTTTTAGGTATTAAAGAGTTTGTTTTGGATTGCCACAGTGAGTTGGGTTGTGAGATAGGCAACTAACTAACTAAGCCACGCTGTCTCAACGCAGACGCGCTGCGAAACGCGGCGTGCAGGGGAAACCTGTTTTGCCGCGCGATCAGACCAGAAGTTCGCTGGCCAGACAGAAAAGACTGCAATGGAGCGAATAACTTAGAAAAATCTCTCACTTGTTCCAATATCTTGCGCTTCAAATTCGATGCGTAACGTACGCTACAAAATGACGAGACAACCTAGATTCAAGCTCGCCGAACTTCTAAAAACTGGCTGCGTGCTAAATCTCGAAATACCAAATAAACCAGAAAAAGTAATTATGAACGACAGAAAATTACAGCGGCCGTTATAGTTGCTTGCACACAAATTGATGAACTATTGGGTGAGAAAATACGACAAGAAAAATCATATACAAGCAGGGCCAGAATCTTTGAACCAAAAATACTCCAAAAGGTCGTATATTGGTAAAATTTAAAACATTTCCTGACAGTTCTTTTTTTGTTGCAAGAAAATAAACGCATAAACACATTTAATGCACCGAAACACTTTGCATGGTCTTTGCAGCAGAAATCCTCGTTTTTTATTTTGAATATAGGAGATTGTTGGTGCTTTAATTGCATACGTTGGTGTTGTTGTTTTATCCCGGGAATAACATGGTTTACCCAAGATTCATCATATATAAATGCTGGCTAAACCAAACTTAGTTCTCTTTCAAACCGGTTCGGAAGCTTCGTTGAAATTTTATTGCTACATCAATTCTATATTACAGTAAGAAGACGTAGAAGTAAAACTTAGTAAGCATTTACTATCTTGTATTAATGTTAATCGTGAATATTTTTTCCACATAAACCGGCACTCAACATTTTACAGCCCAGGTGCTAAACTTATAATTATTTCGGTAGCGAAACAATAAAACTATTCGTCTCGTAGAGAAACTTATGACAGTATAATTACAGCGCTTTAATATATTCAGCATTCAACAAACTGAAATTATCAATGGCATTATTGCACCTGTGGTCAAATGCCTCGACACATTTTCTTACTGGAAGCAATTAATGAGGTTACACAGATGTTCATTTAGTATAAAAAAACATGATTACTAGTAACTACGTAACTTATGCAGCACCCTTTTCATTGTATGTAAGCAAATAGTTATTTATGGTATCAGTAATTGATAAAGCTAAGTATTTACTTTGCGAGTGGGGAAATTTACAAAACGATGCTGAAAGCGAATAAAATCAAATTTTTTAGTGCAAATATCAAAAAACATTTTTTCTAGGACCGTACACTTAATGCTATTGATTCATAAATATAAATTTAAGAAATTTTACATTTTTGACATTTTACTCTGTTAGTAACAGGTTTATTCAAACAAATTGCAAATTTTTTATTACTTACCCACGGCCAAATTTTAAAATGTTAGCGAGTTTATTTATGTAATTTTCCGTTATACAAGCTATTGCTAACAGTAGTAGTTTTGATCGGGTTGGTATAAAAAATACTATGTCTCCAATCGGACGAAAAATTATACTTTTACCATATTGTAACGACCTTGGGATCAGGCCGTTGCAGACGTGTGAGTCAGTAGGCCGAATATTCGAGAAACGACCCTGGAGCCAGGTGCGACTAATGAGTCAGTGGCCTCGGTGATTAATACGCGTGACACGTCAGATTTGCCAGAAAGGTCGAGTGAACTCGAGACGTTTCTAGAAGGAACTATCCGGCAATATAAATACGCGCCTGCAGGAATAGCGGGCAGTTCTCATCCAACTCGAAACGAGTAAAGATGCAATATAAATCAACCTGTGTGTACATAAATCTAGTGAGATAAATAACGCGTGTACGTATAACAAATAAATATAATCATATGAATCATTAATGTTAAGTCGTGTACAAATAAATAAAGTATACCTGTTGTTAGAAATAGCCCTGTTAGTTTATAAATAATGTGTGTTCCGCTTTTAATAGTTGCTTTGTAAATAGTTAAGATAAATTGTTGTAATACTTGAAACTAGAAGCGGTGTATAATTTTTAAATAGCCCGAAACGTAAAAACGTAACAATACGTTTACGGACTGTAAAATCATTGAATTCGGTATGTTACCGCCGTTGCTAGACAACAAGAAGACTACTACGCATATGTATTTGTTGCTAAGATGACATAAACATAACACAGTAGGGGAACCACTTTTTCTGCCTAGGCCAGCAAAAACTTTTCTAGGCTAGGTTCGGAGTAATGTAAGTTTTTAATTTTTGGGTTTATTCTCATCGAAGAAAAAACCGTATGTGTAACGGAAATGAATTTTCGTCCAGTCTTTTTGAAAGCGCTGGCTTCGCTCGGTGAATTATAATTTTTAAATTAACATTTTATTTTTCCGGCATGTTTACCAGTGTGCTTGTTCGGAATTTAGATAACAGCAATTTAGAGTACAATTACAAAACGAATGAAATTATTTTGACGAGCTGATGACATAATGTCTAAAGTTTTACTATTGATGCATTTAATATGGAATAAGACATTTTTTTGATATCCCACTTTTACTTGCAATCTATTCAAAATACATTCAGCAAATTTCATCTAAAAATGACATGTAGAAGAGTGCTCAGTAGCAATCTCCTGTAACAATTGGATTTTATCCGTTATGTGAATTGGGGAAAATAGAACTTAAATACTAAGCCTTAAAACTAAAATTAACTTAAATAATAACATTAAAATCTGGAAGCGAGAGTGCGCGGCTTAGTCTTCATCCTAACGTTTTAGCAGCGAATCTTCAATACCAGCCCATAATCAATAGGAGGTTACACAGACACCTGCCCAATGATCTATACTGAAGCGTCCGATTTCTTCTTTGACCTTTGAGATTTGGAGGTCCTTGCGAATAATACTGTGTTGGGCACAAACAGAGATGCGTTCACTATCATGCTCAGCACTTTTACTTGAAATCGTTCGAGGATTTAGATATTGGAGGAAGATTCTGTACCCCAGAGCTGGATGCTTATGACCAGATTGGTTTGATTATTACTTTGTATATCAGGATTTTTTTCTCGGTAGTGAGTCTGGGGTTGGGCCCTAGCAACCAGTACATTTTGGAGAGGATTAATTCTATAACTGTTTACGTTTAGTAAATATGTGATTTCGTCAGGTTAATCTCCTGTCGAGTTGTAGTCCAAAATACTTAACTTCTCCCTGTTGGGGTAGCTGTTGGTTATTTCCTCACAAACATTTGCTGGGAAGTTAACAATTACTCTGTGAAGCACTTGTCTTGTTTGGCTACTGTTGTCTAGTTTAAAGCTCTTGAGTTATGAGGATAGAAATCGAATCCAAAGGGTTAAAAACGCATGTTGACGCTATCCCTATTAGATATTCGTGAATACGAGCATATTTTTCAAATAGAAACTTGAATATGGACAATACATTTTATGTATTTCCTTTTGCAACCATAATCTTGTTTATTGGCCCTCAATAGCTGGTGTAAAATGGCTTTTATGGCCCTAGGGCCTATAAAGTTGCTAAGCAGTTTAACAAGCACCAACAATGTAGTATAGCAACACCAATAATCTGCATAGAAACCATAGCACACCAAAACTGCACAGCACTAGCACAACGATGGCGCAGTAGTCTGTAGCCAAGATACTGAATCCTTGAATTTTGTCCATGTTGAGAGCCAAAATGAAATAAAACGTTGTATGTACCACGTGCCTAATCACGATTATAAATAATTATTATGTACGATCGATCAATAACAGGAGTGTTTATATCTCAAATTTCAGGCGCACACCAAGTCTTTTTCGCCCTCGGGCGAGAAATATTTTTTTCGCCCGCTAAATGACATCACCGGGCGTAAAATAATTTTATTCACAAGCATATAACATATACCGGGTGCTGACTTGCGCAACGCACCATAGGAATTTGCATAGTAAATTCTTTATATTCAATTATTTGCTCCCCTAATTATTTTAGAGCTAAATTGTAAATACATTTTTTGTAGAGAAAAAAATACTGCATCTATTCATACTATTGCTAACAATTTTTCATTTTCCAGAACCGAAGAAATGCAAAAAATCAAACTAGCATTTTTACAAAAATCAGTGATGCCATGGAATTATTGAAACAAGCCAGCGCCAACGCAAATGCGTGCGGGGCGATCATCTAGTCACTGCCGTCAAAATATTAAATTTATTGTCGTTTTTCTTGTTTTGATGTAAGTTCTGAACCTCATTATTACACCTACAATTATTTAATATGGTGCCTGTAGTCTTAAACTTAAAATAAATCAGTCTTTTAATGGTTGTACTGTTTGGAATTTGCCGATACGAATATTTTACAATAAACAAGGAGCTTAGTTAACGAACGTCCACCATACTCGTAAAACCATTTTTGTTATGGACAAGGTCTAGGTACCTTAGAGACATTAAGCTGAACATAATTAATAATGAAACATCAATGACAAACAAACAAACAACACATATTGTCGCTCCGCACGCATTTGCGTTGGCATTGGCTTGTTTCAATAATTCCATGGCATCACTGATTTTTGTGAAAATGCTAGTTTGTTTTTTGCATTCCTTCAGTTCCGGAAAATGAAAAATTGTTAGCAACAGTATGAATGGATGCAGTATTTTTTTCTCTACAAAAAATGTATTTACACTTTGGCTCTAAAATAATTAGGGGAGCAAATAATGGAACATAAAGAATTTACTATGCAAATTCCTATGGTGCGTCGCGCAAGTCAGCACCCGGTATAACAAAAGTTTTGGCACAATATTTTTCGTTAGTAAATTCATAATACTGTTACCGCTTTCTTTACAAACAATACAAAAATTTTAATTTACCTCTGCGATACGCAATGTTGCGCACCTGCAGCAAAATTTCTCTGTTGTCTATTACGGTAACAAAGAAGTATAAGCTCGCGACTAAGGTACTATATTTATACGAGCAAGCTCGTCCGCCATTTTGAGTTACTGAAAGTGGCGGAAAATTCAAATTCTAGTTACTTTCCAAATAGCATACGGTAAGTCGGAAAAACAACGATCATGTCATTTAATTTTATCCTTCTTCAAAAAGATTGGTTTTTAAACAAATAAAAAGAAAGCAGAAAAAATCGAAACGAAAACGCTGTTAACTAACACGCACGTGGTTCAAAAAAGAGAAATTTAATAGTACCTTAGTTCAAACAACAGTGACGAGTGACAGAACTCGATAGAACTGACAGATACAGTTGACAGCACAGAACAACACCTACACACTGTATATAGATTTAAATAACCGCACTTGGATGAAGACTGTAATTATAATTATCATCGTAATGGAATGCACCAAGATTTAAATCGGCATGCATTCGCATTGTTCGTCTGGATCGAGCAGTACATACTCCAACGGTTTCTAGTCTTGCTTGGTTGACAGACGACAAAATGCACGGTTATCGGTCAGCGCAGCCAACGGCTTGGCGCTAAAATCCCTGTGACACAAAATCTAGTGGGATAAGCTTGCCTGGTTAATAAAGCACTCTACTCGCGACAGTTCAAGTCTACTACTTCTAGATTAAATCTGTAAGACACTATCAACAAAAGAGAGGGTACTTAAGACAGTACGCACCACGCAGAAATAAATAGTAAAACACTAGAGAACATTACTACAAATATAATTGGTTTAGTAGATTTAAGTTTAATGCATTATGTACATGTAGGCAAAGATGAAATTAAAGTTTCGAATGATCACCGATTTAAGTATAAATTGATTAAGTGTTAAGTAACAATAACGTGCGTAAAAAAAACTTATGGAGAGGGTTTTGAACTAGATCTTACAACCGCATGTTGGTGATTATTACATTGCTCTACCAAAAAGCAATATGCTCTTTTGCTTTATCCAGAATTCAACGCGCTCGATCACTTGAGTTGTCAGTTGTCAAAATGATGTATGCATACGCAATCCATAAAATACTATGCATCCGACAAAAGAAGAGCCCTGGTCATCAATGCTGTCTGTGTGGTAAATTACGACATGACTTTCAAAAATTACTATTTGACACAAGGCCACTTGATAACGGTTTTTAAAGCACTCTATAATTTACATACAAATTGTAGCAGTTACAAGAAAGCATTGTCCCCGAACGTTATCGCAAGGCACACAGCTATTGAATATACGAGTATTCTTATTTGCTACTCTATGAACGCGTATAATACCGGGTAAACCGTATTATACAGATCTGTGTAATTGGGTGCTTAACAGTAGAGCCAAAAGTTCAAAGACTGACATGGAACGTATGACAGCTTGAAAACTTTTCAAGTTCACAACCAATGTAACAAATGTTCAAATATACTAACAATAGTAATCCATGAATATTAATAATTAATTAAACACTTTAAAATAAAATCCTTGGTTCATTAGTAGTTCAAACAATTCAATATTTGACAATGCATTCCATGAATACTCACCGATTAAATTTAAACTTTCTGTTACTTTTACTTTGACTGTACATTACAAAGCCAATTAACTTTCGTAAAATGGTACACAACCCAATTGAATTAAACATCCAGATTACTGGAGGCAGCACCTGGAGATTGTTACAACGCCATCGATACCTTAGATACCTGGTGCTTCCAGCGCAGCTCGTTCCCTTTTATTGCGGCCACGTCATCCGTGGTGAACTGGCAAGGTCGTGGGCTCTCGCTCGAAGACGATGAAAATGGCAAGCAGTAAGCCCAGCGAAAGAAAAATGAAATTCCACAAAAACTGCCTGTGACTACGAGGCAGAGCCGGAGGCATACATTAGCTGGTTAACGGTCGAGCAAAGCAGGTCTCCAGGAAAAATCTCCTATTAAATTTCACAATGTAAAATGCATCCAAACCGGAAAATTGATTACATATGTGATTGTATTAACAGTCTAAGCCCCAAACTCCATGGGATGAGGTTTTTCACAAAGAGTCCCTTTTCACAAAAAGATTGCGGAGCAGTTTAATAAATATTTCGTGGATAGTGTTCAAGACATTCACATAAGTATTGGCCCAGCTAATGGTAAAATAAATTTAGGCGATATTGGAAACAATACCACAAGCATATTTAGATTTAAACCAATTACCTTGGAAAAATTACAGAAAGTGGTTTTAAAAATGAGTAACAAATCTAGTACTGATGGTATTAACCCTAAATTAATTTGTGACGCTTTACCAGTGATAGGAGAGATGCTGTTGCAGATTATTAATGAATCGTTTGCAACTGGGATTTTTCCTGAAATTTGGAAAACGGCGATTGTTAGTCCAATACCCAAAGTAAACGGAACAAAAAATAGTTCAGAATTCAGACCAATCAATATGTTACCTGCGTTCGAAAAAATCATAGAACATATAGCTAAGGAACAACTGGAAAATTATTTAGAGGAAAATAAAATCCTAATTAGTGAACAATCAGGTTTCCGAAAAGATCACTCTTGTGAAACTTCATTAAATTTAGTTTTAGTGAACTGGAAAGAGGATATAGAACATGGGAAAAAAATAGTGGCAGCGTTCATAGACCTGAAAAGAGCATTTGAAACAATCGACAGAGATCTGCTCTTAGCAAAAATGGAAAAATACGGAATAAAAGGATTCGAATTAAGATGGTTCAAGAATTATCTATGTGGCCGGCAGCAAATTACTAGATACGAAGGTGAAGATTCTCGAGCAATTGAAGTGTGTTTAGGGGTTCCTCAAGGCTCAATTTTAGGCCCTCTTTTGTTTATCCTCTACATCAATGATATAAACTCAGCAGTGCAAGGTTGTCAATATAACTTATTCGCAGATGACACTCTGGTAACTAGTGCCGATATAAATGTGAACGATGCAGTAAATAAATTAAATAGTGACCTGAAAAATATATCTAAATGGCTAAAATTGAACAAGCTTAAGTTAAATACATCTAAAACAAAAGCAATGGTTATCAGTAGCGGACGATTATTAACCGATACGATAACTAGTGTAATTGTTGACGATGTAGTAATTGAATATGTCCCTAAAATAAAATATCTTGGAATTGTAATAGATAATAGGCTATCTTTTAAGGAACATGTGGATTTTGTTGTAGGTAAAACGGCTAAAAAAATAGGTTTCTTTGGGCGAATCAGTTCCAAATTAAACTTGTGGTCGAGGATACTTGTTTACAAAACAATTATTGCACCACATTTTGAATATTGTGCTAGCGTGTTATTTATAGCCAACGAAGGTGAATTGCAGCGTCTACAAAAACTGCAAAATAGAGCAATGCGTATTATTCTATTTTGTAATAAACGAACCAGCATCAATTTAATGTTGGAAACGCTGCAATGGCTTAGTATTAAACAGCGAATTTATTTTAATACTTTAATTCTGATCTTTAAAATTGTTAATAACAAATTACCTGCATATTTAAATAAATTTATTGTATACAATAGAGATATACATAGTTATGAGACAAGAAGTGTAAATAATTTTAGATTACCTACAACAACGAAAGCGTGTTCACAAAAAATCTATATTACAAAGGTTTAAAATTATATAATGAAATGCCTGATGAAGCGAAACAGGCAACAAATGTATCGCAATTTAAAAGGTTATGTTCTAACTATGTCAAATCTGTTTGTAAATGAATTATGTGTCTTTTTTTTGTAAACATCTATCTTGATGAATAAATTTACTTACTTACTTACTTACTTACTTGTGCCATACGGTACCGAGGACGTCTTGATGCTAATATTAACAACTATCTACAGTTGTTGCACAATTGTGAATTTGGTTTCTTAAAACGAGTTAAATTATTAGTATTGTGGAGAAAACTAGGTATTAATGCAACCATTAGATAACAGCGACGCCTATAATTGGCCTAACGGCTGTTGGCTGAGTGCGAAATAAATAAATAAATAAATAAACAGCCATGCATTAACAAATAGTTCAGCTATAGCGTCCTTCATCGTGTTTAGTTTCGAATTGGTTCCATCTTATATATCTACGTATCTATACAGGGTGTCCTATAAGTATGGTCATTAAATTAAATGAGTATATACTGACCTCAGTACAACTACATTGCATTAAAACGAATCGCTTACGGAAAAAAGAAAATCGTATTAGGGCTGGTGGAGATTTTTAAAAACCCCTGTCTAAATCAGTAATAGTACATTGACCTATTGCACCAAATGTGATTTTAATAACCAAAAACTGTTTTTTTTTGCTCCTGTAGTTTATTAAAACTCGGTCTTATCGCAACCACATGTCCGAACTTTGTTGATAGCAGTGACCGTCAATCAGTTTAAACAAGTAAATGTTTTATTTTTTGTGGAATTATTATTAATATTTGAGGGATAGCTTATTACGCCAAATTGTTCTGTTTGATGTCCTCTAATATTCCAAGATTTAATGACCGTACTTGTGAATCATCCTGTATAATATGCATCTCTAATGAATTTGTTATTTATAGCATTCCCGCATAGCATCTCCAAATATTCACGTATTATATGTTTGATAAACAACATTTTCCTCTACTTCTAGACCACAATTGTTGGTAATTTTATTTATCGCATTTCATTTGGCAATGTACTACATTTTTACATTCAAAATCGTTTAGAAATGTGGTACTTTTCTGTATTAGCAACAGTTTGTAATACAGCCTTTGGCCTAGCGCTACACCTACTGAATTAGTACGTTACAATGTCCTGATTCGCTAGCTTATCCAGTCGGTGAGCTATGAGACTCTATTCACATCGGCAGTGCAGCTAAGGGTAAACTAATATTGTTGGGGTCAGCTCGTTGATACCCGAAATGTTGTACTTACGAATGCAAACCCCAATGGTAATAAAAACCCAACAGTTTACAGGGATACATATAATCTGTAAACAAACATGGACACACAAAGAAAAATATACATAAACACAAGTACACAAACCAATTATGCACTGCACATGAGAAAATACCTTAACTAGATTCCAAACGTTCAGTAGCGCATGCAAAGTCACAGCTCACGAGCGCAATTCCTAAAATAATTCCGCACACACAAATAGTTCGGACGCGAAGTTGTCGATTCTTTTTAGGACGCGTCGTTATTTGCAGCCCTGGACGCCAAATAAACGTAATGCCAGCAGGTAATTCCCCGTTATCAGATAGCGACCCACTTGCTCGTAGTTGCGCAATGGTTCATTACAACAATTATTGAAAATGTTGTAATTGTTGTTGAATCTTTTGACATAGACTTACAGGATCACCAACAATACACTTCAGTACTGCCAAACGCATAACATCAACTGGAGCTGCTTATTGTGATTTAGTACATAGAAATGAGTTCTGGTCAGATTGGTTATGTTTTGATATTTAGTGTCAATTTTATGTAAAAATTTAATACTTTACATTTCTTATGAAATGCGATAAAATATTATACGCAACACGTTTGAAAAGTGATGTTTTACTGAACAACTATGACTAGTTTGAGTACGAGCGTTCCATGACTGGGAGTAGAAAGACCAGAAACAAGTATTTTCATAAAGCATTACAGTCAATCGGAATTATACTGTAATATTTAGTACCCTTTGAATTGTGTTTATGTTACGAGTACTATGACAATGTACATTTCTTGTATTGTTCTTATATTGTGTATAATAAAAACTCCCTAGAGAAGAAATATTCATATTATCTCCCTAAGAACAATAGTAGATTATGCAATGAGGGAGAGAAATGCGTCATTTTGCTTCGCCCTCTAGTCAGAAATTGCACTGAAGCAAAATAGCATTCTCTCCGAGTTGCATATACTATCTTTTTCACGTTGCAGGAAGATTTAAAACGAAAACCCGTTTTTTTTAAACGTCATTTATTGATATTTTAGTTACAATTATTTTAAAATTGGTAGCCTATGGTAGATTTTAAAGTTGGTGGTACTGTAAGTCATTATGACAAGAGCTCACAAATATGTCAAATTCGAGGTTAGCAGGTTAGGTTTTGCGTCAGTTTGTGTCAAAACTGACACAAAACCTAACCTGATAACATCGAATTTGACATAATTGTTCTGTCAGTCATAATGAAAACACCGTAGGGAAATTTTTGTCTTATTTAGTCTCTAGGGAGTAAATGTTTTACTTCTGTCACAATTTTGATGCTACAGAAACAGGCTTCTACTCCCGGTCGTGGAAAAAATGCGTTTTCACAAGTCTGCTCTACTCCAAGTTCCAATTTCATCTCATGAACGTATCTTGCCCAGTCCTTTATTCCTACTACTTTAAGATCATGTCATGTTGGGTCTTCCTATCTCCCTCTAGGCTTTCCTCGTATTTTCCTTCTAGGTCTTCTACATATCTTAACACTCACTTAGCCCAAAATATTTAAGGTACTTTTCTGTTATCGCAAACGATTCTATTCGCATGCATTATTGAAACGCCGAAGACGACGTTATAGCACAATGATCAAGACTGCAACTAACCTAAACAAGCTACAACACCACACAGCAACTTTGAATCCTGGGTGTCACCGGTACATTAAAAATTGAAGGAGTCCACATAACAGAAAACTACCCTTATTCATTCTTTGTGCTCTTATAAATGTTACTATATGTTATCCTTTATGTCTACGTCAATTTCGATATTTATCATTCTTCTGACATCTCTCTTGAACTGTGACCAACCCCCATATTTTCCTTGGAAGTCCCTCTAGAAATTTTTCAACTCCTCTTCCTGATTTTTAATCGTTGTTGTGTCATTCCGTATAGTATCAATAAGGGTTTGTAGGTGTTAAGTGCTGTATCCAACCTTTGGCCGTTTCGCCTTTTCCTGGTGTTATCGTTACACTCTAACACATTAAAACTAAAACACTTTGAAGTATATATTTCTCCTTTGTAAGCGCTCGTTGCATATATTGTATATTTTTTTGTGGTACATAATAAGGTATGTATTTGTAATTTTCTTGATATTTTAGTTTGTTGCTTCACTCAGGCGTTAATAAATAAATTAACTGAGTAAATCAACATAACTAACTTATATGGATACAGACTTTATGGTTGAAACAACAATAGTAAACGCTCCGGCGACCGACGATGAAGTGGAATTTGGTACATCTTTACGTGCTTGCCTTCCCAAATAAACAGTCCCAGATGACGAGGGATTACAATGTTCGTGAGCTGCTACAAGGCCGTTGCTACAATCTGTTGTACAGCTATTCAGTTCTACTGGTATTATTATCTTTTACACCAGACTGAACCATGTTTGAAACGGTCCAATTCGTACCACCTGCATTTACATATTTCATACCTTTCTATTATAGACTGATTAGTAATAAGGCAGTATGTGTTCTTATGTTTATTTACGTAGCAGTGCATCATAAGTTAGAAATGCTATGTGAGTGACCGCGGACTATAGAGTCTCAAGTGTGGACGCGCTAGTGTTACGTGAGAACATGTTCTAACAATACAGGTTAATTCGGAGAACAAGGAGCAGCGGATTTGAAACGACACTGAGGCCTGCAAGTGAATTAATTCGCTGTCAAACCTGCGAAAGTCGCCCTGGTTCGCGCCCTAATAAGCGAATAGTGCGGATTAATTGGTTCGCGCCTAAATTGACCAAGTGAAGTCTTACGTGGGCCCACCACGGGGTACGTGCAGCTCTAGGCGAAGTGAAAGCCAAGAAGCGAAACAACGCATTGGAGGCTCCAAAGGTATCCAAATGGACAGCGTTCGAAAAGTAGTTTCAACCGCAGCACCTCAGCGATCCCTGGGCTAGTTGTGGAACAAAGCGAACAAGGTTAGTTCTGTTTGCAATCGCGCTAAGAGATCCAACAGCAATTACAACATTTTCAATAATTGTTGTAATGAACCATTGCGCAACTACGAGCAAGTGGGTCGCTGTCAGATAACGGGGAGTTACCGGGCGGCATTACGTCATTTGCTGATTTGGCGTCCAGGGGCTGCAAATAACGACGCGTCCGAACTATTTGTGTGTGCGGAATTATTTTAGGCATTGCGCTCGTGAACTTTGACTTTGCATGCACTACTGAACGTTTGGAATCTAGTTAAGGCATTTTCTCACGTGCAGTGCATAACTGCTTTGTGTACTTGTTTTTATGTATATTTTTCTTTGTGTGTCCATGTTTGTTTACAGATTATATGTATCCCTGTATACTGTTGGGTTTTTATTACCATTGGGGTTTGTACTTGTAAGTACAACATTTCGGGTGTCAACGAGCTGACCTCAACAATATTAGTTTACCCTGCGCTGCACTGACGATATGCATAGAGCCTCATAGCTCACCGACTGGATAAGCTAGCGAACCAGGGCATTCTAACGTAATAATTCAGTAGGTGTAGGGCTAGGCAAAATGCCGTATTACATGTTGTTGACAGTACAGCATCATACTACTAACTCTTTTAAGATATTTGATACGCTATTAGTTGTATTCAGTAATGCTACACTTCTATATTCTTCCAGCTTTTTATTTCTCATTTCTTGTGTATCAGCACGATAACTCACTTAATTCATTTTTCGACACCATTTTGTTTCTATCTTTCATATACCAAAAAGTGTAAATATTGTCCAATGCAGTTCATCCCCTCCAAATTTTAGAAGTCTGTTATATTATATGCTCCGTGCTCTTTATTAACGTTACTTATTTTACTGCATCTTGCACTTCCTGCTTGGCGGTGCTTCATTACTTCTTTTTTCTTTCTCTTTCTATGCACTTCGTGTCTTCTCGTCTTTGTCTTCACTATTAAAATATTTGATCTTCCCATAGAAACCACGTGCATTGTTTTTTCCTTATTTTTTTGTTGCTTCTAATTTGTTATTCATTAATTCTTATCTTTCCTTTTACATAAGTTATTAGTTGGTACCTACTATTTCATATTTGCCTGTGGAATTTTTGTTTATAGTATTGTTACCATCTCAATGTTGTTGATTTCTTACATCTGTGATTATGTCGGTTTTTATTCTTCTTTTCTTGTTTTGCCTATTGTAGCTCACTCTTTCCTCTACTGCTTTTATTATTATTTTACTTATTTTCTTCGACTTTTGCTCAGTATCTGACAAGCTTTCATCTTGAAATCGGTCTGAAAATTTTCTATTTCTGCTTAATTTCCTAATCTGTCGTCTTTTCCTGGAGCATTTTATAAATGAGTTTTTTGTTCAGTTACGTGCACTATTGCCATTTCTAAAAAAAATCACTTCTCGATACGATATTGTCTAATAAACAGCTTTAATTCTATTTGTCGTATTAATATATGATTAATCTCGTCTTCTATGTGACTGTTCGGCTACCTCCATTCGCCTTTTATATTTCCGTGGATGTTGGAACTTTGTTTGTATCGTGTACAAGCAGTGGCAGTGCAAGAGCACCTTGGGCACCTAAGCAAATATAAAAATGCCCCCCCCCCTTGTAAAAGATTTATATACCCAATGAATTGTATATTTATAATTATAGTATACAAAGTAAACGTTTAACAAAAAATAAAATAGCATCCTGTTATAACCAACAGAAATAGAGTAGAAAATGCCTAACATTTAACACATTTTATAACTAACATATCTAACAAAATATCAATTAAAAATATAACATGTTACCGTTACGGCGACTAAAAAGAAGCAAGCAAAGGCCAACGGCTTCTCAGCCGGAGCTGGTCGTGGGTAAAATACAAAAGACTGATAAGCTTTAGCTGAAAAATAAAATATGGGCGCCAAGTAGCTAGTAACCCAGCGCTTTGCTAAACAAAAGATAGGTCAAGGTAGTATAATTTTCGAGGACAGAAATACAATACACAATTAAAATACACACACACAATATCTCAATATACGGCTACCAAATCTTATCACAGTATCTCAATAGGGAGATCATATATCACAGTTTAATCAATACCATACAAAGCACAAGGCTAAACTCACCGCAAAACTGCCAATTACATTTATAAGGGCATAAAAATAAATAATTATAAACGGTATGTAGCTGTTACAAATTAGTAGTATTAAAATAGGATACAAGATTGGTGTTAGATTTGGCCAAATGCACTACTGAATAAACACTTAGCAAAAGTTCGAAAGCATCTTGGCTTCGACACAGCTATTAAAATTAAAATCTAAATTTAGATTGCACGTTGAATGTAACCGAACACCCAGTATGCAAGGCTTAGCCTTTGTTTAATTAATAATTAATTTATACCGACGCAATCACGGGCCTACAAGATCTTGTTTTGGTTCCGTAAGGGCGAATTCGCGATATTGCAAGGCAAATTGCATTTACAACGGACGTGACGCGAGCATTATAATTTCTCTTGCACAGCAGGGCGCAGATAGAGATATTATTCAACGGTGTAATAGGTGACATTTGAAAATGTAAAAAAATGCTTTCATGCACTTGACTGCACAACTAACTTACAATACCGTCAAAAATTATTCCGAGGTCGGAGACCATACAATACCGGTAAAACATAGTCCGTACATATGACCTAAATATCGATCAAAAGAGCTACCGCTAAATTTTGTTTACAATGCAGAAATTAGTTACTGTTTTGTAATGCAGAATCAAATAAGGTTCCACAGGTGAGCTTACCGCTTAAGAATACACGTTAAAAACATTCATAAGTTTATCGAGCACATTGCAGCACCGTCACGCAGTTGGGCCGAAGATTCGGGAGTTCGAAACGGATATAGTAATCTAACAGACCTTTGCGATGGGCTACACTTCGGCAGCAGTGGCTGCAAGCAGGGGCCAAAGGGCAATGAGGAGGTCAAAAGTGGGTGACCACCGAGTAGCTGTCGCAGGAGGTTTGCTGGTGCTATCCTGTCATGTAACGCAGGCTCGACTGGCCACTGGCGGAGCAATCCTCGATTCGCCACCAAGTAGAAAGGGGGCTGCTGGCACGTTGCCAAGCGAAGGGAGTACTGCAGGTACGTAGCCACACGGCAATACTGTACATATGTTCCCAGCGGGGAAAAGAAAAAGCTGAAAGGACAACTAACAATAGAATCGAACTGAACGAACCTAGAAAAACCACATACCCGTTTCAGATCTTCACGGCTGAATTTCGCCAAGGAGGTTGACCATGTGCTGCTAAAGCAAAATCCCCAAACAAAGTCTGGGCTAGGAGATCACAGCAAATAACATCCTCGGGGCCTAATCCAGACCACCTCGGAATCCAAAATTACACCAAAAGCGATTTCCTACACAGGATGCGCTTGAATAAATCCAATAAAGTTACGTCTCCAAGACGCGAATTTTCAAAGCACCTGTCTTTAACAGCACAAAAATGGCGAATGCCAAAATGGTTTCCAAAACTGATAAAACCAAAAATCAAGTCTTGGGGGGGGTTCAGATATGCATAAAGTGAAGCCTACACACCAGGGGCTCTCAGACCTGTAATTCTTATCATATGGTTTACTTAGATTGGAATGTGACTTTCAGAAGATCTAAATGCTCAGTAATGCTGTAAGAAAAATTAAACTCGAAGGAAAATATGGCAAAAGTTAGTTTTAACCAAGATTAGGGCAAATAATTAGCTAAATAGTTGTAAATGACTTTTGAACCGTAACAAACACTAAATAAAATCTTCAAGTTGGCATAAGCACAAATACAAAGAAAACCGATGAATCAATATCTACCTAGATAACACTAGTAAAATAAAGTAATATTCAGGTAAAATCCTAAGAACCCACTTGAAAATAGGTAACAAATACTTAGTATTTATTTGTATTGTAGTGGAGCCATAAATCGCAATAACTCGTTGTCAACAGTTAGCGTAAGAATTCCAAAGAAAGTAAGCTCGTCTATAAAATAAACAGTGCCAGTCCGCAATAAATATTTGTGAAATGCAAGCAGTTAGCTTAAGTACCATTAGAAAACTTTCTAGCAAACGGATGCACGCAGTTAAAAAAGGTGATTTGTGCGCGGAATTCAACGGAGAGAAATTATTCAACGTCCCTCGAACTAAAGGGGTTTCTTAAAATACACTTTTCTAAATCAGAAGCGAAAGTGAAGTCACAATACAAAACTGCAGCTGTAAAAATCTAGTGAATTTCAAGTGGTGTCATAAACTCATAAAACCTCCAACCGTTGCGTCCCAAGTGAAAGTGTTGTACCATTGTTGTGACTACAATAGAAAATCCTTTTTCTATATTGTGTAAATTGTGTAACATGGGTATATAAACCAGAGCGATGGGGTTGATCGAGATCATTGCACATCAGGTCTTCGCCTGTTAAACCACTTTTGTTAAACAGACACGCAAAGAGTCAATTCCTCAATGCGTTTAAAATTAATCTCATACTTACTGAAGCATTCACTTTGGATGTTTCAGGAGCTAAGTGTCAGATCCACAAACGCTCACATGTATGCTGATTAACAAGACCTATTCAATCCACACTTGTCATAGTATAGTAGCAAATCCGCACATTTAATTTTATGTCTGTAATCCGTTGCGTTAAATAAAGAATATTACAAGTGGTGTAGTTATTCGTGTGTGTAATTTCTAACGAACACCTTAACCACTCACTTTATTGGTGACCCCGGACTAAGAACATCGTAAAATAAACAAATCAGTCCTCAGTGTTATGTACCTCGAATTCATTTTAAATTGGTGATTCTCGACTACGAACTACGCGGAAACAGCATAAATTAGACGATTAAAAACTCGCGTTCGCGACCGGGTAATCGGTAAATAGTGAAGTAAAAATAAGTGAAGTCCGCTACGACATTTCACGATGGCAACAGAAGGCAACATACCTGTCACTACCAACAACGAATCGACAACCAGTTCAATCGACATAACTAACATAAAAGTACCTCCATTTTGGCCAACGAAACCTGCACTGTGGTTCGTACAACTAGAAGGACAGTTTGCTCTCAACAACATTACGCGAGATATCACCAAATATTATTACGTAAGTGCTAATCTAGACAATAAATATGCGCAAGAAGTCGAAGACATCCTCACCAACCCGCCACGTCAAGAGATGTACGAGACGCTCAAACAGGCTCTAATTAAGCGCCTATCCACTTCTCGCGAGCAGAAGATAAAACAACTTCTAGAGCACGAGGAAATAGGCGATCGCACACCGTCCCAATTTTTGAGGCATCTCACGAATTTAGCAGACGGCGAGGTACCAGAGAACTTCATACGTACATTATGGATCGGGCGACTTCCAGATAGCATGCAGGCTATCCTGATGACGCAAGCAAGCAGCAATCTCCAAGCTGTGTCCACTTTGGCAGACAAAATTGCCGAAATCACCCCCAGGACGTTCCAGGTGGCATCCACTGTTTCTTGCGGCGACGACGAGAAAATCAATCAGCTGTGCAAGCAAGTTGCTGAATTATCCCAGCAAGTTGCACGGATGAGCCGGGAAAAACAGCCGCGAAGCAACAGCAAACAACGGTACCGTTCCAGGTCGCAATCTTCGTCGCGAATCTGTTGGTACCACCGCCGATTTAAAGACAATGCAACGAAATGCACTCAGCCGTGCCACTACCAAAAAAACGATCAGGGGAGTTCGTAAACGCGGCACATGGCTCCTTGTCTAACAATCGCCGCCTTTTTCTAACGGACGTGTCAACTAAATGGCATTTCCTGATTGACACAGGGGCGGATTTGTGTGTATTGCCGAGAACATTTATAAAAGGACCGCGCGCGCGTACCGAGTACGAACTTAGCGCGGTAAACAACTCGGTAATTAGTACATATAGTGTTAAACTTAGATTTTAAGCTGAGGCGAACATTTTCGTGGAAATTTGTCGTCGCAGACATCGACAAGCCGATAATTGGCGCAGACTTTCTCAGCCACTTCGGTTTACTTGTTGATATTAGGAACAAGCGCCTAATAGACAATGTAACCCAGCTGAAAGCAATCGGTGTAGTGCGGGAGTGTGTATCGCCACAAATAAAAACAATTTCCGGCGACTCGGCTTGCCATAAGCTTCTAGCGAAGTTCCCGGACATCGCGCGTCCGTCAGTTCTGCCTAAGAAAATAAAACATGCCACTACACATCGAATAATTACGTCAGCCCGTCACGTGCAGGCCTAGAAGACTCCCACCGGATAGGTTACATGCAGCTAAGAAAGAGTTCCAGTTTATGCTCGATCAAGGAATAGCTCGCCCATCCAAAAGTAATTGGTCTGCAGCCCTTCATCTAGCGCCCAAGAAAGACAATGGATGGCGTCCTTGCGGAAATTATAGAGCGCTAAACGCGAGAACTCTGGCGGATTGTTATCCTGTACCACACATCGAGGATTTCGCGCACAATCTTTTTGGTTGCAAGGTCTTCTCAACAATCGATCTGGTAAGAGCCTTCAACCAAATCCCAGTTCACAGCGACGATATTTGCAAAACAGCAATTACAACTCCATTCGGAATGTATGAATTTCCTTTCATGAGTTTTGGTTTAAAGAATGCTGCCCAAACGTTCCAGCGTTTTATAGATGAGGTTACCAGAGGACTCGACTTTTGCTACGCATTTATTGACGACCTACTGGTAGCTTCCACATCAGAGGAACAGCACCTGGAGCATCTCAGCCAACTCTTCAGCAGGCTCAGCGAGTATGGAGTACTGATCAACTCGGCGAAATGTAACCTTGGCAAGCCCAGCGTCAACTTCCTTGGGTACTCCATTTCACAAGAAGGAATTAAACCCCCAGAAGACCGCATCGAGGCTATTAAGCAAGTGCCCAAGCCCAAGACAATTAAAGAGCTGCGCCGTTTCTTAGGAATGCTGAACTTTTACAGAAGGTTCCTTCCTAACGCAGCAGAAGTCTTGGCTCCGATGAATAAACACCAGCAAGGACCCAAGGTAAAGCCAAAACGGAAATCCAATGGAACCCAGAGTCGAAAGAAGCTTTCTCACGCTCCAAAACAATACTAGCAAACGCTACTCTCCTGGCGCATCCAGCACCTGCAGTTCCAACATCAGTCATGGTTGATGCATCTGATGTCGCTATGGGAGCTGTGCTACAACAGCATGTGGACGGAGCATGGCAGCCCTTAGCGTTCTTCTCCAAAAAGCTAAACGCTGCCCAGAAGAAATACAGCGCCTACGATCGAGAGCTACTGGCAGCTTATTCAGCTGTGAAGCGCTTCCGCTACTTCGTAGAAGGCCGCAAGTTCACGCTCTACACCGACCACAAGCCATCAATATACGCGTTCCAACAAAAACCAGAACGCGCCTCGCCCAGACAATTCCGTCACCTGGACTTTATTGGACAGTTCACGACGGATATTCGTCATGTCGCTGGAAGCGACAACATTCCCGCGGATACATTATCACGTGTGTCTGTTGCAGGTTGTTCAGCAGCTTTTCCAGGCAGCCCAATTAATTACAAAGCGCTGGAAAAAGCGCAAGAATCGGATGCCAAGCTGAAGACATTCCTACACCCTGAGGCCGTGCTAGACTTGAAGAAGGTCTACTTCCCGGATCAGGATGCGGACGTCTACTGTGATGCAACTACAGGGACACTTCGCCCCTTCATCACACAACAGTTCCGACGCCCGGTGTTCGACGCCCTCCACAACCTCTCTCATCCCGGAATTCGAGCCACGACGCAACTCGTCTCCTCCAGGTTTGTATGGCCTTCCATACGCAAGGACTGCAGCCTTTGGAGCAAGACGTGCATCCCATGTCAGCGCTCGAAGATCACCAGGCACGTAGCAGCACCAGTGGGAAACTTCTCCACGCCCTCCTCCAGGTTCGAGCACGTGCATCTCGACCTTGTTGGGCCACTTCCTTCATCGCTAGGCAATACGTACTGCCTGACATGCATCGATCGCTACTCCCGATGGCCTGAGGCCATACCAATCCCTGACATCACGGCTGAAACGGTGGCCAGAGCCTTCTTCAACAGCTGGATAGCTAGATTTGGGATGCCTCTGCGGATCACAACGGACCGCGGCCGGCAGTTCACCTCCAATCTGTTCAAGGAATTAGCCAACCTTTTGGGATCGCAGCACATGCACACGACAGCATACCATCCGGCAGCTAACGGCATGATAGAACGATTCCACCGCCAGCTAAAAGCCGCAATCGAGTGCCACACAGACACCAGGTGGACAGAACACCTGCCAGCAGTTCTCCTGGGCATTCGCACAGCCATTAAGGAAGACCTCAACGCTACCTCAGCCGAGATGGTCTACGGCGAGAACATTCGACTACCAGGGGAATTTTTTACTGCTACGAAAGACGTACATGCAGCCGATTTCGTAAACCAGCTCAGAGAGCATTTTGATAAGGTACGCCCGACTGCAGCTCAGCATCATGGCCAGCGCAAAGCATTCGTCTTCAAAGATCTCGCGACTTCCACACATGTGTTTGTGAAAAACGATGCCACGCGCAAGCCGCTGCAAGCTGCTTACAATGGCCCATTCCCGGTGATCTCCAGAGCAGCAAAAACCTTCAGCGTCGAAATCCGCGGCAAGCCAGTGACGGTTACGATAGATAGGCTCAAACCCGCATATCTTGCAGCTGAGCCAGAGCAGGAACAAGCTGCAACCAGCACCGCGGCGCACAAAGACGCCGATACAAACAAGCAGACGACAACCACCAGAAGTGGACGGCGAGTACATTTCCCGGATTACTTCCGGGCAGCATAATCTCGTGGCTTAACCAATGGTAAGGGGGTCATGTAGTGGAGCCATAAATCGCAATAACTCGTTGTCAACAGTTAGCGTAAGAATTCCAAAGAAAGGAAGCTCGCCTATAAAATAAACAGTGCCAGTCCGCAATAAATATTTGTGAAATGCAAGCAGTTAGCTTAAGTACCATTAGAAAACTTTCTAGCAAACGGATGCACGCAGTTAAAAAAGGTGATTTGTGCGCGGAATTCAACGGAGAGAAATTATTCAACGTCCCTCGAACTAAAGGGGTTTCTTAAAATACACTTTTCTAAATCAGAAGCGAAAGTGAAGTCACAATACAAAACTGCAGCTGTAAAAATCTAGTGAATTTCAAGTGGTGTCATAAACTCATAAAACCTCCAACCGTTGCGTCCCAAGTGAAAGTGTTGTACTATTGTTGCGACTAGAATAGAAAATCCTTTTTCTATATTGTGTAAATTGTGTAACATGGGTATATAAACCAGAGCGATGGGGTTGAACGAGATCATTGCACATCAGGTCTTCGCCTGTTAAACCACTTTGGTTAAACAGACACGCAAAGAGTCAATTCCTCAATGCGTTTAAAATTAATCTCATACTTACTGAAGCATTCACTTTGGATGTTTCAGGAGCTAAGTGTCAGATCCACAAACGCTCACATGTATGCTGATTAACAAGACCTATTCGATCCACACTTGTAATAGTATAGTAGCAAATCCGCACATTTAATTTTATGTCTGTAATCCGTTGCGTTAAATAAAGAATATTAAAAGTGGTGTAGTTATTCGTGTGTGTAATTTCTAACGAACACCTTAACCACCCACCTTAGTATCATTAATATTTGTAAAACGCCGTGAAAATAAATTGATCAGAAATAAAAAATGTTTCTTTCTGGCCTTATTGACAGCAAATTGTTCTACAAGATTCTTATGTCCATCGTAGACGATGATTTTTGCTCAATTGACAAAACCGAAATGTCATGTAGCCTATCTCGGCTCGTAGAATTTCTTAAATATTGTTTTATTATTTTCAACTTGCTAAATGATCTTTCTATTGTGGCAGGTAGAGTTAACAATAAAACCAATGCAGTAATAATATCGCAAACTTGTCAAATCTGGAACACTCAAGCTATCATTTAAATCCTCTTTTAGTAAGGAGATAGCGTTCACAAACTGAATGGCGAGATTATTATTGAGGACATCAGAATACTTTTTCTGAAGCAAATCACATCGGACCTGTTCAACTTCTTGCATTCTTAAAACGTTTTTCGGTTCTAAAAATTTAAAAATATTTGTCAGTTTTTCAAAGCTCTTAAATCGAGTCCGATCACTGATGAATGATAACTGAGAGTGGGAACTGAGGCTGCAGTGCTATCAATCTATACCTAAATGAAGTAGAAGATATCGAGACATTTAATAAGCGAATACAGAACTTACCGGGCCCCCAAAGGGCCCTCTTAAGGGCCCGGGCCCCTAAGCAACGCTTATACCCGCTTATGCATATCACCGCCACTGTGTACAAGTTTTTCCCTTCTGCCATTTGCCACATTCTATTTCCATTGTCATTAATAAATTTATGTATAGTGATTTTTATCAAATACATACTTCTCTATAACATTCCTCCTTTCTAACCTATCCATTTAGGTCCTCCAAATTAATTATTATGTTGAAAAAATTAAACGAAGTAAACTACTGGGTATAAATCTAGGGTTTCTGCTTATTCTTTGTTTAAATGTAGACGAACTAATCATTATTTTAAAGTTTCTACAAAGCCCCTTGAAAACCCTACCATCAAATATTGTAAGAACAAAAATCTATAATTAAGGGAAATATGAGTAAACCTAGATAACAATCGCTAAATAGATCTACTTCCCTCCTGATAAGTCGCGCGAAGCGCTTCCGCCTCACTAATAATATTTTCAAAGACAGCAATTCGAGAAATAATGGGAAGGCAGGACACTTCGTCCTGCGATATTTAGCGGACCGAAAGAAATGGCCCATTGAGCACTTAGCGGAGGAAAGCCTGCAGTGGAAATACATCATGCTCCGTCTTCGGGAAAACGGGACAAAAATCAGGGGGAGCCCCCTCCTGGTCACTTAATGACGCTTATACTGGCCGTTAAGATCAGACCTCAGCTATTCTTATTATGAGTCAGAACTGTTGCAGAAGTTCCAAACTGGACGAGCAAAGCCGCTGAAACTTGTGGTTTGCCCTGAAACGCGCATTCGGAATCGCTGTTTTTTGCCCAGACGCATCCGTCGTTTCGCGACAGCAACGAAATAATGGCCATTTACCGACTGCTATAAACTTCTACTTTATGTTTGTTTTCAGCGGCTTCTCCTGTTAATGCGTCCATCTTCCTACTGCCATTTTTCATATTAACCGCCGAGAATTCCCAGTTAATCACCGGCGCTTCAAAAAATTAGAAGGCTTTGCCGCAGATTTCATGAGGCGCAGTTAATAAAACCGTTAAGGCCGCGTTTAAATTCAGTATGCATTTTAATTTTACCATTTTAATTTAGCTCATGTGATCAAGTTACCGTCGGAATGCGGACCCCGTTGGTGATGATTTATATCTTCATCAAGGCGGGCTTGATAATGGATTTCCCCCTCAATACAAATAATCAAGTAATGAGCCCCAAATTGTAATTATCGTAAAAGTGCGGATAACGACTATTGAGCACTTACCTAAAATTGGAATTTGGAAGACACCCTATTAATGCACCTCAAATTGCACTCGCAGCACTGAACGTCTTGTTTCGCGTTGTCAAATCCTCGCCATGAATTCTGTTTTGCGGATCTGCATGAATTATTCAAATTTCGGCGATCTAAACACAATGGGAAGTGATAATCTATGAATTTGATTAAGTAGTGCAAGTGTTGTCGCTTTTCTTATGCATGCAAACGTGGGAAAGATTAAATAATATTTGGTGATGTGGAGTTGCACAATGATGAGAACCGAAGCATCTAACTTCATAATCGCAACATACTTCCCCTACATGTTGTTTTATGTTAATTTATTTTTGCAATGTATCTGAAGTCGTATCCAAGTTATTCAGTTAGCGTATTAACATGCCTACTGTATCATAGAAATCTTATCAGGAAGGTGTTATGGAAAAGATTCTTAAGTAGTGTATGTAATCTCTTCGAAATTAAAAGTTCAAAAGTTTGTTAATGTCAAACTATATTTCAGCTCCAATGAGAGTATTAAAATGCTCTTATTGGCAAATACTTCCATAGGGGTGCGGACAATTAATTTTTGTTTGTAGGTTTAAAGGGCAGAGCTCTGGTAAGCATTTATTTCCCTTGTCGACTTGAAATCTAGAACTATGAGGCCTTAACCTGAGTAGCTGCAATTGTTAATGGTTGCGAGAACTCTTGAAGGTATTTTGGCCATCCTTAGGTGAAACTGGCCCCTTTCTCAGTGTCCAAGACAGTTTCGGTAGAGGGGATTTTGGTAGCGCAATCCGCCCGGGCCTTAACTGGGAAAAAAGTAGCCAGGTTCGGAATTGATAGTTACGCTGCTCTTTGCGGATGTAACACAGTTATTCTTGGCTGTGGGACTGGCCCATACTCGACGATCACCTTTATATGAGTACATCGAAGATTAACATAGTATGTAGTTTGATGTATATGCAGTACAATCGTGCCCTTGTCTGTGATATTTATGCGTACATCATCAAATTCTTGTTGTATACATAATGTATCTAACAGGGTTTCACCCTGTTAATTGATCAATTAAATAATCAAGATAGCACTTGTACCTAAAATTGTAGTCACTGATTGGCTTGACTACTTTTTACGCTGTTGCCCAAAGTTGCTTAGAACTCATTAATTCGAATAATGTTGATGCTGGTTTGCTGTCTCAGCTAATAAAATAATTTTGAGTGTGCGAAAAATGTACAGGTACCTGGATAAATTGGACCTCCCTTTTTGTAAGGAAGTCACTTTAATTTTAGAAGAGTGTGAAATTTAACCAATTAGTGAAATTTACTTATTTTAAATTACACGTATAGTATTGAAATAGCATTAGTGTGTTAATTTTCGGGAACTTCTCAGCAGCATTTCGGAGCGATTGCTCGCTATTTCATTTATGTAAGCCACGTATTAAAAGTAAAGCTTCCTTGCGATATATATATACTGTTATAAGTACTAATCATGTATGGTCTGTTGAATTATTTAGGTGATTCGTAAGTAAGGTTTAGATTTGAGGCATTTAAACATTATTTAGGTACGGTCTGTAATAATTTTGTATGTAAGTGTTAAGTTCTTTTATGCATTTAAATGTTTTTTTAGGGCTTGTTTGTGGAATACCAGTAATTACATATCGTTTTATATTCTGTTTGTTACCATGTAAAGGTGCTATTTTGTTATCATTATCACGTTACTTTGCTTCCTGGAGGCATTTAATAGTTAGTTGTCTCAATTATCCAAATATTTCAAATGTGAATGTGACAGATAGAACCATTTGGCGCCTTTTAGTTAGTCCATCTAGACCAATTCTCACCAAAAATAATGTAACACCAATAAAGTGAAATGAAAACATGGTAATAATTTGGCCAAAATAGAAAAAGTTATTCCTGCTCTTAGAATAGAAAAAGGTCTCACAATATAATTACATATTTACCTGTGAAGTACCTAATGTAGGAGCAGAAACCCAAGCTTTCAAGGTCTTTTTCGGAAATAAAAGCAGGGACTTGATTACAAACAAGCCCAATGGATATTTTTGTAGCACCTGTGACAAATAGTTAACAGAACGATACTGTAGTGACAAAAGCTTTGAAATTAAGACTAATTATATGTATATCTACAAGAAAAGTATGAAAATACATGCTTAAAATGAGCAAATCAACAATATTTCAATGAATAACACCCCTATTCCGCTCTTTCAATTTATTCAATATTGTACACACGGTTTCTCTCTTGTCTCCCTCTTTCTCTATGCATTGCTTCTCTTCATCATGTTCCTATTAGAACTAATGAAATATGAAGTCAAACCATAACTCCACGATAATTCTAAACCTGTAAAACGACAGAATGCGAGAAGAAAATTAATCAAAGGTCTGAATGAGTAGATAAACCATAGAAACGAAAATACAAACGTGATTAGTTTAAAACTGTGGAGAGAATTTGTACTACTCACACCTTAACATTTATTTTTGAAAGTGTCGGTATCCTCCACAAAAAAGCTTCTAAACTACCTTACAAGCAATTAAATATGGAATAAAAAAATAATAACGCTGGCTGCTTTCTTAACGCTTCTATGTGATAGCAAAGATTTAACAAACTGAAAGCATCTTTTTCTAAAATCTAAAGGTTCTGGACCTGTAATCTTTATATAAAAAATGCGATTCGCAGAGTAATGAATATACGGATTCAAACTTTCGCTTCTTTCAAATATACATTTCGTAATTAAAAAACAACTTTGATCCTAAAAACTGCAAAAATTTCAATTTCGGTTCTATTTAGAAACCACCAACATCAAAAAACTACCGATGTAAATAGGAAATAAATTTCCAACTTGGGCCTAATTAACTAATGCGGATCATTACAATTTCAAACGTCTAACAAATGAGTAACTTAATACTTAAATTGCTTTTTAATTAACACAACAACTTCTCCAGATTACATAACTATTATTTTTCCTGCATTGCTGTTTAATTTATTCCTAAACACTTCTCGCGGAGACGTGAAGAATGGGGCCCATTACTTTCCGATTTACCAGTAGATATCTATTCGAATAGTTCTCAGGCTTTGCGGCTCATTAAATTTGCAGTGCTCGTCTTAAAACAGTACGATTTCACTCCATATTTCATTGCTAGCGCCTTTTCAATAAATTTCCTGCTCTCCACCTTATCAGGTACTGGCGCTCGCTGTAATTTTGTGCTTTAAGAGTTTTAATTTTACGCTTATTTGGCTTTAATTAATTTCCAGTTTAAAGTTGTAATTGCTTAAGCCTAAATATCCGAAATCTTCCCACTTCAGTAAATGTAGCTTTTTGCACCGTCATTTAACTGTAGAAAAAGGTAGTATATAAATCTTGTGGGTTAGATATTGTCAAAGTCTAACACGGTTAATAGAAAATTCATTTCGATTTAATACGGTGTTTGTGATGGGACTTCAATTTCATTTTACCTAGTGCAAAAATTTGTTATAAAGAAAAACGGTTTTGATGTTTGAGCTAAAGCTTATTTTTTATTCTAGAATTCTGAGCAGGCGGACCATATTAACAACGTATCTTGCATATTTTACTGGAAGCTTAAATAATAAACAAACTCAGTAATCAAAATAGCTTTAGTACAATGCTATATGAAAGCTCTGCAAAATCAAAAGTGAAGGCAAACGATTTACTGTATTACACGCTGGGTGCTCTGCAAGATTTTTAGATGGTTCTAATTTAATTTTGGATAACAAAATTGAACACATTAATTATTACAAAAAGGAAGGTAAATATCTTCCTACTTTAAATGCAATGGATGGTAACTACTGCATACCATTATTCCATGCTTGTTGATAGCCACCCACTTCAAATTCTCCCAAATCTGAAATGAAGGAACAACTTTGAGATGTTATAAGATCAGTCTTGGCCATTCAAAATTATACAAAAACTTACGGATAAGATGTACAATCCAATTGAAATGGTATGGACATTTTATACGACATAATTTCTATAAAAACACATTCATGGCCTTTTTTAACAGACAAGATTACGAATTTATGGCAAGAAGTTATTTTTCAATTCAATGGCGATATGTGGCAAAACAGCATTAATCACGACGAAATATTGATTAAGGATGACTGGCTAAATACATGGGAAACTCTAGTGTGAATGGCATTGCTCCAATTATAGTGTCTCTTGAACGACCTACTTCTGAATCAGATATGGAATCAGATACTGGCTCAAAACTAGATATGTCATGTGTTAGGAATATTTCAAATGATAGCACTATCTGCAAAATTCAGCTCATTCACGGAATGCCTCTTCTGTTCCTCTATCATAATCGCGGATTCTGCAAATGCGAGCTCTACTTTCTTATTTCTATTTTACCGCCCCGCTTCAAACAAGAAGTACTTAGTTGTTTCGGCCGCTACACAATAGAGGTTGTTTTGTATCACGTTTAGGAATTAATTACTTATCGTATGATGTCAGTTTTCTGGTTTCAAGCTGTCCCAGTTTTCAGTGTCAACATCCAACTGGTTTTGGCCTACGTGCGTTTTGGAACGTCCGGTTCTGGCGAAATATTGTGCAATTCGCTGCAACGAGTGTACGTACGTAAGAAAGAGATGGCGAACGACGGGCGGGGTCCGTTAAGTTAACGGATTTTTAAAGTCAGTCATCTTCAAGCCCTTTTGCAGTACATCTGTGTGTTCGCGACCCCCTGGCGATTTATTCTAAGCCTTTGATAGCCCGTTAAGTTTAACAGTTTTGCAGTGATTTCCACCCTTTTTTGCCGGTTCAACAAGTTAGTAAGTGAAGCGTCGGGTGACGTGTGTGGGGGCTAAGTAAATCAAGGCCGCTGCAGGTTCAAATTCAGAGGAGAAATCTTCTATCGCTTCATGTGAAATTAACTAGGAACACAAGTTGGCAAAGGTCAATTAGGGAGTGTAGTTTCCGGAATTCTCGTCCCTTCACGCACATACTCCAGTCTCAATTTTAAGGATTAGTCACGTTCTTCCCGGCACGGAAAAGCTCGTTTAGATCCGCATCTATCAACCTTCCTTGGTAGTCATAGAACTGGCCTCCTGTACGTTTGCGGACGGCACCGACAACAATCACGAAGCCTCCAGAAGCTGCCACCATTTCGCGGTTGTATAAATAATTAAGAGTGACGCTTTTTAAAAAGACATCGCCTAGCGCCGAGAGTGAGGTAAAAAAATTGATTCTTGTCCCATAATAACTAATTAAGGTTAGACATTCACTGAAAACCAGTAGTCCAGTAGCTTGTAAAAATGATATTTAGGTTATTTATAACTTTTGTACTTGCTTAATTTTGTTATAAATACACCAAACGTGGATATACAATACATCATTAAAATAATCTCAAATCACAATCTGTTTTGAACTTCACAATAAATGAACAAATCCTATATCCGATTACAGAAAATGGGGAGGCGAGAGTAAAACTTTATATACTGTACTAAAGTAGTAAAGATTTCATGTATCAAATAAATTTGCCTTTTAATCAATTTAATTCAAAATATTAACATAAACAGTTATTAATCTCTGGAGAACATCAATAACCAGCTATGTATTTGAAAAATGTTTCATGCATACATCACGGTTTAGGTGTGGAGAAATATAGGTTGTGCATTACGTATTTTGGATTTTTGTATGAATCAACAGTCGAACGGTATACGTCATACGTATTATTTCCTTTTAATTGGTATTATTATGTGGCAAGATTTAAAAATGTCAACTGCTTTTAGAACACCTTGGAAGTACGAATTATGGAGATGCTAACTGTTGTTTGCATTTACTTTGGAACCTTATTTAGGTGCCTCAAAATTTTACAAAATGCATCTTACTAATATTTAAATAATTATTATCGTAACACTTTTGCATTTGATCTAATTAAGTGCCTTCTGTAATGTTGCCTTTTATTATTGACAGGCATGAATGAAACGCAAGCAGAAAATTACATCTTAACGAATCATAAAATAATCCAGATACTACTGATAGTCAATCCAGGTACTCAGTCATTGGTTGAACAACAAAACTCATCTCAATCCAGCTATGTATTCGATTCTCATGCTCCTCCTTAGGTTTTAGTAGATCAAAGTATAATACAGGACAAACAGCTGGGCACGTAAATAACGGGATACAGTACAAGTTTAATACCAATCAAGCTTAATGACTCAATTATAATACACCATTCTGAACTGAAGATAACCGAAAAAATCTTAAATTCCAGTGTTAGTTATAGTTTCTAATTAATATTTTTTGTTGGTTTGTAGCGTGTACTTAAAGTTTAGGATTCACGTTTTAGTTTATAATTATTTTTGATCAACAGTTGTTTTTGCTTTTGGTTTACAGCGGTGTCTTCTGACCCCATACCTAAACACATCCATGCCAGTTTGCGAAAAACAACTATGGACTCAATTTAACGCACCATAAATCAGCTACAAATAAAGCTTCCTGCTACATACGGAATGAATCATATAGTGGAACTAACTCCTAAAGTTAAAAAAATGCTTTAATTCAGATACGTGCAGAGAACAAAATAAAAGCATGTAACAGATGTGTTCATGGCAGCTTTAAAGGAAAAAATAGTCTTCAAGCTATATGGAACATGCATTTTTCGATCAAAATAGCAAAAAAAAACTAATACGAAACTAAAACAGCTATTAAGAAGATTTAAAGGAACTGAATCCCGTTATAGTAAATTAATGAAATTCGCCAATTTTTCTTAACTTTGCAGATTTGTTAAAGGGCACCTTTGTTCATGATTCTGAAAATGTTATGCGGAAGGTACGCTATTGCGAAAACAATATTGGGATACATTATTTGAAAACGCCTCTTGATAATGAAAAACAAAATCAAATTTCTAAACTTGTTACGATTCAATTGTGCATCCATTTGATTTCGATGTCTGTAGTACTTATTTCCATATTGTTACGCATCTATTCGATTTCAATGTCTATGGTACAGTTCATATTTCGCGCCCTTGTGCCACGCCTACTGTTGGCTTGCAGCCCAGAGAGTAAAAGGTCGCGATTGTTAGCTTGTCGTTCTTTTCCGGCGTGTATTTGTTAACAGCATGAAGCCAGTTTAAGCGTCATTTCAAGTGTTCAGTGAATGTATTCAGCTTGACATTTGGATACTGTTTGCCCGCGCCCGCGAAGTTGAATTCCTGAACCGTAAATTAGGGACGTTTAGTTCCCACGCCATTGTCGACGGATCCTACGCTTGCTGATTTACTTCTTCGCACGTGCCCAGAACATCTTGGGGTAAGTAAGCAGTCAGTGAGGTGCCGTAGGGCAGTTTACTAAGGTTTAGATTTCGTTGTATCTGACTGCGGATGTCCTCCGGGGGCATGGCCTTGATCCGTCCATATCGTCAAGTCGCGGCCCACTTCAAACCTGTTGCATGAACTTCTTAGAACGCAGGGAGGGACTCGACTCCGGAACGCACTCACAGGTTAAAGGTTTCTCCATTGTATGGTCACTTACTGGCGACTAATACACTGTCGCTTTGATCCCCGTTTGATGTTTGGATTGCCGACGTGACCTTGGGAGTATACAGTTCGCTCCGCGAGCCTGGTACCTGGAAGCACGCTAAACGTTTCGAATTGCAAACCATTGCCTGATTTTAATGTGTGCGATAATATTGCATCGTTATATTATGAACGTGTTAGTATATATTAAGATGTACGTGTTTTTGTGGGCGCCTCGTAATTTGTCGACCTGTAATTTTATATATGTGAATTAATGACAATTATATACTGTGATATTCCCATTCTGGCGTTATTTATTTGTTACTGCTACCTGTACTTGAATTGAGCTTCTCTTTCAGATTATTCTGTGCTACTTGAGTCTACGAATTTTCTTTGAATGTCTGGATATACTTGTCGTTACTTGGTAAAAATCTGTTAGCACCCGTTTATTCGAGTATTTTAAAGAACTGTACACACCGTCTTCAATTCAGCTAGCTTCGGTCGGCAATTGTATTCAAGTAGTCACAAGTCTTTTTATTTTCTTGAGAGAACAGTCAACGGTTAGACTTGTTATGATAACAAACTTTGGCACCGAGGAAAATAAACGACTCGAACTCTATAAAACTACGCAATGATCCTATTCCAATTAAGAAAGCTAAGAAGAAGAACCTGATTGATGAAGAGCTCTGCCCCTTTTATGAAAACTTGATAGTGGCTAACGCTTCCGACATGGATCCAGATTTGGTGGAAATTGATCATGATGAACAATAAATCTAAATAAATACTTTGCGTTTTATATTTTGTGTATTTTTACTCTTGCGAATAACCCAATAAGCAAACTTAATTGGTGAACTGAATTTAAACATGTTGAGTTATTCTAAAATATGACTAAAATTTGAATTGTGATTGTGAATATCCAGATAAGTAGGGGTGGGCGATATTAGAATTTACATATCGATATTCGATATCAAAATTATATCAACATTTATCGATATATCGATATTTGTCAATATATCGACATATATCCTAAAAATTTCGAGATATCGATGAATAGCGAATCTGGATATAATGATTTTCAATATATCGATCTTCGATATAACGACCTCCGATATTTGTCAATATATCGATAAGATCCTAAAAATATAGACATATCGGTGAATACCGAATCGATAAATATTCGATATTTCGATATTTTCATATCCGATCTTTCCATATATTGATATATCGATATGGAAATACATAATATCGATATTTATCGATTTATCGTCCAGGCCTACAGATAAGTCAATCACAGTATCATTTGCGACACTTTTATGCATGAAACACATTTCACATCAGTATATCTCCTATTTTTGGTTGCAAGAAAATAGTAAAGTTATATTATAAAAAATCGTGCAATTAACTCCAGCTTCATAAACATTATTTTGGCTTTCCCGTAAATTCGGGTTTGAATAATTTTAATCCAAACCAACGATGAAAGATAATAATAACAACGTTTTATCCGATGTTCCTTGTCTAATCCATATTTGTATATAATTATGTATTAGCAAAGGAATAAGTAGTTAGACATATACTTATCAGTTATTATGTATAAAACTATTGAAACTTTAAAATACCTTTCAAATATTCAATTAAACACGTCTTAGCAAAGAATTAAGAGTCTTTATATTGTTTGGGCTTTCGGGTCTACGCGAGTTGTCAACATTGCGAGTTGTCAATAATAATATGAAATTTCGGCTTATATCACCTTGTCTTTCTAGATAAACTCCCAGCATTTTTAGCTTTTTGTAATGCTTTATACGTTCGTTGGTAGCTCGTGAACCCATGGTTTGGTCCATGTTAAAGTACATTGTTAACAAGGAAATTTACGCATACTTGGCCTTTCTGCTGTTTGTGCAATCATGCAGAGCTAGTGCACACAGAGTCAGCGGCGTGTGACCGGCTGAAGGCACGTGGTTGTGATGCTTTAAATTATGAATGACAGAAGCCCAAGTTTGACTAAGTCTAAAACAACTGTTCCTGTTTATATTATTTGCATGTTTTTCTATAGCTTCACATATCATTCGTAGTGAGCTACTCTGGCAAGTACTCTGCCGTGCTCAAATTTTTCCATTTGTAAACTAAATTGTGGACTTTTCTGAGTTCACAAGACCTAACGCACATAGAGCCAAAATATACTTAATGTGTATCTAGGAAAACAACACGGACTAGTCGTGTCCTAGTCTGTAAGTTCTTGAAGTATACCTTGATAGTATATCGGTTGCAAAAGTTGTAACTTACATACGACTTTGCATATTTCATGTTGAATGCAATTTAAATATTCGGTAATAATTATTATTTCCGTTTACAAGGCCTTCTAAAATCTTCATAAAAATCGCTTCGTAAGTATAGAAACTGCTCTTAGATAATGTACTTTGTAACTGTCCTTTTTTTAAATTTTAGTAATATAAAAACACCTAAATTGCATGCCTTCTCAGAATAGTACTTTTATAACTTTCTGGTCGTAGAGGTAACAGTTCAGATTTTGTAATTAGTCGGCATTTGTCTAGTTGTAATTAATAATGACTCTTTCTTAAATTAACAAAAATATTATTGCAATATTCAGGGACTAGTCGACTAAATAATTTAAAACAATTTTTAAATACATTTAGCTGGTAATCCAATTTTGAGTTCCTTAATATCAGCAACTAAACAATTGCTGCAGCAATTCCGTTTGATAAAATACGTTTTCTACAGCTTTTTAATGGATGTAATATAATAAAATTGTACCGTATAATACATGCGAAATTTATCATTAATTAAATTACAGATTCAGCGATTTACGAGTTCACGAAACTAGCGAACACACACACACCTTAAAAGTCGTTTAGGTAGGCACGCAACACTGCAGCAAAATTGATAACGATATTTAGGGTTACTTTTTAAAACTCTGTACTCATTGTTCGATTCCCGGTCCCCGGAGAGAGGTTATTGAAAATAACAGATCCTGATAAAAATCTCTAATAAAAATTTACGATCTCTGAGCAGTACTTTTTCATGTTACTACCAAGTGTGTCATCTTTAAACGGTTGAAATACTCATTAGAATTAAGACTGCTATACAACTGTAACGGCAAATCCATGCATATAATTTTCCATTTTAAAATTATAACGCTAAAACAATTTGATAAGTAATTCGTGCTTGATATCTATAATAAACATAATTTGAAATTTAGTTTGAAAACACAGGGCTAGTTCGTTATTCGAAACATCTATCTCAAAACCCATAATTGGTTCGGGGAAAATTAAATTCTAATATTTACAACTGAAATTAGACATTTCCTGTGAGTCGAGCTTTATCCTCTACAAACAGGATGCAAACAGTGCGGTTTTCATAAATGTACCTATACAATAAGAGACTGCCTTAAACATTGTAATAGGCACAGAAAGCAAACACATATCGTGTACTGATCCATCGGATAGCCCACCAGCTTTATGGGAACACTTTATTGACGTTAGAACGTTGGAACAACTATACACCTATTTACTTTAACCTAAACCAAACACTGCGTAAATTTCAAAGTTTACAGTGGCACTAGTTTGCTTGGGAGCACCGGATACTGAAACTGAAAAATACACAGTACGAGCAATCAACAACCGCTATTATTGCAGCTGATATTTCAGTCGGAATGAGTAATATTAAAGATAATTCAAATTCAGAAAGCTACTATAAATCTCGGCGCCTAAGTAAGAGCATCTGAAGATCTAGTAAGTTTAGAACCGGTAATTAAAGCAGTTTAAAACTAGCTTCGAAAACGAAGATAACAAACTGTGACACAGGAAAATATTCCGCTGATATCTACTATTCAACGTCCACATCTTGGAGCAATTTGTTAAGAGTCACATGTTCATGAAATTGGAGTTTTTAAACCTTGTAACATGTGACAGATATCCATCGGCTGACATTTAACTGTGCTGACCAACCAGATTAACATTATTCTGAAGTATCTATTTAGGTATAATACTTTCAGTTTTCAGAACTCTAAATTGTTTTTTGGATTTTGATTGACATCTTAATTAACTAAAATAAAAGCAGTGATGTCTACAGCATAGTTTTTATGGCATTTCTTTAAATTAAAGTAGTAATCAAAACATGAATAGCAGTTTATTTAATACAAAAATAAGTGAGGATTAGCATCCAGATTAACTAACCTAAACAAAATGATTTTTGCATCAACTGAATACTAAGTTAGCCAAAAACGACTTGCAATGCTTTATCTAAAAAATATATTCGAAAAATAACTTCAACTTTAAAAATTACCAGTTTGTTAATTTAATGTGGTTGCGGAGAAGCAGAAAAGTCTCACATCAATTGCTAAAGTTAAAACCGAAACAAATTACCCATTGAGGCATTAGCTGAGCATTTTTGGTTTAATTGGCATTTGCGATTTACTGCCGTGTTAAATCTTGTATTTATATTTGAGTTTGATTTTAGATTAAAATCTCCCGTTTAAACACAATGGGCCACCAACAGTGGCTACTGGTAGCGCTTATTATTTATTCAAGTCTTCGAAAGATCGTAGATAAAAATGCATGTTAGATGTTTAAAAATAACAATGAATATTACTGATTCCACATTTCATATCCGCTCCAACGACATGTGCAAAAACACAATTAGTATGTCTTCTATGAATCAATTTTAATGTAACGCGATTAGCACACTTGATATATTCACAAAGGAACTACAGACATTGGCAAGTGATTCATCATTAGCTAAAACGATTAGATTATTGCTTGCACTATCTACGGAATACTAAACAAAATAGTCTCTAATGCTTATTACGGATCCTATAATTTTAGGTTTCATCTTAAGAAACCATAAGTAAATTGAACTTTTATATTCCTGGATTTTTATAATAATGAATCCCCAATCATTGACTTGAACACAGATAATAAATGCAATCACTCCCTGTTTTGATGTATTTCTGTAATTGTAAATATGATATAAAAATCTGCATCAGCGAGCAATTACCTATGTTATTGAATGATTAAAATTGAGTATTTAATTTATTAGGTCTTCTGACATTGCCGCCTCGATAAATTGAAATGTTTATTATATTTACCTTTTAATTTTATGGTGAGTCAGCTCAATTATCCAGTCCTTAATATTATGTCAACGCCTTAATAAACTAATCAAGTCTTAAAAATATATTAAATTTTAAAACTCGACTTACTCTTTAGTGAAAAGAAGCAAATTATTGCAGATATAGTAAGTTATCTAGTAATTAACAATTTTCTATAATCAGCTAATTCGTTTATTAAAAACCACATGAAACATGACAAAAATTAAAAGTCATCTCCTGAGATTACGCGAAATATATACTAACGGAAAGAATAATTATTCTAATATCTGAGTAAAGTAGTTACGGTTATGTACGTATTTAATAACTGCGTGTCTTATAACATTCAGTTTTATGAATACAGAGGCTTCATTTATTGTAAATCATCACTTCTCTAAGTTCGTATGTAACGATATTACTGACAAAATACATATTTTTTAAAATTAAAGTTCTATCTTGATAAATATTTCATTGCTTATTCGTTATTATCATGTATCATTATGGACACAATTCGTTAAAACCTCTAACCACACAAATATATAACAACCGCTAACTACGTATTTCCACAACTAAACTGTCATCTTCGGTATCCTCGAAGAGAAACTAATACGCCAAAGTTGGCGGAAGGTATGCTCTTTACCAAACCACCAGTGAAAGTCAGCACTCCCACACATTCGTACGCTATTTATACTGTCTCACATCAAATCAATTCTGGGACATGTAATGGGTAGTTAATCTAACAAACTCGTCAATTCAAAAACTCTAGTATTGTCCAATTAATTTATGGAACGTGTAATAGTACTACGGAAACTGACCTAAACATTGTAAAGCTTCAACAAAGCAGCTACATTCTTTTAAGACACGATTTTTAAGAATCAAGATAATAAACCTTTGAACAAAATGGAGGACCCATCTCCCACTCTGATCTTTTACACTCTAAAGAAGTTGACACCTGATTGGTCGCTTAGAACACGCCTTCCGGGTCAGACAGTATAAATAACGTTAGAATGTGTGGGAATGCTTACTTTCACTGGTGATTTGGAGAACAGCATATCTTCGACCAACTTTGTCGTGTTAGTTTCTCTCCAAAGCTTCTAAAGATGACAGCTTAGCTGTCAAAATACGTATTTAGCGGTTGTAGCAAGGGATGTATTCGTGAGAGCATTCTTACAAAATTTTTAAAAAATGCGTTCATATAGACATCTGAAAATATCATCTCGAAATAGAAACCGATTGGCATCTTCTTTTCTGAAAACTGCCAGTTCCCTGTTCGCATTTTGGAAGATTAATTCTTCATTTAGGTTCTCGTACTATAGGACGCACTGTTTTCGGTGTATTTGCTACACGTTTGAAGAGCTGATTTATCCCCAAAAATCGTCTTTAATCGGGTTCAAAATGTATGTGATATATTTGCGAATTGCTGTAATCTGATTGGTTAAACCAGGATCTCATGATATTTAAGGAGCAACTAACCTTTTGTTCGCATGACTTTTCAGGTGCGGAACCATTTTATCTCCATTGTTTGGCGTGTTACTGGATTTATTTCAAGCCTTCAAGTCACCTTCCGATGCCTGGCGGGCGGCCTACCCAGTCGCTTTAAATAATTGGCGACCTGCGTTCGAAAGAACAAGGGGTAGTAGTGCGGTTGTCTAATGCGTCTAATCACCACGTGTCATGAATTTGACACGCGACAGCCTGGTGTGATAGCCAGGATACGGAAGCTCTGACCTTCCGCCTTGCAGGCCAAGCTCCTTCATGGGGTGTTAGTGCCTCACCATTATTATTATTATTCAAGTCACCTTCAAGTGATTCTTCAGATTAGCTTCCCGGTACTCATAAGTTAACTTCGAGCATTTCTTTAAGTAACATTCGAGTGATGGAACTGTTGTTAATACCGTTCATGTGCCCGAATGCACATAACACTCTGGCATAAAACCTCTGCCAGTGCATTGCACCGAACTCGCTGGATTCTGCGAGCGAGAGTCCGTCAGTAAATTCGGATTAGATATTATTCTGCGGGCATGAAGTCCACACGCAGGAAACAATAACCGGTTGAACAAAGATAAGCTGCCATGCGCTCGCTCTAATAGCCTATGCAAACTAAGAAGCTAGAAAGGGAGCGGCATAGGTACACAAATCTGGCAGTGGTTAGTACTGCGAAGGGCCACCCGCAAAATAAAATCCAATCTAAATTTAACTGTGGCCAACATTCGGTACAGGTCAGAGTTATTTTGATGTGGTGTAAACTAAGCTAATCCTTCCTCACTGAGACAAAAATGCTCTGTTTTTACGCTCTTTTCCTATTCGTTGATTACAATTATGCGAAATTATACCTTTTCGCGTAAACGAATCTGCAATAGTTTTGAATATGAGATTATGCTCATCTTGTTCTATGCGTCGCTTAATCGCTTCGGAGCGCTTCTAAATAATTTAATGTTGATGCTTGGGCTTAATATAAGCATCTGTGTGTTATTGGAATATTGGATTCTTTATAATTATTTTCATTGAAGATTATTATTATTATTATTCTTGAATTTTAAGTAGTTTGATGTTTACGTTACCACCTGTAGGCTTTCTGGTTTAGACTGCCTGGAACAAATGGCCCCTTGTACTTTCCAACTATGTGGAAATCATCTGGAACTAATTCAATTTAGATTTAATATTCAGTAAAATCTCTGTTATCACACATAGAGAGCTATTTTATCTCAGTACTACCAATCCGTACGAGTACAAATGGTAGAATTCAAGCTGTAACGTTATAGTTCTGCTATTCGTTCCGATTTACATATGTAAGCATAACGCACATACTTTATGAAATTGTACTTGCTCTTCTATTCGGTAAAATACGTTGTCTTGATTAACAAACAATTTTTTAATAGTGTTTGTTAAATTTCATTCATGGGTAAACAATTGTTCTTTGAAAAACTACTGAGAACTTCTGACTTGACTTCAATTCCTCAATAGCATTACCTTAACGTTAGACTGCATATTTTGCATTTTAGTACGTGTAAAGAAAGATTGCGAACACGAATAAATCTTTACATAAGACAGATGTTCAAGCCTGATGTAGGTAGCCATGTTGAGTAACAATATTAGTCTTAGGTTATTTAGTCAAGCGGAGTCCGAGTATTTCATCCTAGTATTTAAGTGTCTATACCTTGCCGTCGGAATAAAAACGTTATGAAAGGTAACAGAGAAAACCACCACCTTAACAGCAATTTCAATAATTGAAAAAGTAATATCCGCATGACCTAAAAATTTTCCAAGGATTATAATTACCACTAGGTCCAATACTGCACATGCAAGCGGCTTCAGCATGATGAAAATTGCACATTATTTAAAAAACATTTTGCATTGGGTTGAACTGCAGCGTTTTCCTGTGAGAAAATTGTAGACACCGGTTTAGATAACGAAAATTATTAACAAAAATAATAATAATAATAACAATGACATGTTAGAATAATTTGAAAACTGAAATTCCGGCTCATATTCGCGCCTCAGAAGAAGAAATAAAAATAAATATTTTCGTTCCGTTCAGCAGTCGCACCTTTTAACGCGCGGAGTACAGTTTTTTAGTTCTATACTAGTTCTCAAGCAGAGAGGTTGTTTGCAGAGCGAGCCTTTTATGCTCGGCTCACACCCGCAGCCCAACCTAGTTAGTGCTTTGAAGAATTAGCGAAGCAATATCGCACGTATCGTACGAAGAGGTGCTAGCAACCAGAAGCTGATTTATAGGTTTTATGTAGTGACATATCGGTTAACCCGGATTAACTACGAGCATTCGCAGTGTTTTAAAACCTTGAACTTACGTTCTCACTCCTTGAAAATTCTGCGAGGCATCGAATTATTCGGATAGCATTACGCATCTCCTGAAGAATTGCTGGACTTTGGATTTTTCCCAACGCGTTGCAACGCTACAGAACCTGCAGCTTCTGACCTAACGTTTCAAACACGGAAATGGGCCAAATCTCGCGTCACACCCTTTGGATCATCGTTAGCAGCCTCCCAGGTTTCCCTTCAAGATAGGGTACCGAACATATATATTTATCGAGATCTCTGTTTCGAGCGGTAGGCCAGTCCTTGCCTTCAGAATTTTGCATCGTTAAATTATTGCATTAATGCTAGAATCACCCATTTACTGTATGTGTAGTTCATGCACGCACATCATTCTTCATCTTTGATACAACATTTACGACGCTTTTAATGTGTGTTTTTAGGTGTTCGCATAACAGACACAAGTTTTAAGCCTTTCTTCGTCAGGGAAGAACGCAATCACAACACTTCGACTGGATTGCGGCCAGCAACCCAAAACTACATTTCCTTAGTCTGTACCCGCCGTAAGGTTACTCCGTACGGACTTCCCGTAATATTACCGATTCACCGCTGAAATATGTTCTATCATGTGTTCAATACAAGGTATTAATTTACATTCTACACAAAACTAATACGCAGTCGCGTTTACAAATGGCATAAGCCAAGTAAGTTCATGCAAAAAATAAAAATCCAAATTCTCACGACGCAGCGAAACATTGCGAATATCTTCAGGATAGAGTAAGTAATTCCATGGCGCCTAAGAAATAATAATAATAATAATAATAATCTTTTAAGTCTTTCCCAAAGTCAGTTTCATACAAAATCACCTACGTATTCAGATTTCTACCGCGTCCATTTCGCACTGTAGCAAACCGCGTGCATATTTTATGTAATGCATGTCGTAAATGAGTTTCTAAGTGTAACAAACAATAGCCACAATTTTTTACAGACATTTTTTTGTATTCTAGGGATCTTCATATTGTTTATACTATTGAGAAAATAGAATAACACCATGCATGGCGGAAATGGTATTAATGTGGATATGTTTTTCTTTTTCCATGTAACGACTACAAAACTGAAAAGTTTGTTGTGGTACTAGGTACTACGTATTATAATGGTACACTATAATTGGCAGCTTAACTTCTCTCACAGTGGAGATCTTGGTAACAGTAAGAGACATAAGATTGCTTAAATGGGACTAAGCTTGCGCTGCATTCGCCCATGGAACTGAATTAATATTTTGTGATTCATTTTCATTTGCTTGAAGTGATTTTTCCTTTATGTTAGATTTTTTTTAATTAACTCAAAATGAAGAAGTTGCATATAAAAACTTCTTTAACGTCTTGGCCGAATTTAGTACCGAAGAAAAATTGTTATGTTTATATGTTACAACCTGAAATCTTAATTGTATAATACTTAAGTTGAACACTCTGTATATTAAAAACATTTTTATATTAACTCGCTATGATTATATTAATGCATTGTTTAACTTATTGAATAAGTTAAGATACTGTAGTAGTTCATAATTTTAATCAAAATGGAAAACTGCCCACCAATCCAAGGATAGCAGTATATAGAGCATGTATTTCTTAAATTGTTATTTTAATATTATATGTAATAATTCAAATTTTGGTTTGGTAATTGTTTGAGAATATGAGATTTAAAATGCCCGGTTACGAGATTAGTAATACGCCACTCCAAATAGCTTTTGGGATACGAAATAATTACTTCCAAAAGTATTAATACCGCTGATGAATCGCTTTAACCTTGCAGAAAAACACCAAATATTGATCAAGCGGGTCATCAAACTCGATTCAAGATCAATCACTTTAAATTGCGTTTATTGATCCAATAATGCGCTTAATGGCCACCAAATTTATTACAAAGGATGCAAGCGAACAATAAAGTAGATGTTTAGATAGTGTGAAAGATACATATTTATCGAGTGTCATTGAGTCGTCAACCTGCTAAGGTGACGACACAATAAGGCGGCGTTGCCCGACGTAGGCACATCGTTTCCACTACAAATATCAATTACCCGACCATTGTTGCGTCGCATTGTTGCCACAGACTTTCCTGAAATACCAAATGAAGACGTCAACTTTTATGTTAATGTAAAACACGGCTCTATAAATCATTTCGCGGACACAACAGAATTAATTAGCTTAGCGCACGAGCAAAAATAAAATATTCATGTGCGAGAGCTACAAGTCAGACATGTCGCGATATCAAATTTACTGTACAAACCTAACGAAGGATCTCCTAAGATCCAATTACTGAAATATCATATTTTATAGAGCCATAAAGTTAATAGTAAATCTTCCCTATGATTACCACGTGTGCTTAAGTAGCTGCTGTTTGATTACTAATTCATGAACGAATTACTCCAAGTAGTCGTTAAATCGACGATGGTTATTCATCATATCCGCTGCCGTATAATTCCGTAATTTGCCACGGAAACTGCGAGCGGCACTGGGTTAGTATAAAAACGTCAAAAGGAATCAGCTTACCTTTGAAATGAGCCTCGGGTTGATCCAAGCCGTTTTGACATCATTATCCAAGAGCTTATACGAGTCCTTTGAGATAAGTTTGGGAATGTCAAGTCCAACTGACGAGGGATGGACTTTCGTGTTCTGCTCTCTCACACGTGAAGATCTGCAATGATAGAGATTCCAGTTATTTCACATGTCGCACTTAATTGCCTGATTTTGACATAAATTTTAAACGGCGAATTCGATAGCTGCATTCTCCGGGCAGGAAATTCGCCGAATACCTTCACATTCAAAGAAAAATGCGGGTTGCAGGCGCTGCTGCTGTATGCAAATAATTTATTGCCTGATATATTCGTTTAGAAGATTAGGCATTCCTCTCCAACTAAACGTATCCTAGTTCTAAAAATAAGTAATTGGATACCTACAGGAAATATGCAGCCACAGAGGTACCGATTAAAATCTAATGGTCAAGTGTTTGTGTCTTAATCCCATTCCTAAAATGCATTACATTTTAATTTTTGGAGGCAATAAAATGTGTTAGTCTCCAAATTGCGTTAATTAGAAAATTAACCTCAGGGAAAAACTCACTCTTACTTTAAACCACTAAAAGATTCGAAGCAATATCAGTAGCAATACGTTGGCACCACAGAGAAAACTTACAGTTCTGCGTTGGTTAGCAGATTATACAGGTAATTAATTTAAAAATTAGTTACAACGGTTGTTTTGTTTATTTATAGGCCAGTCAAATTGTCGAAAATACATCGTTTTTTTAACAAAAATACTACCTGAAAAGTGAGCATGTAGTTTTATAGAACAAATCACGTAGAATTGAATGAACTAAAAAGTAACAGCTGAATCAGTGGAGAAGTGATTCAAAATTGCGGTCAAAGTAATGAACAAACGGTTTTTTGCATATAAAAAAGCAAAAAAGCGATGAATTTTTTCCAAAAAAATAGGCTTATGTAGTTTAAAGAAACAAATAAATTAAGCTGTCGATGGTCAAAATCGATTCATTAAAAAAAAAGTTATCGCTAAGAAACCTCTAAAAATTGCCGATTCTTCAAGTGTTCTTAACTTTTAAAAAAAATCTATATAACGTTGAAATTTTCAGAGAGCATAGTACTCGATGAGCAGAAAACGTGAAGTTTTAAAATTTGCGAAAATGTTGATTACTTTTTGCATAAATAATTTTTTTCGAAAAAAATACGTTTTCGCAGATATTTATTTACTCAGCTTGCAGAAGTCGTATAGCAATCAGCGTAGGTTTATTTTGTTGCCTAAGAGTTATACTACCACACACAATATGAGCAGAATTTTTTTTGCACTTACAAATATGTGCAAATTTAATTTGAAAAGTGATCTTTTTTTATGCGCACGAAATGTTGAATATTTTTGTCAATTTTAATTGTACCCAAATTACATAAGCACCATTCGATAGCTGCCAATTTTCTTCGAAATTGAAAATGATTACAGTACTACCCATACAAGCCGAAGAATTTTTCTTTTTTAAATTGCTACACATTCAATTATTAATATTAGCGGCTGAAATTTGCACACACTTTAGCTGAAGACTTCTAGTGTAATATAAAAATTATTTCGCAATTATTGACCACGTATTATGTATTGCGAAGCGGTTTACATTTTAGGCGTCGCAAAATGCATGTTCCCTTCAGAGCGAGTAAACGCCGAAGTAGAGCGGCCTACTCCGAGTTTCTCCCTACAACGCTCAACGCTACGCGCCACGGCACCGCTCTGAACGAACATGCATTTTGCGACGCCTAATGTAAACCGCTTCGCAATAAATAATACACGGTCAATAATTGCGAAATAATTTTTATATTACACTAGAAGTCTTCAGCTATGAATGTGCAGCAATTTAAAAAAGAAAAATTCTTCGGCTTGTATGGGTAGTACTGTAATCATTTTTAATTTCGGAGAAAATTGGCAGCTATCGAATGGTGCGTATGTAATTTCGATACAATTAAAATTGACAAAAATATTCAACATTTCGTGAGCATAAAAAAAGATCACTTTTCAAATTAAATTTGCACATATTTTTAAGTGCAAAAAAATTTCTGCTCATATTGTGTGTGGTAGTATAACTCTTAAGGAACAAAATAATCCTATGCTAATTGCTGTAAGACTTCTGCAAGCTAAGTAAATCAATTTCTGCGAAAACGTATTTTTTCGAAAAAAATTATTTATGCAAAAAGCAATCAACATTTTTGCAAATTTTGAAATCTTACGTTTTCTGCTCATTGAGTACTATGCGTTCTGAAAATTTCAACGTTATATATACATTTTTTTTAAAGTTAAGAACAATAGAAGAATCTGTAATTTTTAGCGGTTTTTTAGCGATAACTTTTTTTCTAATGAATCGATTTTGACCGCCGACAGCTTAATTTATTTGTTTTTTAAACTACATAAGTGTATATTTTTTGAAAAAAAAATCATAGCTTGTTTGCTCTTTTATATGCAAAAAACCGTTTTTTCATTACTTTGACCGCAATTTTGAATCACTTCTCTACTGATTCAGCTGTTATTTTTTAGTTCATTCAATTCTACGTGATTTGTTCTATAACAGCAAACGTGCAAACAGCAAAAGTGCGTTCAGCCTCCCTTTTGTCCCAGCACAAGGGCTAGTGACGCAACCAAAGCAATAAACCTGATCTCCGGGCATGGGCATCCTACTCGACGGACAACGGACCATTGTAAGCTGAAAGTGGGACCAAGCAGCTAAGAATTAATAAAACCGACAGAGACCAACTCCGAAACACTTGTGCGCAGTACAGCTAACAATAGTTATTACCCTCGAAGAGTGCCCCGTGATTCTTCCGTACCAGGCGTTCTTTCAGGAACCCTTTCTTACTGCGTAAGAAGCAGTATTTAAGACCAAACAGCCTGGTGTCTCAACATTGCGTCTCTATACTCCAACTTGACTTACTTTAAGCAAGAAGAGGGCTTTTGGTCAGCTTTCAAATCCTATTTTACGAGTCAGATTCCGAAGTTCGTGTATATAATTCTCTATATTCACGGTCTACATATTAATGTTTTTTTACATGTATATGCGTATGGGTTAGCATTATTTTAGGTTCTCAAATATATAAAATATATGTTATTGTAATCTACATCGGTTATGTTTTAGTGAACTACAAGTAACTCTTCACCGATTCATATAACGTTTCCAAAATATTTTAAGTAAACAGTAGAGATAACTAAAGTGCCTTTGGAAGAAAAATTAAGATTCCGAATATATCCGTACGATAGGTCATTTATCGAGAAAGGTAGTTATGCTCTTCAGTGAAGATGATTTTAAAACACAATACTCGTATATACGTTTCGTTTCTGCATCAAAAGCAAATTGCTTTCAATATTTAAATGAAATCCCTTCTTACTTTCCAATTCCGTATATTAATCATAAGCAGTTATTTTGCACATTCAATTTTCTTCTATCATCTGTACCGATTAAATGTGCATTCACGATGTTTCCTCCTCCCAGCAGGCTATGTTAGGCTGACATTTTTATTGGTAGGCATGCGAAATAACCAGACATGACAAAATTGGGTTGTGTTGTTTTTAATTTGTGGTTAAGATTTTTGAAGGGTTGCACTGCTGCCAGTAAAATGTTCGTTTCCTGTAAAATTTTCGGCATTTTGTCATAAAAATTGCAACAATGTCAATAAAGCAGTTGTAAAAAATGCCACAGTTGTTCCATGTCACAGTTTGACTTCTATCACAATTCATGCATGCAACCTAATAAAAACATATAACAGCCTACTGGAAGGAGGAAGTAAGGTAAATGGGTTATAGACGAATAAGATTTTATGATAGTATAAATCTGTTTGAATGTGTGATTTTAAAATTACAGTACTCTCTCAGTATACAATTCCTTATTTTATCAACAAAAACGCTCTAGCATAGCGCCCACGAAAAACAATCACACTGGTTTTATTCGCACACTTAAAAGCAAAGAGGCATTTATACGAGGTTGGACAATATAATAATGAGAATGATTTTGTTCCGCCTGTTGTGACAACCCTGCAACCCGCTACCACAAACCATGGTTGACCTTGATCTCCCCCCCCCCCCCTGCAACTCCAACTAGCATGGCTCTGCAACCCTCAATCTCTTACCACAGAAGAAACCAAATTTGGTTCCTTCTGTGCTCTCACTCTGGAGTAGCTGCTTGGTAAGTGAAGACGTGTGTGCTTCTTGTCACGAAAATGTAATCCTGGAATATTGCACAATGGTATGCCACCTTTTTTGTGAAACTCGGTTAGACTGCCACGGCAACACATGGTAAGCTTCGGCTTCTATAAATTAATTTATATCACAAGCAAAAACCTTCCATCGACATAAACAGTTTTCTGAAAGCAGAGCCCGACCTCGTATACCATGCATATCCCCATTAATTTTGTTAACTTCAGCGTAGACCTCACTGGGAGCGAATGGTAAATATATTTGTGTGTCATTTACACATAAGTGAACCTGGCAAGATTTGAGACATCTTACAATCACGTGACAAGTGTAGATAGTGAACAACAGCGGTCTTAGTAAGAACCCTGTGACACACAGTTTAAAACTGTTCCCGGCTCGGATAAGTTCCCTTCGGGGTAAACTGTGCGTTTCGTTACATATAAATTAAAAATGCTTACTGCAGATGAGTGAAGTCTGATATAATGGCATGAAAACTCTCTTATACTGTGATATAGCGTGTTAAATGCTAAGATTGTACTTATACTTTTCGACATACTGTGTCAAGACAGCACAATTTTATCATGCTAATAGATATACCATTTTAAACCATAAGTTTTAGTTTTAATGCCGCTGATAAGCGTTGCGTAATCTGTAAATTCGGTGAATTTGGATTTATCTTCAAACTCGATTTGTTTGGTAGTAACAACTTCATTTCTGTTATTACGGCAAGTAAGAGGTACAAATTAATAATATAAATATTTATTTGATTGGCGTGTTTAAGATTATTCGGATTAGTGTTCTTAACCTTTTTAAGTTCTTCCCATATAACTGATCTACGTCTTCATTTTGTTTTGATATTTTTTAATTTCCATGTAGAAAATGTTTTTCGCTATCCTGTTGCCGATTTACTATAAGAAATCAGCATACAAGTTCATGTTTCGATATATTGGAAATAGAGGAAGTGTGGTACTTCCTTTATTACCAATATTCCAACTTCAACTGGCATTTTTTCGTTTGAAAAGATTAAATAAATTAAAGATTTTTGTAAAATGAGTGGAAATTTTATAAGTTGTTGTACGTTAAGAGATTCGCATAACAACCATAACTTTTTTATATTAAAAATTATCAGTTGGAAATAAACATATATTAAAATCTCTATGGCAAAATACATAATTATGATACAATATTGATCTGAGCAAAGGTTTTATGGTGGTCTGAATATAACTCCAATACAGAGATACACATATTTGTAATAATTTTAATTCACAATTATTGTTCACCACCACTTTTTTATGTACAAATAAACACCCTCTCCTAGGTCGATCTACATGTTAAAAATTGGCCTTTTATTGCAATTTACTCATTACGAATAATATATGTTAACCAAGTTTCAGTGAATCAGATTGAAATATTTGTAATCTGTACCGAGTACGAGTTCATACATTTTGAAATTAAATACTTATCGCAAAGTAAGTTGAGCTATGAGAGTGCAAACGTACACGGCACATTATTGTTACTTTTACTTTAGACACACAACCACACATTGAAGCTTTTACATTCTTGAGTGTCAAGCTGTAATTTCAAAACACGTTTATTTTAAAGAAACATAATGTAAACATTTGTTTAAATACATTTTTACTATAAAGGTATGGTAATACTTTCGCTTGAACATGAAATAATGGTTATAATTAGTGCAAAATGAGAAATTTCAATTGCGCACAGAGGATATTTATCATACTGCATTATAAGTCTCGGTTACTCATTCTTCGAACTAACCCATTGTCACAAAAGCTGAATTAGATTATTTTTATAATTTTAAAAAGTATGATTTTTTACTTCTAACAATCCGTGATATAGATTGGTCCTCTTTATATTTAGAAACGGACGTAAATATAGCAGAACAAACTTTTTATAAAATTATATGCATGGCTATAGAAGCTGTCTCATATTAGCAGATGATATCAAATTTTATATGATTATTAAAGAGCCAGAGGGCTATAAACATACAGAAGGATATAGCGAATATCTACAATTGGAGTCTTACAAACAATTTAAATATGAATATATCAAAATGTTATAATGTTTTTCACCCGTAAACAGTCGGAAATCATATTTGATTACAAAATAAGTAATATAGTGTTGCAAAGAATAAATAATATGAATGATTTGGGGATAAAATATGACCCAAACTAAATTATAAAAGTCATATTCATTCTCTTTTGCGTGAATCATTGTATTTATTGAGATTTTTAGCCAGGCAATTAAAAATATTTAAAAATTGGAAAACATTGAAAATCCTATATCGTGCACTGGTGAGAACCAAATTAGAACACGCATCTATTGGAAAAGTACAAAACAAGCTTTTACAACAACTATATTACAAGAAATATAAAGTACACCCTCGTTACCCTACTGTTAAGTCCTTCTATTTAAACAAGAATTTGAACTCTCGAGCTTGGATAGCAGAGGAAACATAAAAACGTAAATTTTTTATAAATTATGAAATAATAAGATTAACGATAGCAAGCTTCTTTCGTTATTAACTTTTAGAATACCTGTTAGCCCTGTTAGTCTCCCAACTTTATTCTTTGTACCTTCTTTTTATACGAAAATTTCGATTATTGATATATGTATTCACGCTTGCACATGAAATTTACGTACTGCTCAACACTGATTTTTCAGCTCCATACAGTATAATTGCATCTGTTCTAAATAAGTATTATTATAACTGAAATGAAACAAAATAAACTATTTATGTAACAAATATTTATTACTTAAATTTTTCTATTAGTACGAAAAGTAGCAAGTTACGGCGTCGGTCCATCTCCTGCAACCATGATTAAAGTTGATTTTAGTTAGGATGATCATGTTAATTTTAATTTACATACTATGACGATCATAGCAGCATATATCAAACTATATTTATCTCTTGTAATAAGAGAACACCTGTTACAGATGTTAGAAATAACTAAATAAAAAACAAAATTAAAATTCATTTTATTAAAAAACAATTTCAATAGTGTTGGTTTAAATTTGGGTTACATTTTATCATAATAAATATTTTTCTCTTTTTGATTCATTTGACTGCTGACGGTATTGGCTTTCTAAAACTAAAACCAAGTAGTTTTCCTTCAATAATCTAGTTCTAGTAGATCTAATAATTCGATCTTCAGGGCCATAAAAGTTTCGCCTAAACTTTTCAAAAAAAATTTCGAATAATAAATACACAACAGGGAGATATTGAATTAGAGTATATTCGGTTACTGATGTTACTTGCGTAACTGAAGATGGTATTGCCATTGCTTTATTGCTTTCGACTTCCAAAATTTTTACAAATATATAATTTTTGTCGTAACCGCTGAATGGGAACCAACACAAAATTATATGAAAGGTCTAATAAAACTACGTAACGCTTGTAAAGACGGCAACGATTTTGGCATTAAAAAAACTTGTATGGATGTAAACACGGTCGTCTCCGGCAAATTCCTCGAATTCAATTGCTCGAAATCAATTGCCCGAAATCAATTGCTCGAAAATCAAATTGCTTTTCTCGAAATACAAGTTCCTCGAACCGCAATTTCTCGAAAATGTTTTGCTCGAATTTATGTGGTCTTAACATCTGGAAATTTATTTCGGCATTAAAGAGGGAGCAGCGTTTGAACGAACTACGGATAGAACAATATGTCAGCGGTCAACAACACACCGTAAGTCGAAGAATATATCGTGATAGTGCACAGAGACTTTTAAGATTAGTGAATAATTATGGACATGACAGAATTATATATGATTATGTCCGTGGAATTGCACATAACATATCATATTAAAAACATATAATATTTGGTTTTTATAATTTTTAACTTAATCACAGACCTATACCTATTTTTTATTAATAACGGTTATAATTTGTAATTTGTGTTTTTTTTATATTTGATATTAACTGATTTGAGTTAAGGCTATTTCACAACTTTATTTTTTCGAGCAACAGATAATCGAGAAATTGCTGTTCGACAAACTTGCAATTCGAGCAAAGTCACATTCGAGCAATTGACTTTCGAGCAACTGATTTCGAGCAATTCGTTTTCGAGCAATTGCATTCGAGCAATTTACCTAGAACCAAACACGGTAACTCAAGAACACAGCCTATCGGGATGATTGCTTCGCCAGTTTGTGTGGAATATTAATGCAAAGAACTGAAAAGCATTTGGGTGAGATCAGTCGCTTTTCTTTGTGTGTGTTCGTCGATTTGCTTTTGGGCTATCAATAATACAGGTTAAGCGGTCGCGTTGCCACTCCGTCAGGATGGCGTAGCTGTACACTGCCGGATGTTCAAACCTGAACATGCCCAAAAATGATCAAATCAAACCGAATTATCAAAAAATCCTTACATTGGATGCTTTTGTTTTTCAAAATAATTATACTGTATAGGCTAACTACAATAAGCTAACAAGTGATTTTAAAAAAACTTCATCAAAGACGGACCAGGAAGAAAAATGTAGACATAAGATGTATGTGTACTATTAATTCAGCCAGCAGGTAATTTTAATTAATATAACTGTCACTTTATGTCAGCTTTATTTGACATAGTTCAAACTGCTTTTCCGACAAGTCCTTTAATGTTGAATATTTTACGTCTTGGTTTTCACTGATCATCAAATACGGCGCATGCTAGAAATGTAATTTAGGAACGTGGAAAAAAATAATTGTGATTGAGTTACGCCTTCAGGGTAGATGCAACATTAAGTAGTTGAAATCTTTCAAATGCAAACCCGACATACGTGATTTTTGTCTAAGGTCACTTTGATGAATATATAAATAACGTGTTATAATTAAATGCAAAGCTCGTAGTTTTCTAAACAAATAAAACTGTGGTGTCTAGGTAAATGAAATTCCTATACAAGCATTGAAGTTCTATTCTCTGACAAAAAATAAAATGATCTCTATGAAATTACAATGACATCCTGAACATCTTGGATATTTCAGGAATTACCGCTTTCTGAAAATTTTATAAATTTTTGTTGAGTAACTACCACCCTTGCAATTCTCATGAAATGGAATTTTGGGGAGCAATCTGGGTAATTTTCAAAACGATTCTATTGAGAACATAAGTAAAAATGTATGTAAGATAACAACTATTTTAAACAATAGTTTGGTTTATGTCTACTGATTTTTTTTTCTCTTTCAAATACAGTGGGAAAGTAGTTACGAACAAATGACAAAAGTTCGAAAATGAAACTTATGATCAAGAAAATTCTAACACAACATATTTCTTTTCGGCTCCAATATTCCCAAGAATATTTTTCACGTCATTGTGCCATTTTAAAACATTTAGTATTTACTACCAAGTTTTATTTCTTTTTAAATACAAATGAATGTGGGTGGCTATCTATAATTTTTATAAATCGCTCAAGTAACACGAAGAGTTGAAAATAGCTCCAATGGTAATTTAAAAAATTGTAATTCTTCAGAACTCTACAAAGCATTTTCAGTTTGGTTTGGTATAAAGCCCATCTCTTCAATGCTAAAGTTACTATGATCCAATGTTTGTTCTCTATTTGCCATAATATTCTTCCCTATAATTTGATACTTATAACAGCCGATAGGTTATTACCGTTAGAAGTAATCATTCAAGCGTTTATAACTTTGTTGAGATCGAAATTGTATTATTTTACAAATTTCATAAATTACATCAGAATGTACCTAACACTGAAATAGTTTCTATTTTTATTCCATTATGTGGTTGTGGCGGAGCCCATAAACCATTGAGTGTCTAAGTCAATTGTGTGCTTGTATTTAAGAAATCCTTTTAATGTCAGATTTTATTTTATTTTAGTTTATTCCGCACTCTGCCAATAGCCGTTAGGCCAATTATAGGCGTCACTGTACATTTTATGGGGACTTCCAACCCCACTAACGACTATCATGATGTTATAATGACAACCAGGACCAACTCTTTTCCGTGGCAGCCGTACCACGAGGTGCCGGGAGAAGCAGCCATGGAACTCCCATCCAAGTTCTGACCAGAGAAAGCGTTGCTTAACTCTGCTGATCGAACGTGGACGCTTGTTCAAGCTACACCACCCGGGACATTTGAGTAGTGTCGTCGCATAAAGCAGGGCTGTCCAACTTCAAGGGGCCCAAGGGCCACTGTAAAAAATTTGAAGGTTGTGAGGGCCGCATCATAAAATGTGTCGTATGCGACTTTGTGAGTGATTTGTAATCAATATAAAACATGTATATTTCAATACTAATTTTAATTTATTCAAGAAGCTTAGGTTACATTACAAAAAGCATAGAAACATAAAAGAGATATACAGGGTGTTCCCTGAGGTAACCGACAAACTTACACCGTATGTTCTAGAAGTGATTCTAAACAAAAATCCATATTCACTTTAGGTTAATTCCTTTTCGTTCTTAAGATACCGACAAAGGAAAAAAATTACATCAATTAATGTAAATTTACTTATAGATATGTGACGTTTTCACCTCCTTACTAAGGGCGTCAAAGATTTACCCCTCGGGTTAAGCTTAAATCGGAAAAATACGTTCACTCAAATATATATTCGATTAGGTAAAACACCAGATAATTATCAAAACAAATATAATGTTTTTAGCTAGTTACAATGATTAATTAAAAATAACTCTGAGTTGCCCATTATTTAAAATTAACATGTTCTTCTGCAACCCAATGCACAGGCGAGTGTTGCGGGTCCCTATTGGTAGTCCGCCGGTACGCACGCCGACTCTTCGGGAAATGGGCTGAGGAGGTCTTTTGTTGCTGTAAACTTGACCTTCCACTCAGCAGTGATTTTAAGCTGTAATTTTCCGGCGAATTTAGCGATTTTAATGGTTAATTGGAGCGGGCGTTAGTGTCTAAATCCTGGTGGTTGTTGGTACCTTACGACGGCTAGGCGTCGTTCTTGGAGCGAACGCGGAGTCAAATCCTGCAGATGGAATTTTTTCGCCTTGAGCCGGAAGAATGATGTTGACATTCCCCCGGTAGGAAATTTGCGGGCTGCGGAATCGAACGTCGGTCCAGAAATTCGCCTTTTAATGACCAAAGAAGGGCCCTGCAGGTGAGTTTATGAAGGGCGGCTACAGGACTCTAGCTGCTCACAAGCGGGGTAGTGGCTGCGATTGCTACAGGTTAGGTTTAAATCTTAGTAAAATGGGGTTATGAGGAGTATTTCACCCCTCAGAGCGCCGGGATTTGGGTTTAAAAATTAGGCGGTGGGAAATGGCTTTTAAGCAGTTAGCCCTGCAAGACAGTACAGCGTATTAAGACAGGGTTAAAGCCTCAGGGATTCAATTTTTCAAGAAAGTTTAACAATCAAGGTAAAATCGAACTCTAGCGGTCTTGCTCTTGCGGAAAATTTGAGCTTCTCGGGCTGACAGTACAACACGTCATATCCCTTAAAGCCTGGTCTGGTAAAGGTTGGAGGCCTACTCCGTTAGACAGTTCAGCGTGTCAGATCGGAGGGCCCAGGTAGAAATAGAAAGGACAGGATCAGGATTGGACTCAAGGAAAAATTCGATCCACGGACCGCAAAAATATCCAAGCGGGCCGCATGCGGCCCGCGGGCCACATGTTGGACAGCCCTGGCATAAAGAATGTAAACGATCTTTCCTAAAACACCGCGCTGCAATTTCTACAAAATAGCGTGATTTCCATCTCGTCACAGCGTGAAGGTCTTGGGCAACAAAGAAACTCCAGATAATGTTGCGAGAATATCCTCAGCGTAATGCGACAAGGCCACCGCAAAGCGCCAAAACGGCCGGTCATCTGACTCGGAACGCAATGGACCATATACCCGAGCCAAGAAAAGTGAAATTGAATTCCTCTTCGAGGCGAAAATAAGATCAACCCTTGTGCGACAATGTAATATGTGCCCGACCGACAATATCTGTTATACTCAAAGAATAGGGAATCCTTTCGCCTTGCTGAAGCGAGCTATATATAACGGTCGTCTTGAGTTACTTTAACCTAAACGAGAGATTTAGTCAGATTCCTTAGCCTGATTTCCAAATTAGAGTCCGGCGTTCGCTTATACATAATTCGCTATTCGTATTTGTATTTTAACATATTGACCTATTTGTATATGTTTGTAATTTGTGTTTTAATGCAAATAAAAGGATTTTTGTTATTTTCCACAATCGGTTATATCTTATTGAACCAATTTAATTTCTAAGTGGTGAACCCGGTAAGAACATCATAACAGTTCCTAAAGTGCAAACCAGTTTATGGTAATACATAGTTATCAGTACTTAAAAATAAATTTATGGTAGAACTTGAAGTAACATTCTAATCTAAGACTGTATGTAAGATCTTTGCACTTACTGCTTTGCAGTATGCGTATAAACACGATACGTGCGTCATATGTGTATATACATGCTCTACTTAGCTTTTGTTATTTTATGTAGTTGAGTTTCACATATAATCTCATAAGGGCATTAATTCGCGTCCCGCTCGGGCAAATTAATACGACGTTGTTGGAATGCACGAAAAATAATTTCCGGATATGAATTAATGCTCGAATGCAGATTCGGTAAGAAAATCGTAACGACACAAACCCTAAAAAGAAGTAACGTCTACCTACAACAAATCTGCAAGACATTTTGTTGTTGTCTTGGTTACGGCTCGTGAACTAACTTTTCTATAGGTCTTTTAGTGAGTGTCGTACGATTTTCAATAAAATATTCCGTATCTTACATGTGATGTACTTGTTTAACTACCAGATATTTTTATACCATCGGAGGCCACATAGTTGTTTTTATGTATAGTATAGTTCAAACCTTAAGAAGACAGGTCAATAACAACCTATATTTATTCTCAACGTCCTTTAGTAAGAACGTTTTCTTATAAAATACATATTTAAGGTGATTTGATACACTACTATCATAACAAAGTGGTAGATTTTCGCTCAATGGTAGATCATCTGGTTCCAGACCAAAAAAAGATATGAAATCGATGTCCAGCGATAACAAAAATATAGTCTGGCTCCACTACCATTCCCCCTTTCCGTTTTAGCAACTATGGTATGTTAACTGCCGAGCCTCTTCAAGAAAAAAAGAGATAACCCATAATTTTACAGTAGGGATTTAATTATAAGACTGAAAACATACCCCGCAGTGTGCCGGTATAAAAATAATAATTAATAGTAAAAAAATCGCGTAGTCGACAGATACTACCAATAATAATTGAAAATGTTTTATATACAACATGTCAAAGATTATTTCAAACTGTAAAAAATCTATATTGTGTTGCCAACGTTTAATTACTTCACAATGCGTGTTAGTTTGTTTGTTGTGGTCTTCTATGTAATAGGCGTGTAAATACGTTGTATGTCTTTCATTTAGTTTTTTTTTTGACTCAGCTACGCACAGCCTTCCCGAAACATCATAACTCAAGCCATAAAACTGATTTATTTTTACGCACTAAATAAAATAATAAAACGAATTTCAAAAACTGTTGTGGTTAATATATTATGCTTTGCTAAATATACATCTCAAGCGCTAAACTGCTTTTTATTTACAGCCTATGATGTCAACAGAAACTTAATAAGACACCGACGCAATGTTCCGTATCAATCGTTGTTGGTCTAAACCAAATATACAGAGCGTTTTTAAAAGGTCGATTTGATTCTTAATAAATATGATTAGCCAAATCAGTCGTTAGTAGAAAGGGGACAGTTTGCCCCCACTCCTTTTAATTGATTCGCGGATTCGCGGCTTAATTCGCGGATTTATTCGCGGATTTCGCGGAATTTTCGGATTGACCCAATTAATTTCGCGGTTTGATCTAATTAATCACATATGAAGTTTGATATGTAATTTACATATGTGCTACTGATTAAATTACGCATTAGCTTCCGATTAAATTACGCGCGGCCATTTTTAATTTGCTTCTGGAATTACGCGGCGGTGCGCATGAATGGATTAACCAGAGTTCCATTAACCCTACCTACTCTAGGAAATTTTTCAGGTTTTCTGCGCACGCACTTCTTGCGGAAATATTTGAATTTCAAACTGCTAAATCTCCCTCTCTTGTGTTCCTTCTCTCTCATGATCGGCGGCCATTTTAATTTCGCGCGAATATTTGAATTTTTCAGATTTTTTTTCTAAGTTCAATTTTTGAATTTAAACTTCCCGGGGTGTCGGCCATCTTGGCTTTCTCGCATTTATTTAATTTAAAAAAAGCTTTCTGCGATGACCCTAGGCCGGATTCGAACCAGCGATCACAGTATTACGAGTCTAAGAGGCTAACTACCTGAGCTACCCAGACAACGTAACTGAGTCCTATTAAAACTTCAACACTTGCGTGTCGAGCTCCCTTGTTTTAAACAAACTATTTTTTGAAAAATATGTTTTATAAGAATGGAGTTGCATGGCTTGTGGTGTTAAATGAGTTGTAGGAATTTTAAAAAAGTGTTTTTGCATTTGGTTGGGCTATAATTAATTATTTTATAATTTTTGCCTGCTATATGGCTGGATTAACGAGATTCTCATTGTCCCTACCTACTATAGGCAATTTCCGCTCAGTCTGGTTTCTTGTAAAGGCCAAATAGAATTTAATGAATTATTTTTTAGCCGCTGTTGTGTTTTATTAAAGTATTTATCATTAAATTATTTATGAAAGCCGCTGAAAATTTGAAAGCTATATGAATATCGGTGCGCCTAATTTGTTTTTGTGCAATTTGAAGCCTTGAAATGCAGGCTTTAACTTGATTGTTAGCACAGACAAAGGAATTTGCTATGATATCACCGACTCTGCAGGGGCATCTTGTCTGCACGCAGTGGCTTGATTACGTCACGCCGAAGTCTGCCGTCTTACTCATCATTTATTTAATTTAAAAAAAGCTTTTTGCGGTGGCCCAAGTCGGATTTGAACCCTAGCCACATGTGAATAATTATTTTAAATCGCGAAAAGTGTTGAGTAAATAAATGCAACGTATTATAAATACGTAAAACTTTTAGTTATTGTGCGTTTATAAGATGGGTCTTTTGACAAAGTGGAAGAATCAAACTGTGCTATTGTAAATGTACAGATTTTTCACGGTCAATTTGTATATAACAACTTAATGTAAATTGGCAATTTAGAACATTTTAACGAAAACAGCGACTTCTTTCGGAATAAACTGTTTCTTCTCACCAAGGAACCCTTGCAGATCTATGAATGCACTGACCATACTGACGAAATGTTTGAGAATGACTACATTTTAAAAATTGTTGGATTTTCGATATAATGTTACAATTTTTACATCGCTTCACATAAAATTCTACAAAAACAATATTTTTATACAACTTTCAATGAAAAAATAGTAAAATTTTACGAAAATACGTCTGTGTTGACAACAAATTAAAATAAATTTGAATAAAAGCACGCAAAAATTACGAAAAGACGTATGTGTTGACGACAAATTAAAATAAATTTGAATAAAAGCACGCAATTCGTTGAAAAAAATGTTCTGACACCATCAAAACACACAATTTCATTGAAAAATCTTCTACCACAAGCATCTCGACAAGCAAAATTTCAGTTACGTAGGCTCATTGTTCATTTTTATTACGAAAATTAACTCAAAATTGAACAAAAATCACGCATTACACATCATCTCACATAAATTTTTACAAAATCGACATCATGTTACATAAACTATGCATAATTTTGCAAATGTTTTACACTTTTTTCTCTAACTTGTTGCAGTTTTAGCAAGATTTGAATAAAAAACAGCAATTTCTGCAGCAGTTTTAGTAAGATTTGAATAAAAACACACAATTTCGCTGAAAAATGTGTTGGTCCACATAAATTTTTACAAAAACTGACATGTCACTTGAAATTATACAAAAAACGACATTTTTCACTCAACATACGACGAAAATTGAACAAAAATCACGCAATCATACAGCATCTCACATAAATTTTCACAGAAATCGACATCATGTCACATAAATTATACAAAAACTGTCATCATATCACTTGAAATTATACAAAAAACGACATTTTCATTCAACACTTGATGAAAATTGAACAAAAATCACGCAATCATACAGCATCTCACATAAATTTTCACAAAAATCGACATCATGTCACATAAATTATACAAAAACTGTCATCATGTCACTTGAAATTATACAAAAAACGACATCTTTATTCAACACACGATGAAAATTGAACAAAAATCACGCAATCACACATCATCTCACATAAATTTACACAAAAATCGACATCATGTCACATAAATTATACAAAAACTGCCATCATGTCACTTGAAATTATACAAAAAACGACATTTTTACTAAACACACGACGAAAATTGAACAAAAATCACGCAATCACACATCATCTCACATAAATTTTTACAAAAATCGACATCATGTTACATAAACTATGCATAATTTTGCAAATGTTTTACACTTTTTATAAAATGCATCGCTCAAAATTAAAAGAAATAGCAATTTCGTTGAAAAAATCTTTTACCACAAGCATTTCGATAAACAAAATTCAAAAATTCTTGTACTTTTGATGGAAATATATGTATGTTGATCACAAATTAACATAAACTTGAATAAAACACACAATTTCGTTGAAAAATTTGCAAATGTTTTACACTTTTTTATAAAATGTATCGCACAAAATTAAAAGAAATCACAATTTTTTAAATTATATCACGCCATTATGAAATCGTAGATTGATTTTTTGAAATTTTACACTTTGTAACTGTAAAATAACTTCAAATACTAATATTTTAGCTTTAGATTTTGTAATTATTGCAGATTCGTGAAAAACAAAAGCCGAGTAGAAATAAAAAACACAAACACTTTGTAATAAACAAATATATTGTTCTTATTTCGTATAATACTTAATAATATAAATATAAATGTACAGCTGAATGTCTTATTTTCTAAAAATTCGCTAGCAATTTACAAAACTGTAGTTTGAGGTGCACAACATTTCAAATTAAAAAGGCTGCAAGTAATAAAATCAGAATTTCATTGTGTCATTTTAAAATTTAAGATGCACCCAATCTAGAATTCCCTTCGTTTTTGGTGTTGATGACATCTGCCTTAGTGGCGTTTTTCTAACGGTCCTTTTTTGGAGGCGTTTCCTTATCGGCGTTCTTCTGACTGAACCTTTTTGATGTGGACTTGGATGAGTAGCTGGTGTTTTTAATTTATATTCTAAATCGGACTCGCAGTTATCAGTTTCCATTTCGGTTTTTCCTGTAGTACCAGTCGGGGTTGGCTTCTTCTGCTGTTTAGGTTTAGCTAGCCGCACATTACCAACGTTAAAGTCTTTGATGTAATCAGCAAACTGTAGGCGTCCGGTTGGATTAATAGTTTTTCGAGGCCGCAGAGTGTCGTGAATTAAATCGACTATGTTAGACGCCGGTAAAATTTCACCCTTTATAGTAACGGTACCCTTGTGATCCCAGCTCACATCGCTTGAGGTACTCAAAATGCGTAGGAAAACTTCAGCTTTTTTCTTAAAAGTTTTGGGAAGTGTAGATAAAATAACGACATTTTATAGGCTGTCACTGGTTGTTTCAATAGGTATTTTGATTGGCTGCCGCGCCTGGTTTGTGAAATGAAGGAATCGTTGTAACACTTGATTGTACTGGATCCATTTATCGTGATCAGTTAATTTGGACTTTAAAACTTTTTGCATTTCGTCATCAAGCTGTGATAATATATTTTTCTCCGCATCATCGCCAGACTTAAGACGTTGGACAAATTCCGGCGATACAATCAACATCTTCCGCTCTTTGTCCATTTTAGTCGAAAAGGAGCTCAGTAGTTTGTTCTGGTAGAGCCGCCGGCGCCGTGAATAAACTAGCTTTAAATCAAGACTTTCATAATAAATATATAAAAAAAAAATGACAGGTACGGGAATCGAACCCGTATTCTCTCTCGAGATCAGAGCTTAAATCTGACGCCTTAACCATTCGGCCAACCTGACTCCCTATATAAACGAGCACTCTCTGCATAATTAAGAAAACATATAGTTTAAAAAGCCTTCTACATGCAATTTCATACAATATTTCATATAAATTAAGCCATGTACAAATTTCTAAATCAGGTTGTGATATATATTTTATCAAAAGACTTGACCCTCAGCTGCCGTTTTATTATTTGTCGTGATGCGTCATCGTTGAATTTACAAGAGCCAACCTGTCTGCTGTGTGACGTACGCAATGTCTCCATCCCTTTTTATTTTAAAATTTTATAAAAGCAGAGGCCCGATTGATGCCGCACTAACACGTTTTAAACCATTATACTCTGTTACCTGGTGCGACTGCATCCTGGGCCTCTGGTTTTACAAATTTTAAAATAAAAAGGGATGGAGACATTGCGTACGTCACATCGCAGACAGGTTGGCTCTTGTAAAATTCAGCGATGACGCATCACGACAAATAATAAAACGGCAGCTGAGGGTCAAGTCTTTCGATAAAATATATATCACAACCTGATTTAGAAATTTGTACATGCAAATTTTTCAACGAAATTGTGTGTTTTATTCAAGTTTATGTTAATTTGTGATCAACATACATATATTTCCATCAAAAGTACAAGAATTTTTGAATTTTGTTTATCGAAATGCTTGTGGTAAAAGATTTTTTCAACGAAATTGCTATTTCTTTTAATTTTGAGCGATGCATTTTATAAAAAGTGCAAAACATTTGCAAAATTATGCATAGTTTATGTAACATGATGTCGATTTTTGTAAAAATTTATGTGAGATGGCGTGTAATTGCGTGATTTTTGTTCAATTTTCGTCGTGTGTTTAGTAAAAATGTCGTTTTTTGTATAATTTCAAGTGACATGATGGCAGTTTTTGTATAATTTATGTGACATGATGTCGATTTTTGTGTAAATTTATGTGAGATGGTGTGTGTTTGCGTGATTTTTGTTCAATTTTCATCGTGTGTTGAATAAAGATGTCGTTTTTGTATAATTTCAAGTGACATGATGACAGTTTTTGTATAATTTATGTGACATGATGTCGATTTTTGTGAAAATTTATGTGAGATGCTGTATGATTGCGTGATTTTTGTTCAATTTTCATCGTGTGTTGAATGAAAATGTCGTTTTTTGTATAATTTCAAGTGATATGATGACAGTTTTTGTATAATTTATGTGACATGATGTCGATTTTTGTGAAAATTTATGTGAGATGCTGTATGATTGCGTGATTTTTGTTCAATTTTCGTCGTATGTTGAGTAAAAAATGTCGTTTTTTGTATAATTTCAAGTGACATGATGTCAGTTTTTGTAAAAATTTATGTGGACCAACACATTTTTCAGCGAAATTGTGTGTTTTTATTCAAATCTTACTAAAACTGCTGCAGAAATTGCTGTTTTTTATTCAAATCTTGCTAAAACTGCAACAAGTTAGAGAAAAAAGTGTAAAACATTTGCAAAATTATGCATAGTTTATGTAACATGATGTCGATTTTGTAAAAATTTATGTGAGATGATGTGTAATGCGTGATTTTTGTTCAATTTTGAGTTAATTTTCGTAATAAAAATGAACAATGAGCCTACGTAACTGAAATTTTGCTTGTCGAGATGCTTGTGGTAGAAGATTTTTCAATGAAATTGTGTGTTTTGATGGTGTCAGAACATTTTTTTCAACGAATTGCGTGCTTTTATTCAAATTTATTTTAATTTGTCGTCAACACATACGTCTTTTCGTAATTTTTGCGTGCTTTTATTCAAATTTATTTTAATTTGTTGTCAACACAGACGTATTTTCGTAAAATTTTACTATTTTTTCAATGAAAGTTGTATAAAAATATTGTTTTTGTAGAATTTTATGTGAAGCGATGTAAAAATTGTAACATTATATCGAAAATCCAACAACAATTTTTAAAATTTAGTCATTCTCAAACATTTCGTCAGTATGGTCAGTGCATTCATAGATCTGCAAGGGTTCCGTGGTGAGAAGAAACAGTTTATTCCGAAAGAAGTCGCTGTTTTCGTTAAAATGTTCTAAATTACCAATTTACATTAAGTTGTTATATACAAATTGACCGTGAAAAATCTGTACATTTACAATAGCACAGTTTGATTCTTCCACTTTGTCAAAAGACCCATCTTCTAAACGCACAATAACTAAAAGTTTTACGTATTTATAATACGTTGCATTTATTTACTCAACACTTTCGCGATTTAAAATAATTATTCACATGTGGCTAGGGTTCAAATCCGACTTGGGCCACCGCAAAAACCTTTTTTTAAATTAAATAAATGATGAGTAAGACGGCAGACTTCGGCGTGACGTAATCAAGCCACTGAGTGCAGACAAGATGCCCCTGCAGAGTCGGTGATATCATAGCAAATTCCTTTGTCTGTGCTAACAATCAAGTTAAAGCCTGCATTTCAAGGCTTCAAATTGCACAAAAACAAATTAGGCGCACCGATATTCATATAGCTTTCAAATTTTCAGCGGCTTACATAAATAATTTAATTATAAATACTTTAATAAAACACAACAGCGGCTAAAAAATAATTCATTAAATTCTATTTGGCCTTTACAAGAAACCAGACTGAGCGGAAATTACCTATAGTAGGTAGGGACAATGAGAATCTCGTTAATCCAGCCATATAGCAGGCAAAAATTATAAAATAATTAATTATAGCCCAACCAAATGCAAAAACACTTTTTTAAAATTCCTACAACTCATTTAACACCACAGCCATGCAACTCCATTCTTATAAAACATATTTCTCAAAAAATAGTTTGTTTAAAACAAGGGAGCTCGACACGCAAGTGTTGAAGTTTTAATAGGACTCAGTTACGTTGTCTGGGTAGCTCAGGTAGTTAGCCTCTTAGACTCGTAATACTGTGATTGCTGGTTCGAATCCGGCCTAGGGTCATCGCAGAAAGCTTTTTTTAAATTAAATAAATGCGAGAAAGCCAAGATGGCCGACACCCCAGGAAGTTTAAATTCAAAAAATTGAACTTAGAAAAAAAATCTGAAAAATTCAAATATTCGCGCAAAATTAAAATGGCCGCCGTGCATGAGAGAGAAGGAACACAAGAGAGACAGATTTAGCAGTTTGAAATTCAAATATTTCCGCAAGAAGTGCGTGCGCAGAAAACCAAGATGGCCGACACCCGGGAAGTTTAAATTCAAAAATTGGAACTTAGAAAAAAATCTGAAAAATTTCTTATAGTAGGTAGGGTTAATGGAACTCTGGTTAATCCATTCATGCGCACCGCCGCGTAATTCCAGAAGCAAATAAAAAATGGCCGCGCGTAATTTAATCGGAAGCTAATGCGTAATTTAATCAGTAGCACATATGTAAATTACATATCAAACTTCATATGTGATTAATTAGATCAAACCGCGAAATTAATTGGGTCAATCCGCGAAAATTCCGCGAAATCCGCGAATAAATCCGCGAATTAAGCCGCGAATCCGCGAATCAATTAAAAGGAGTGGGGGCAAACTGTCCCCTTTCTACTGTCGTTTTTAAGTTATCAAGTATTTTCTGTTATGATACAGGTTTTCAAATAAACTGTTAACTGTGTGAATGTATTTATTGGCATTTGACAATTAGTTGTTATTTAATGTACGTTAGGTTTACTAGGCAAAAATAATAAGAATTTATTAAACAAAATTACAATAGCTTTAAACTTTTTTATTTCGCTGCAATATTTGTAACGAAATATATTTAAAATGCCGAACTAGCTAATCCACCAAATCTCAAAGAAGCCTAATTTTCGGACTTTCTTGTTAATTTTAGACTTATTAGGTAGACCCCTGTAGAATTGGCGATAATTTTTTGAAATACCTTGTATAAACTATAACTGATAGTACTGCTTGTAGTAATTGGCGGTAAACGTTCTTTATTAATGAGAAAAACAATTCTTTACCTCGCAACAGCTGAAAATTATCTCATCGCTTTAACAAAATGAGCGATATCTATATCTGGATACTAGTTTCTACTGTAATGAAATTTCTTGTTACCAACAAAACTGATCATTTTGTATTTTAACGGATACGCCTAGAAGTTGTTATGTCCATAAAAGCCCAGATTTAGCAGAGTTACATTACTCAAACACTGATAGAGACAAAAACTACTTTCGCTAAGCTTATAGAAAAGTTTACTACAAGTTCTATGGAATTTACACTCCATTAACCAAGTCTGCAGTTAACAAAACTTTACGAATATTTACAACCATCGGATGTGGCAGAAATATAAATCACGCTAGAACCATAAGACAGCAATTGACAAATGAATTAAACCGCTGTTTATATACGCACCAGTAATCAATATAATTACAGCAAGTTCTGCTTCTAAACTAAACAGAGAAAGAATATTGTAGCTAATACAAGTAATATAATAAAACATCTCAAAAATAAACCAATATTTTTATGTTGTCATTATTTCTAAACTATTGCTCCTAATCAAGGTAACTATGGCAAGTTTCTAATATTTCTCAATTTACTAGTAAGACAAAAATATGAAACTACCTTAAATTACCTAATCGCGTCTGACATTTCATTTTATGGAAAATTGACATTAACCTTTAATAGACTAATTCGAACGAAAATTTTTGTTTTCCAACTGTAGCACATTAATTCATCTGTAATTTAATTTTCTGCTGGGAAGGGTTGCAGGATCTATAAAAATGAAAGTGGCCCATATGACTAATTAACAGCTTAAATAAATCCTTTGCCCAAGGGAACAGTACTTCCCGACCACACTGCGCACCCTGTTATTTACATGCTTAATTTCATAATACATCTTCATCTTAATCTCTCCTGATCCAATTATACATGACAGCATAACTAAAAGGCACTGCTTTAAAAATACCACGTTATAAATAGGCCTGAATTCTAAATTGAGGCAACACTTTCCGTTTCGGTAAATTATTTTTGTGCTTGTTAGGGAGATGGCCCTTCACATACTAAAAACATTAAATTCCCTTAGCTAATTAGGATAAGATAACTTAACCAGACAAATAAAGCATGTGTAGTCTTTTTTATACACAGGGTGGCTCGGGAGAAAACTATAATATTTCGAGAATGTGTGAAGGAGATCGAATAAACAAAAAAGTTTTATAAAGCAGTGCCGGCTCGTGGAGAATTTCGATCGTATAGCCTACAGACCGTAAAGTGCATGAAAGCTCTACTAGCTAGATTAACCAGATAAAGCATATAACGAAACGAAAATATAAATATTGGAAGAAAATAATTTAAATTAGAACGAATTTGATATTTTAAACTCTGGCAGTAATTTCTAAAAAGAAAAACCGTTTTAGTTCTCGTTCTCTAGTTTAATGTGGGGTGGTGCTTACAAGACAAAGCTATAGGGCGTCTCAAAAGAATTGAGCATTGAAGTATCTTTTGCTGGATATGTTACACCTACAGAGATATCGACAATTAGCGTGACATTAGCGTCTGCAAAAATTGAATTTAAACACAATTAGTGTGTTTGCATTTATACGCCGGCCACTTTCGTCGCAATCGGCGTTTGAATCTGTCGAGCACGGCGAGTTTCGATAAGCGCGAAGTCTCGAACGAGCTACCATAGAGTTTAATCGGAATGCCATTAAAAAATAGCCTAGCTGATAGAAGACCAACAGGGTATAAAACCGAGATGCTTAGCCCACGAATTACAGTTGATTCAAGCGTAACAGCATCACCAAACTTAAGCCCCAAAGGGGGCTTAGGCCACAACGCTTACAGTCAGAGCAACCCGGAGCTCTGCCGGCCTAAAGCCGCCTTCAATCTAGCCGCTCGTCCATGAGTTCAGAGTCTTTTACTGATAACTTACCTGAATCCGTCTTCCCAGCCAAGCTCAGCTGAGGCCGCTTCCAGAGCTAATGCAATACATCGGTGGCACAATTTCTTGCTAAAACTGCTTTCTCGAGCCAATGCGATACCTCGGTGGCGAAACTCGACCCTTAACGCCGATTTATAAACCCCCCTAAAGCGACTCTGCCCTCTTCTACAACGGGAAAAGCACGGGGTGGTCCAGTCGAATATCCCACGTCACTACAGCACGTTACAGCAGCCCTGCTGTATCTATCGTCGAGTAAAAGGCAGCTGGTGCCCCAGCATGATACCCGTAGCCACGGACCTCTGAATAACGACTTCATAACTAAATACGACGTCAAAGGGGGCCCTTGGCTGGTCACCAACACCATAAATACGCAATAACTCGACATATTTGATAGATAGCTTACTTTGCAATTCCCCGAAGATTCGACCTGAAGATCTGCAACGAAGCCCGCCAAAGCGCCCTGCTGTCGCTCGGACTTCTGCCAAGGAAAATTCCGTCCCATATATAGTCCGCCCAGCCAGACCAACTTCTAAGCCACGATCTTTAGCACTGTCACAGCCCGACACAATAGGAGAAACCCTTCCAGGTGTGTTAATTACTTTCTAATTCAAATATAATAGGTACCAACCGGCCCCGCATTTTGATTACAAACGAAGCCATTTGTGTTTAATAAGTTATTATTCCAGTTCTCCGAAACGCTTACGACGCCATTGGAACGCCCCGTTTTAATTTTATTTCAAAAGCGCGTTAATGCGGTTAACACCCATTTTCAGACCACTGTAGCTATATTTTGTAGCAAGAGAATTCAAGCTAATCGCAGCAGTCGTGTGTGAGAAGCGATAAACACCTACACATTTGCGCGTCAGAACTTGTCGTCGATTTTCGATCCGCGTTGATAAGAGCGTTTCTTCTAATTTTATTTTATTCTTTGAATTTTAATTTTGATTATTTAGGGTGGATTGCTCTGTGCTTCCGCTCATCGAAATCGCTACGATGCGTCTTCTAAATTAGGCCATGAACATCATCGGTAAGAACGCTTTTGCGAGCATTTCGTTATCTAATTTTTCAATATTTAGGTCGTTTAGTATGGCCTAGAAACCGCTAGTATTAACTCACAAATCAAGCAGCTATTTGGGCTCTCATGAAGGCTTAAATTCGCCATTCCGGAGATAACGTTTTGGCTCTTCCTTGAGCTAACCAGTTTCCCGAATTTGCGGCTCTACGTGGCCAGGAATTTCCTTCCCTTTGATGCTAGTTTTCTCTTTGAGTTTTCATAGAAAAATGCAACGAACAGGACTCCCCTACTGATCGCTGAACTTCATCATTAATTAAACTGTAAGTACTATAAGATTGGTAGGATGTGTCTGTCCAAAAATTGCACAGCCTTCTTCGGCTTTCGATGGTCTCATATCCATGGCCCATGTCGACCAAGTGCGTTTTGCATACATGCGAGTGCCGATTATCACGTCGCGGTCACCAAATATAAGATTAGTTACCTTTTGGGCGTTATATGTTATATAAATATGATTATTTATAAAGGTTGGAATAAAACGCGTGTTGTTTCATTAAACCCATCTAATAAACTGTTTATAAATTTGATTACGATCGTCGCCTACACAACATGAACCAGATGGCTAGATCGTTACAGTACATGCCATTATCAGTTCCGTTTTTTTATCGACTAAGGCATGATGTCGCAAACTTATGTCAGTTCTTACTAAAGTCTTAACAACTCAAACTGAGAGTGTCAAATCAATCTTTGGCTCAATTGTTATTACCGCAAAAGTGCGAGCATTTAAATAATTCGAAATTACTGAAATAGCGTGTATACTATATCTCAGATAACGCCCTTGGTGTTATATATTTATGTCATTTGCGATTGCACATGTTATTTTGTCCCGATATATAATTACATGTGTGTGCAAGTTGGGCGACGCCAACCTTGATTTGCTTGTGCTGGATATTAAATATTCTTCTGACTGTTACTGTTCGTATTTGTTGTTGCTAGCATTACTACATTTAGATTGAGGTATGCGGCAAAACTTACAAGGTAGGTGTTGATTTATTTTACTAGCTAGGTTTGTTTTATTTGTTGTGAGTAACGACATAGCGCCCGATTCTTTTATTAATGTACTGTTGAATTGCAAAAGCTCGAAGCATTTCTTAGCCTGATCCTTACACCACGCCATATTCTACCGAGAGTTAATAGAGCTAGCCGAGGCCTTGTGAACCCATTCGTTTAACGACGTACACCATCTAGGGCGTGTATTTTGAGAGAGACAGGCGCTCATCGGAGAAGCGCTGTTAGTTGCCTACCTACGCACGACCTCCCGAAAGTTCCAGAAACCCGAATGAAGCTTTTTATTTACTGTTTTGTACATACATTAGTATAAGTAATTCGAATTGAAGAGTTTTTGATTTGTATTTATAAAGATTAATATACGTAGGTTATTCGGACTGTTCTTATTCTATTTCACTCAAAATAAAACAAACGCTTGGCTTAGTGAGCTGCCATTAAGAGCAATTAGCTGTATTACATATCATTTAATAAAGTAGAAAACATAAAATAGCATTCTAGCTACAGAAAAAGGTCAATGATAAAATTATATATGTATTACATGCGCTCTGATTTTTCCAAATTTCACAGCAAGAGCAAAATAACATATTTAGAAATTAAGTTTATCTATTTTCGTAAGAAAAAGCTTACTTTTCCCATTAATTTGAGTAACCCGTGGCTAACTCTAACATTTATATAACATGTTTAGGTGTTCTGAATATATGGCTTGTTCTCAATTCATAGGGAATTGCAATATCTTTAAAAGGTAACATAACTGTATTTGGAAGTTTAGATGCTAAAAGACCCATTAATCTTCAGAACAACTTGTAGTCAAGATAAGGAACGTGGTAATTACAAAAAGTTATTGATTTTTATTTGCAGGATCCAAAACTAATATTTGGTAACGAAATGTTCCGATCGTAATCTCTGCGTTTACGAAACGCTGTACAAGCACAGCGTTTACTCCGCATTAAAAATAGGTTTTAAATCAATGCCGAAGCCAATTAGCGCTTTTTAGAGTGAAATTATTTTTTAACAAGCAACGCCTCAAACGAAAAGCGGTCATAAAAAATAATTTCATGAAGTTCGGAACATTTATGACCGCACTCGTAAAATAGCAGATTTACTGCAATATTGACTTTTATGCATTCCTTTGAGCGCACGTCGAAAACATCCAGCATTGTTCGCGAAATTTACACCAAGCGTTTTTGCGCTAAAATTAATTAAGGCTACCTTCTCGGTGGCAATTAATCTCGCGCGCAGCAAATGTAAAAAATCGGATACTTCCAGTTGAGACTTTAAAATTTCCAATTAGCGTTTCGTCGCGCTTCATTACCTCTAATAGCTTAACCTTTCAAAATGCGTAAGGGCCGCTGCTTAGCTTGCATTTTAGTCGCAGCCTGTATTATAGATTCCATTCATAGTCATTCAATCGATTACGGAGCATAGAGGGTTGCATATTGCGGGGGTGAGACTTATGCTAAGCTGGAGGGCGCTAAAGATCCCTATGATTTATGGCCGGGGAACACCATATTCTTCCAACGTGACTTAAATCTTAAATTATTTTATTGTTTTTTCGTATTTGTGGGGAGCGTAATTCATTCTAGATTGTTTTTGCTTGATGGATTGTGTTTCATGACGTTCTTCAGAACCGCCTGCTACAGAAAGAAATATCGTAAAGTCCATGGGGACTAGATTATCTGCATTTTCTCTGTAAGCCAACAGAGTTTAGAAGTTCAACTACCAAATGCACGTGCAACGGACTCTCTTGCTACTAATATTACATCCACACTCAGATCTATAATTGAGTTGTTTCAATCTTCCTCGTTTAGTTAATTAATGCAATTTTTAACTGCAGATCTTAACCTGCACTCTGAACAATGTGATAAGCTGTTGCCACTTTGATTGCTACTGGTTAAATTACATTATTTTTTAACCTGTACCCGTTTGAACATCGATTAAAATTTATATCAAAAGAGAAAAATATGTCACATCTTCAAATTCCACAATCACGCTATGGTTACTAGATTTTGATAGGAAACCTAACAGTAACCAGATGAACTCCTACACAGAATTTAAAATAACTTAAAATTTTTACAAAATTAGCTTGTCCCCCGTTTTTTCCATGTTCCTGACGAGATAGTTTTCCGTAGTTTTGTAGGACAGAGTCAACACAAAACCTGATTCATGTAATTAAATTAACGAATCAAAGTGCTTGTTATTGTAGCAAAATTTAATATATCCGAAACAAATTTTAAACAATAATTTGCGTATGAAAGGAGCTGCTTATGACAACACAAATTTAACTGCTTTACAATGATCAATATTCTGGGGTACTTGGACAATTTTTAAAACTATTTAATTGTGGTTCAAATTAAGACTGGAAGAATGTGTTTCATTTGAGAGAAAACTATATCCGAAGATGAATAGAAAATAGGTTTTAAGAGAGACCAATGTTAAAAGAAAAGATAATAAAGTGCACCAGGTTGAAGGATTAACTTCAGTTATTGTGCATGTGAAGTGTCAAAAGCCTCATACTCTACAAAAGCATTCTTCTATTCAAAACATGTGCAAATGGACGTGGAAGTGGATCAAACTCGATGTCTCTTCTGCAGTGTTCAATCTATTGTTTGACCATGAGATAAGACAATTAAGTGAAATCATGCGGAGACAAAAGTGCGTTCAATTAGAATATAAAAACTAGTTCACGACATGTACCAATTAAACTATTTGTATACAAGACTCAGCTACTGTCGGTTTACTGGGTCACGTTGCATTATAATACTATCACTAGGTCAGATTTCACGCACATTGTTGACCGGCAAAGTATTTTTATGCAATCGTCGTGTTTCACGCCTATACCAATATTAGTTTTTGAGTTCAAAAAGAGCATATACGACACACATTCAATTATAATAAGGACTTGTAATTATTTACTATTTCAATATGCATTCTAAACTCTGAAGTGTATTCATTTGTGATCAGACACAGGCTACAATTATTGTCTAAGGGGTAGTTAGGCCTGGCTACTCCAGTCACATCTTGTATCAAACAAAATTTCACCTCCTTCAGTAAAACAACTTGGTTATATAATTATACAATTTGTTCCAAAGTGCGCCTTGAACGAGTGCAAGAAGTAATCCACGGAACTACGCAAATCGAAGGCTTGCATAAATTCAAGAAGCATCGAGGACATGTAGCGACGATGCATCGCCCGAATGATTCGATGATGGTGATGATGTATCTTTAAACAACTTTAAAAGCTTTCCTCGATATCATTGTCATGAAAAACAAAGGCAATCTGGGGAGTACATGGAAAACGAGGATCATTTCAATCCCATACCAATAGTAATAATGGCCTTTCTTATAGTCTCTGTACTTCATATGCAGAAACAACACCATTTCAGACGTCAGCTTTGTTGCATCCTCAAAAGTTAGTGTTGGCAAATTCGTTTCCACAATTTACTATTGATATTGTTGACGTAAATATTAATACCATTGACGTTCTCAATACTTTCACGTAATTGGAGGAATGCACTGCGTAACTCCCTCCATCACTATTTCACCCAATGAAAGTATGACACGATCGAAGAAGCTTCCAACTAGCAGTGAAGTAGGACAATTATTGCGGAAAGTTCTTTTGAAACGTTTTTAGAAGAACGGTAGTGCGGGAGTGTAAGGTATACAAATTGAAAATATTAACGAGAATAATCCCATTTCCAATGAGGTGCTACTGCTGTCCGGCGATTTTCGTTAGATTTATAGAAAGTCAAAAAAACTCTCCACAGATTTAAGCTTGGAACGGTTTTATGAAAGAAATGACAACTCGTCTGAGTTTCTCTATATCATGCATACTGTATCTTCCATTTTTTAATGCGCCTCCAAGCAACTATGAGACAGCTAAGGTACGCGGTGATGAAGATGGCGAAGAGGGGAGCATAAGTGACATGATGGAGGTTGAACCCCACCAACGTCAGGTCGAAGAACATCTAAGTATAAATAAATCTTCTTGCAAAATAAAACTTCCACCTCCACCCTCACTGGCCACCCAGAATGTCCTATCTCAGAAAAAAACCTGCAAATTAATCATATATTTTTTGAAGAGCCTGCAAGTTCAAAGGTATACAGAATAATTCTATTAAAATTTTGTCGTGCAATATGCGTTTATTATAAGCAGGTTTTTTTGCCGTTCTAGAAGTAAAAAATGTATTTATTTTTTTATTGTTTGTTTATTATTTGGTAGTTAACATTTATATTAACATGAATTAGCGTATAAATAACTGGGTCTTACTTTATGCACCTAATTTCATTCCAGAACGACTGAGGTTCAACACCTTTAAACAATTTCTCTAAATATATGTCCGAGTATTATTCCAAAACCAGGGGCCCTACCAAAACAATGAGTAGAACCTTATTTGTAGAGAATATTATACAGTGTGGTCCATTAGTTGTACAACCGAAATTTAAATACCGCCACAAGTTAGCGCATGTTTGATAACCATATCAGAATGGCTCCAAATCAAACAGCATACAGGGCAGGACAAAAAATATGAAATTCGTTCAAGAATAAAGTTACCTTACTTTAAAAAATATTGCAAAATGTTATTGAGAATGGTTGTTTAGAATGAAAAGTTATGCTCAAATACAAAGTCACGGCCTCCTATTCGAAATTTTATTCTTTTTTGGAAAATTTTGTATTTTTGTTGTAATAAGGAGACTTTATTCTTTCACCAATTTCATATTTTTTGTCCGGCCCTGTATGCTGTTTGACTTGAAACCATTCTAAGGGCATCTGATATGGTTATCAAACCTGCACTAACTTTTGGCAATATTTAAATTTCGGTTGTACAACTAATAAAAAAATGTCCCATTTGTTGCACACTTAAGGGACCACACTGTATACTGCAATTTCAGTGTAAGGTAAGTTTGCAAAAGAAAGAGAAAATTAGTTATTACCAAAAAAACTGTTTACGCCTTTTTACAGACACTGTCCATGCTCAACTTATACGATTAGGCTATTAAATAACGGAACTGCACCTTCACAGAACGAGACATGGTAAAATGGCGAGTTTAGTATATCCTTTTGGACTTAACTTAGCATGTGCTAAAAATATCGACTCATAAGCTCAATTTATTGTGTTACAGAAGTCATTTGTAATAAATGGATTTTTATCATGCACATGAAAAAATGACTAACAAAATTAAGCAACGAATACATTTGAAATTTCTGTAAAATTGTTTCGTCTCCGTGATTTCGAATGGCACAAAATGTTTAAGGAAGTGCGAAATAACGAACGTCCTGGTCGCCCTTCAGCTTCCGGAACAGATCAAAACTTGGACGAAATTAATGAAATCGTTCCAAAAGATCGTCAGTTAAGTATAAGAATGATCGCATAAATGATAAATATGGATAAAGCGATGGTCAGGCGAATATTGCAAGATGATTTGAACATGAGATAAGTGTCAAGACTTTTCACAACGCACTCGCCAACTCAGAACGCTTTTTGAAGCTACTTTGAGATAAAAAATATTACATTGCTTGAACATCCTCCAGATTTGGTTCCATGCAACTCTAATTGTTTCCCATAGTGAAGTCTGTGGCCAAGGAGACATATTTAGAGTTGGTTTTCGAAGTTATGAAAAAAACAGAGGGTGACCAAAGGGGCCGACGGAAACCGATTTGCAGCACTACTTTGAACAATTGAAAATACGAATGCAGTGTTAGTGTACAAGGGGAATTGTTAAACTGAAAAAAAATACTAAGTAGAGACATTAATGTAGTTCGTATACATATTTTATATTTTATACATTAATATAATAAGTAGTAAACTTGTTATCCATGACTTTTTATGAATATTATGACCTATAAGCCCCTTCGGACTCGTTGTATTTTCTTGTATTAGTATTATAACGAAATAGTATTCATTAAAAAATCATGGATTATTAGGCGTACTACGAATTATATTTAGGAAGAAAATATAATAATTTAAAATATATACCAGAAAAACGCAACACTATTTTATTACTTCAGTATCAATGTTAACGGTCGATATTTGTCCCCATTTTTAATGCTTGTTATGCTTAAATTATGTATTTAAAATGAAATTTAGACGGTAAAAGCTTGCAACTTAGTTAAAATCAATACATAAATATTTGGAGCAAAGGAAGGATTTGAGCTGTACTCTTAAATGGAGCATACGTACAACAAACACTCCTAATAGGAAGTTTTATGTCGAATGACATAAGATTACATTATGTGCGAGCACAAACAATAGAGGGTGAGTTAACGATAGTGTAGTGCTGCACATATGTTGGTCGAATAGCAGGAACAGTTTGTGGAGCACATGGAGGATCTACACGAAACTAGTGAAGCACGAGCAGATCAAAGTATACCTGGAGATCACAATGGCACCTTTCCAAATTGTAAAGGGAGTAGTCAACACAACCAAAGCCATGGCGAAGGTGTTGACGTAACCTTGCAAACAAACAAACCCATAAGAAGCGAAAATATGAGGTGATTCTATAGGTGAAACCGAATCAAATTCGATCTGCAGGTCGATTTCCGTTATAACCATCCGAGGGATTTGCAAGAAGAGTGGATTCCAGCTCCGTCGTTTAGTGGCAGCTAAATGGTACACAAATTTTAAGATTGCATGGACAGTTTAGTGTAATAGTTAATTAAGTTCGAGGTTTCCCGCCTTTTTTTATATATTTCGCGGACTTTCATATATTATTTCGCGCGCAAAAGTACTGATTTTTCGGTGGAGCCACGTGGTGTAATCCGTTTCGCTTTTGTTAATAACCGTAATTTAGGTAAACGCGGCTAATTTATAGCGAATTACAGCCAGTTTAGAAAACAATTAAAAAGGTTTTTGGGCACGGCTAAATTAGAATATAGAAACAAATTGGGGAGATTTTAGCGTCACGTCGAAATTAATAACGTAGCAACTATGTCGGTTTAACTTCGAAATTAATAGCATAAAAACTATGTCGATTTGAGATTTAAAATTTTAGAAAATTCCGAAGTTACTTGTGTTAACGATTAAATTACTAAAGTTAAATCGTGTATGTACCAGTGTGTAAAAACAACACTATTTTTGTGTGTCAATTAAACCAGTTTAAAAAGCATTACTATTTAAATTTCATTGATTTTCACAGGACTTTTTGTACAAAATTGAGCGTCAATTTTCAGTTATCTTCTATGGATTGTACGCCTCAGATTTTGAGAAATCCATATTAAAATTTAAATTACCTTACTCCATTTAATATATCCGAAAAAGACTACGTGATTCAATTAAAATTTCACCTGCTAACCACCAACTGTCCAGGTTTAAATAAAGCTCAAATAATGTATCTGCCTGTACAAATATAGAAAGCTTCACATTTTCATTACAATTACCATCGCGTCCCTTTAAATATAAACGTTATCAACGCGTGCCCGAATGTGCCTACAATGCGAATATTTTAAACGTGCAATTTAAACGCGGCATCATACGCACATGTTTGTTCACACAAAAACCGGAGGTTTGCAAAATACACAAGAATCAAAGGTAAATACTCAGTTATTCTACTGTGGTAAGAATCGTCGACGTTTATCGCTTCTATACATAAACTCTAGAAAGATAATGATAAAACAGCATTAAATTCAACATTCTGAAAACGTCTAGAAAATTATGATTGTACGTGTCTGAAGAAAATAATATCTTAGAATGTCGCGAACGTTTTGCTTAACACAAGACACCAGGCAGCATACAGCTTAGGAAGGTAAACTATACTAGTTTTATACTTTTGCAGAAGTGATAAAGTGCCATCAAATGGGCCCCTGGTAGGTGGTGGATCGACTCAATTGAACCCCGGTAGGTGGCGTATAAGCCTCGAGTAATTTGCTATTTAGTTTACTACGGCCATGAATTAAGAGACGGACAACGAATTGCTAACCGTAATAAAATTAATAATGCTATAAATTAATAGAGAAATTACTGCATGCAGACGTGCACATATAAAGTAGATTTAATTTATTACGAGAGAACCCGAGAAACAGCTTGACGATCGACAACATGTGTTGTAATTAAAGTTTTGTCTGAGAAACAATTTAAGTGGCTGTTAAATCCTAAAATTATAACAAACCGGGTTGTAACTAGCGAGTACTTTTATTATTGACTAAATCTGAAAGTTTACAAAACCATGCGCAACGATGATAAGTAATCGACGCATCAGGATAGAAAAAAGTAAAAATTACTAACTCATAAAATTCCATATTTTAACCCCTTAAACAAACAAAAACATTTTTTTAAAGCGTCACATGTACAAAAATATCTATCTATTGCGAATATAACGAAGCAAAATATACACAAGCAATAGACACCTCTCAATAATATTCACTGAAATTTATTTATGTATATAATTATATAATCAAAACCCTTATACCGTTAGGTGTCGGGAATTTATTTATAATCTTTATAATTATCTATGCAAAATTATATTTTAAAGATAAATCAAGTAATCCAAATTCTGAAAAATCACTTGTGTTATATCCCGATGTTACCGAAATTCATTTTGCAATCCTTCGCTCCTATTACCTGCTTGTTAACCCCAAATAACTCTACTGTGCGTATGCCCTTGCAACTTAACCCCTGCGCCAGCCTGTCGCGCAGCCAAAACTTAACACCACTTCGTGAAGCAAACAAGACCTGCTAGAGCATCACATCGTGTTTTCGCACCTGTTTTTCGTTATTGTGTCGTCGTCATCACCTGGGTTATCGGTCACACATCAAATACATCAACCGAAGAGGAAACTCACGATCTACAGATTTGCAGAACGTTTAATTTATTGGTAAGTTGCATATCCCTTGTTTTATTCCCATAATTGTTTCGTAGTTCCCTTACAGCCTATCAACCACCATTTTGGGTCACTTTTCGTATTACGGTTTTAACTACCTATATCTATTTTATGTAACATATTATTGTTTGACCAATTGTATATATTTAAATTACCAACGAACAATTCTCCGACTTAATTCATTTATTGTACCTGACCCGTTTATCGCTTTTGTTTTGTATGCTTGCGGTTATTGCAGTTATCAAGTTGATTTTTTTAATTTTCTAAATGAAGGGTTATACAAAGTCTACACTGTATAAAACCACGGATATCTCATTTATTTTCAAATATATGATATTATGGTGATCAATAAAACCGTTTACCTAAACACAATAATTGATCGAACAGAATGACAGAACTCAAATTGTCAATAATCAGGTTGTGGAAATTACAATTTATCCATGCCATAGTTTATTAAAACCACAATATATCTAACCCACATTCTTTCAATTGTAGTAATTATTATTAATTTAATATGTTTTGCTTCTTGCTGTATATTCGAGTTTTGTTTGTATTACACGGAATCCTCTGATTAAGCCTTCTAATAATATAATAAATAAAAATTGAAGACTGTTTCGATCAATTGTGTTTGATCAGCTGCGTTTCACTACATTGTATCCGAAACATTTTCCTATACTCATTGAGACAATTCACTTCATGCAAGATATAAGAATAAAAAACATTTGGTAGCTGGTTGTCAACTCGGAGCTCAAATTAACAGTTTGACTACGAGTTATAATTATTATAAGAATACCAGGTTGATTAGATTCAAGACAAACCCAGAATTCAAATTATTACAAAAAGTCAATGAACAAATACTATACGAGAATTATGCAAGCAGAAAACGATTGGTTTGATCAAAGGCGTCCGGAATCAATCAGGCGAAGTATATAAAACCCGAATTGAAATGAGTATCGTCTAGTACCCAAGAAAAATAATTTAATAAAATACTCTGTGGATTCCGTTACCCTACGAGCCGTCATGGAGTGCAGACAATCGGAAGAAGAGGTTCTAGAGCTTCTATTTATTGTACTGATATTACATATTCAATTATCGTAAAAAATACAGCAAACAATTAGAAAAGCAAGTAAAATTGGTAAAAAAATGGTTTTTTACTAATTACAAATTAGAACGCATTAAAATTTACAGTAGTAAGTAATAATCTATGAAACCTTTTTGTTTCGTGATACAATTCCTGTTCCTTTTCGGGCTTTTCGCCACTCTGAGAAATTTAAAGTATTAAATATCGAACGTTTCCAGGGACAATCTGCTTTCGTTACCAACGAATAACAATTGCAACTAAAACTGAACAAGGAAACTGAACTAAGTTAGGCCTCTTGTGGTGAACCAGAACACTGAAGCGGTGCGGTGGTTGATTATGGTTTTATTTCCTTGATATAGGTTTATATTGAGATGTACAATACTTACTAATTAAGTGATTAGGGTTAGTGATCACGCGCTGGCGATGGTTCCGCTTCTTCTTCTTCCCCTTCTGAACAGTGATTCCAGGCTAGGGGTTGACAAGAGCTGGAAGAGGCGCTCGACAAATGTGCTGGGCCTAGAAAACAATAAAAGAAAAACTCGACGGGCTGCTTCGGCCTGGACGTAGCGGTAGCGGAGATGAACAACGGTGCAGCCTCCTGAAGGATGCTTAGTACCGGGCCAGTGAAATGTTTCGACCTGGGTATGGCTGCGAGCTAGTGTCCAACAAGAACATTAGTCCGCCATGGGTGCTGCAGTTGCGTAGCGCTTGACGAACGAGGGGTTCGATCTGGACAAAGCTATTGCGGAAGCGAAGAACCTGGTGAAGAAATAGCTTCAGGGCGACCAGAGGTTGGACTCCCGAAGGTTCTGCACGTGTGTAGTGCCCGGTGAACGAGGGATTCTACCTAAACAGGGCTATTGTGGAAGTGAAGGTTGTTTCAGCCTTCCGGTGAAGAAGTAACTTCAGGGTAAGCACACGAAATTTCGACCACAGAACCAAAGCTTTAGGCGAACAGGAATGATTAGGCTTGGAGAGCTTATCTGAATTTTGCTGCCGATCATCGGGCTATTTAAACTCCCTGAGGCCGTTATTTGCAGCGTCGTGGTGAGGGTCATGTTGCTTTGTTTTATTAAATTTTGCTATTAAGTTTTTTTCGGAATTAGTTAAACTGTATCATGTGGTAGCTGACTTAAATTCGCGCATTTTGACACCAAACACGACTTCGTTAATGTGTCAAGTAAAGTTTTTGTTAATGTAATGGCACCAATTTATCTTTGAATTAATTTCTGTTACTGACGAGACAGTCAAGAAGGCATTTTATGCGGATATCTGAATTTTTATCTAACCTGTATCACGTAGCGTTTCTTGGCTATTACTGTGTTAACTTCGTACTTAACTGTTGGCTGCGGCTCTAGATAGCGCGGCATCACCCCAACAACAATATTTCGAGAAGCAGGCGGTTTAACAGCTTGTATTAAAATTGTTGGTCTGCTAAAATGTAGACAGAGCTGCTTTTGTTATTAATGTGCGGACGGCTGAAGTTTACTCCAATTCGGTTTTCGGCTAGATTTAGATTTAGTCTGCGACGGCGGGTTTGCGGAAAGCGGCCGCATAAATAACTTCATATCGAAATAATTACGGGAAGGGGTCAGGATTATTTATAAATGCACAATAACTTGCAGTCGTGAAATATTGATCTTTATTGGAAGAATTAGAATTTCAAAAAAATCTTTAGTACTTAAGAACCACTTTAAACTATCAATACTAAATAAATACATAGAACTTTCCACTTTTCCAACAGTATTTGTGACTTTTTAGTGGTTTCAGTAATGAGTATAATTTCATTCTAGATGATGGATCGATAGGCATTTTCATTTTATAATTGCTATCACAAATATTACAATATGTATTACAGAAATTATAGTTCAAAGATTTTGAGTAACGACAAAGTTTATGAAATAAATTATATTTAAATTACCTGTAACGACAAACAGTGTAAACCATACTCAATCAAATTCCTTGCTTTATTAGAACTGTGAAGACTATATTTTTTCTATAATATGTCTATGAGAAAGTGTATATTAATACGAAAACTATTCATTGGTGTTAAAGTTCTGTCTTAGAATCTACGCCGGTAAATTTAAATAAATATTACTTCTATAAATTATTTAAGTGACGTTCCCATAGAAATATATATAATTAAGTTTACCTGAAAATCAATTTCAAAAAACTAGAAATTCACTTATAAGTACAATAACCTTACTTAAAAATATCTTAAACGTTAAAGGATAAATTAGAGTAGGACAGTTGTAAAGAAAAGACATTAGATGGATTTGCAGCTAACTTTATTAATTGCATTAACGCAACCAGTACACTATACTTATTACATTATTTATGAATACATTTTACAGCAGCAGAAAAATGGATTTATTTCTCATAGAATAATTTTTGTCTTCGCAGTATCTGTTTAAATACATTTTCGACCATTTTCTAAAGAATTTAATTGGAATAAAGCTTTAAATAAAAATCTGCATTTTACGTTAGAATTTTATTTATAATGAAAATAATGGTTTCTTAGCCTTTTTACAACGTTAAATGGAAATATGCCATTATTAGTAAGTACTAGAGCAAAAAGTTGTAGGCTACATTATATCGTTACTCGAAAAATGTTACGAATACGTCAGTTTTGTATTAAAAAATTGTTTTTTTATTTAATTGATATTTTCAAAAACCTTTCAGTCACTTTTCAACAGTAGCTCTTACCAAACAAGAGATATCCAATTTTCTACACCGTGTAGCTATCGCGAAATTGACCCTTTTTCGTGTGTTCTAATATTACTAAGAAACTTCCATCTAAATCTCATCATAAATCTCAGACTCTATACAGGCCTGCCAAATCAGAGACACTGTATGCTGGATAATAACTAAATACCAACTAGGTTTGTTTATATTATTAAAATGATGAAATTATCGCTTAAAAAGTTCTGGATTATAGCTATTTCAAATAAACAAACTCGAGGCACGGCTGGGTACTACAAGGCTAATAATTTTCACTTAAAATGCAAATTTACCGTTTCTGTACTTTTAAAGCACACGGCACAATTATCTTTGTTAATTAAATCTTAACTTAGCTGCGAGATATAATTGTGGGGTAATCAATTTTTGAAAAATAATGCTCTATTGACGTTCACTCGCGGATCTTCCGCCAGACCAGAAGCGCCCTCTCGTAGCCTAGGCGGAAAGTTTTCAGAACAGGCGTCGCGGCGCTTGCGACTTCCGCTCGCGTCCTCTACGTGGCGCCACGGGCATAATTCTCAGCATTCCTCAAAGTTCAAAGTCACTTTAACAAGTTAAACTTGGAAAACTTTAAACAGATTAAACTTATTTCTTTAATTAATTGAAATTACTGAGACAATTGCATTTCCACGCCTGCTTGGAGGCGACAAAACGAGTTTTCTATATTTAATTCGACGGAGCAATCCTTTACTTAATGGCATGATCTACGAGGTGCAGCCCTCTAGAGTAATCAAGGCGCATGTTTGTAAACTGAAGAGATCAAAGCTTCATTCGAAAGCCTGTCGCAGACAGATACGCTTAAACTTCAAACAAATGCCGTCGAATTATACATGCACTTGTTCACCTTTAATGACGGCGCAGATACACTCAACAGAAATAGTGAGTGGTACGAATGTGGCCAATTAAAAAAATATGTTGCTCTTTTCACTCAATGGTGTAGCTGTGCATCATCAAGTATTTTCAATGAGAGCATAACTGAAGGGAGCTACTACCAATGCAATTTTGATTCGCAGACAGAGCTCCACCAAAAACATATAGGTAATCCAAGTAGTTTTAGGTACACAGGTAGCTCCTGCTTTTGCGAATTCATTCGCTGAGCTTTTTTCTTTCGTAAAGTGATAATTGGTAAAATGAGAAATTATTTTCGATAGACGCAATGTAAGAAACATGTCTTGTGATCCTGACATAAATGCTTGCATTGAAAACCGTAATAATATTAAAGGAAAATAACGAATAATCATTATATTTTCGCTTTGGTGCAATAATTAGTTAAAAGAACTTAGTAATTTTGAAATATTACATAACATTATCCTAAGAATGATAGAGCAATTCAACAACTTTTGACAGTGTCAGGGTGGCGTACCCGAAATTGAAATTCGTTACATGAACGCACATACGCATGCGCGCACTAATACAGCTTGGCGCGACGTTTACAAAAATCGCAAAGGCAAGAATTAGATCATCCATATTATTATTGGCTAAACAATAAAAATCTGGCTTTACTGAAAACTTTTGAATCTCTGTATTAATAACAACTTCGCCATCATGAGCAGTACTTTTTCTTACCATGCTAGATGCTTTTACATCTGGAGACCGCTACAGGAACCATATAGATTACATTCTACTCCAGAATAGATGGAGAACGAGTAATGTGAAAACCTACCTCGGATTAGACTGTGGCAGCGATTGTAAATGCCTCGTGACTGAAGTCAAAAACAAAGAAGGACATTTTCTGAAACCTGCAGCAGAATATGATACACATGAGAAAACTTAAAAGAAAGGAAGACAAATTGTAAGAACTTGCTATGACTACCTTTGGCTTTCACGAAAGAAGTGATTTGGAGAAAAACTTGAATTTCTGTATTGATAAGTTCGCGTCACCATGAGAATTGTGTCTGCCCACCACGCTATCCTTTGCACATGGGTATCTCCTGGAGACCACTACAGAATAGATAAAGATCAAGTAATGTGTAAAAACCTACGCCGGACTAGACTGTGGCAGCGGTTATAAGTGTCTCGTGGCTGAAGTCAATAAAGAAAGAAATTTTCTGAAACCCGTAGCAGAATATGATACACATGGGAAAACTTCAAATAAATGGAAGAAACATTATTTGAACTTCATATGATTAGATTTGGTTTTCGCGAAAGAAGTGAATCTGGAGAACAACCTTTGAATTTCTGTATTGATAACAACTTCACGTCATCATGAGCATTTTGTCTTTTCGCCATGCTAGAAGCCTTTGCACCTGGATATCTCCTGGAGGCTACTACAGAAACCAAATAAATACATTCTGCTCTAGAACATATGGAAATCCAGTGATGTGAAAACCTACCCCGGACTAGACTGTATCAGTGATCATAAGCGCCTCGTGGAGGAAGTCAAAAACCCACGAAATGTAATTTCTGAGACCTGTGGCAGAATACGATACACATGGGAAAACTTAAAAAGAAATGAAGAAATATTAAAAGAACTTGATATGACTAGCTTTGCCATTCGTGAATCTGGAGAAAAACTTTTAAATTTCTGTATTGATAACAACTTCACACCATCATGAGCATTTTATTTTATCACCATGTTAGAAGATTTTACACCTGAGAATCTCCTGGAGACCGATACACGAATCACATTGCTTATATTCTACTCCAAAGCATATGGAGATGGATTGTGAAAACCTACCCCTACCCCAAACGCTACCTATGGCAGCGAGCATAAGCTCCTCATGGCTGAAGTCAAAAAGGAAAAAGGAAACATTTCTAAGGCCTGTGGCAGGATAGGGTACATATAGAAAAACTATAATTACGAAGAAATATTAGACGAACTAGTTTTGGCTTTCGCGAAGGAAGTGAATCTGAAGAAAAACTTTTGAATCTCTGTATATGTAACAACTTCGCGCCACCATGAGTATTTTGTCTCCTCGCCATGATAGAAGCCTTTATACCTGGGTACCGCATGGGGACCATACCTGGAACCAAATAGATTACATTGTACTCCAGAGCATATGGAGATCTAGTAATGTGAAAACCTACCCCAGACTATACTATGGCAGTGATCATAAGCTCCTCATGACTGAAGTCAAAAAGGAAGAAGGGAAAATTTTTGACGCCTGTGGCACGATAAGGTACATATGAAAAAACTATAAAAGATACGAAGACATATTAGAAGAACTTGATTATATTGGCTTTCGCGAAGGAAGTGAATCTGAAGAAAAACTTTTGAATTTCTATATAAGTAACAACTTCCAGCCATCACGAGTATTTTGTTTTCTTCCCATGCTGGAAGCCTATATACCCGGGTATCCCGAGGAGACCATTACCTACAGGAACCAAATAAATTACATTCTACTCCAGTGTATATGGAGATCTAGTAAGGTGAAAACCTACCTCATAATTTCTTCTTCTGCTTAATTAGTAGGCTTAGAGCCTGTTTATTCCAACGAATCTTGACTTATAAACCAATATAAACAAGCTCCGGACACTACAAATAGAATCGCCCGAGACAGTGGACTGCCAAAAATGACATCATTCAGAGAACAACAAATAGAAATGTTGAACAATTACGGAATTATGTAAAAACTGTTATACGATACACGATACACTTAATAATAATTAAAATAGGAGACTAATGTGGGTACCAAGAACAAAGACTGTATGGCCGTAGAAACCTGTAACAGACTGGAAGCGCAAATACTGTACAGGTGTACCAGAAAGAATCTTTTACAACACTAAAATAGGTGATTTGTTACAGAAAATTAAAAAGGAAGCGAAAGAATTTATGCTGAAATCATAGAAAATAAAAGACAGTAACAGAAGAGTTACCACTAACATCGATGTATGGTTGAACTATGGCCAGACAAAGAATTCTGAGTAGCTGCCTATCCATGCTTCTAGATTATAGCGAAGCTTTCGACGGTTTGAATTGGTTTAAACTACGGATTGATATGAGTATACCCATACATCTTGTCCTGCTTTTAAGACCTTTATATTTAAAACATTTATATGAGGATGGTTCTGCAATAGTGACACTCAATGACAGAGACTCAAGACCTTTTAACATAGGGAATGGTGATCGTCAAGGTTGTATACTCCCCCCGTCACTACTTAATATTTATGGGGATTGTATAATGCGGAAAGAATTTGGAAACTGGAAAGGGCAAATAAGTATTGAGGAAAAAGTATAAGTAACTTCCATTACGCCGACGCGATGACACCACAGTTATTGCCAGAAACGAAAAAAGATATCTAAATAAAAAATTAAAAAAAAACAAATAAGAAGCACAACCACAATTCACAATGCTCAAGATCATACAGGTATACATGTATATTGGGGTCCATAGATCAAGTGCGATGGTAACTGCTACACCTAAATACCAAGACGACTAGCTATAGCTAAACCAGTAATGAACTGAACAAAATATTACAGGAGGGCAATGTTTAATAATTCTTCCTATAGCTATATATGGTGCCCAGGCATGGGCTTTAAAGCAGTTGACAAGGTAATACTCGACACTTTTAAGATGCGGTGCTGGAGAAGGCTCTCGAAGATCTATTAGACGGCGCACAGAACAAATAATGTGTCCATATTGGACAAACTAAACGTCCAAAACGTCGAATTCTAAAATATTTTGGACATACAACTGGAAGAAAGGATGATAACATAAATAATCTTGTAGTTCAGGGAAAGATAGAAGTAATGCGTCCTCGGGGACGTTTTCCAAAGCCGACCAAGTAAAGGCCTTCCCCGTAGCTTCTTTCCAGGAAAACACAAGAGTTGTGACCAATAGCGAAAGTTGGAGAGATATAACATATAGGACGTTTTACGTATTGGCCATAATGCTTCAGTAATGAACCTTGCGAATAGATGAATGAAATATAACTAGTAAAATGTGTCCCAATAAGACCGTAATTTGCGTTATTATTGGAACACCTTTTAGTTCACAAATCATTGAAGATTACCTGTAAAATTGGCTCGATCGTATACTAATGATAAGAGAACATAGGACGCCTACTGAAATAGTAGGAGAGCGGGTGAAATTTTTTAGTGATGATTTAGTTAAGGCCTATTTTTTGAGAGAATGTTGCGGGAGGCATGTCTAAGTGTCAGCTGTAAGGATTATCCTTGATAGCGGTATCGGAGGTAGGCAGAACACCTCCAATTTGCACTGTCAGTATATGTCAAATTCGAGGTTAGCAGGTTAGGTTTTGCGTCAGTTTGTGTCAAAACTGCTCGACAAATGAACTAGACCACCCATAAAAATTGCATTTATTACATTACGTCATAATATATATATATATATATATATAAAAGTTTTTGTTTTATAGTATACTCATATTAAGCATATTTAATTGCACTGTCCTCAAACATCAACTGAAGTATTAACAAAATCATTAATAACATTTAAAAAAAAATAAAATTACAAAAAAACTATATTTAACAAAAATAAGAGGAAGATCAAAAAAATTAATAGTTTTTTGAGTCTCCTCGGAACGTTTAAAAATTTTTGCCATACTTTGCATACAATGTACTATCAACATTTAAACCAAATTATGAAAAGAAATGCTTTTTATAATGTCACAATCCTGAAAGGTTACCAAAAATGGCACGACTGTCTTTTTGAAAATATTTTTTTAATGCACCAATATATGCAAATATACATTTGTTGAGCAGTATGACAATGAGACTAGGGCCATGCTTATATCTTCTTTAGTTATGAATAGATTTGGATAAAATTTTATACCAAGATACTAGACATAATTTCTGATTGGTCGATAGATATAGTCAAAATGGCTGACTTCCGGTTTTACCGGAAATGATAATAACTTTGATTTTTTAAATAGAACACCCTGTACATTTTAAGTTTTTCTGAATCTACGAGTCAAATTACATATAATACTCTTGTCAAATTTAATTTTTTTTAAACAAAAAAATGATTTTTTTAATTTTTATTTTTTACCATAGAAGGCCTTGACTTGGAAAAGTCTATTCTAATTGACCCTAGCAACTCTTAATAATAGCTATTTTATCAATAAGGTCAATAACAAACCTTTAATAAATGAATATAGTTTGCTAAACTCGTTTTTTAAGAAAAAGTCACTTTTTTTAAATGGCACCTACTAAGGGCCATCTTGCCATTAGTAAGAAAATGCAATTACCAATCTAACGATATGCATTATGCACTACTTTCTTTATCTGAAACTGAAAATTAATTAATCAATTATTTTTTAAAATATTTTTATGTAATGACTAATAATACCTAAGCAAATTTGGCAACACTGTTGTATGTAATTTGAGTCGTAGATTCAGAAAAACACAAAAGATACAGGGTATTCCATTTAAAAAATCAAAGTTGGTATTATTTCCGGTAAAACCGGAAGTCAGCCATTTTGACTATATCTATCCGCCAATCAGAAATTATGTATAGTATCTTGGTATAAAATTTTATCCAAATACATTCATAAATAAAGAAGATATAAGCATGGCCCTAGTCCCATTGTCACCCGGTATATCAGAATAAGTTCTTCATCGGCATTTGTGTGTGAAACTAACACTAATGTTACAAACTGTTGCAATAAAGCTCATATATCATTGGTTAACATGAAAAAAGTACGTATAGCTACATTTAAAAAAGTAGTATCTCATAAAAAATCTGTAAAGATGTTTACACGGAACTTCACTCGCAAGTGCAGTCACAAAATAGATAGAGATATCTTAACGTTGCTAATAATATTGAAACAGTAAGAGGAAATACTTAATAATACACATTACATCAATTTCCAAATTTTAAATAACTGCAGCCGGTGGGTTCGAACTCACGGAATCTTAATTCTTTGTCAGACGCATTAACCTCTCGCCCAATAAAGGAAGCGGTGATGACAGGACCGAAACGTCTGGCTTGCAATCGGAATCTCGTCGGTGTCGGAGAGCGAATTCGAATCCCACTGCCTGCAGATTATTTTTATATCCAAATTGATGTACATAATGCACATTGCGAAGTGTTTCCTACTGTTGCTTTAGTATTATTAGCAACTTTAAGATATTTGTGCTTCAAGAAAAACAGGTGTAGAAGAAGAAGAAGAAGAAGATATTTCTACCTATCCTGCGTTAGAACTACGAGGGAAGTTCCGTATAAACCCCTTTACAGATGTTTTCACGATTACAATACTTATTTGGTTTTATAGATGCCGGAAGTAAAAATGATGAAATCCAAACTCTTGCAATTTTTAAATAGATTTTCTTCTAATTTCTTCTGAAGCTATGTGCAATAACTGGATTTTTTTATAAAAGCAAGGGGATCCAGTGAAGATTTGCAAGGTGCCCAAAATCTGACGTTACGTCACTGCTTTCCCCACCAAAGATAAAATACCCCCTTTCCATCATATATCAATCCTCCTGATAAAAATACTTTCCTATGAACAGCCGTATAAAAAGTTCAAATAATTTTACGATTATGTTTTCCAAGTAAAATTCGGTTCGCGTGTTAGAACACCGGTTGTAATAAACCAGAAATGTTCATAAGCAGCTTTATGGTTGTATACTTTACGTTTCCTGGCGGCACCGGAAGTACGCAATTAATAAATAGTAAACTTTTATTAGTATTTTGAATTACCGCAGCGCGCTTCGAGGGGTTTTACACGGGGGCATTTGCAGATATTTGTAATGGAGTGTGGGGTCCTGAATGGAACTATATGGATGCAGTGCTGCTAAACGATTTGCGTTTCTTATTTGGGGGTGCATCAAAAGGTTCCGTTGAAACGATGAGCAAACGGAAGCATTTCGATAACATTACAATAATTAGAACATGTCCGTCTGTAACAGGCGTTTAAAGAATTTAATTTTGTTGCATCTTTCCTCATTTTATATTTTTTTTCATAATTTATTCCATTTGCAATTGCTTTAAGTCCATTTGGCTAGCGACACTCCATATAAAGTGAAAATCAAAATATACGATTAACGATTATTTCATTTTCGATATGTAAAACAACAGATAGGAGACCTCAAACGTTCATCTTTGGAAATATTTTAAGAGTAATGTATATTTGCGGACACTACAGGATTTAGATACACTTAAACGAAGTGGATGGGGAGAAGTCAAAGCCACACATTTTATCCGATTTTATGCAGTGGCTGGAAGAATATCTTGAACACAACGATATATGTATTTCCCATTAGTATCTAACACTACAATATTTTTGTTAACACTGTAAATTACAGTTAATAACAATTTATGTATGTATGTATTATCTGTAACCTCATTTACCTTACGGTGTCGAGGCTGGTGCTTTATGCGCTGGCATCTGGCGGTACAATGATCAACTTGCCCCGGATTCGGGATACAGAGTTGGATCGCGCCTTTGGTGCTTGCGCAGCAACCATTGTGTGAAGTGTGTGTATTGGTGATGTGTTGACCTTGTTACTCTATCTCTTAGGTCTGTGGTTCTGAGTAGAGCACAGTTAATTTGGTGCCCAACTGTGAATGGTCTCACCGAGCCCGATTCCAATCACCAAGGCGGAAAAATTCCGACCCCCGCGGGATTCGAACCGAGGACTTGCTTAATGCAAGACAAGCGCTTACCCAATTACGCCACGCGGCTTCTTGTTTAGTACCAGCCTTAATTATAATGCATTTTATTTTGGATGATAAAGAGAACAACTAGATGATCGAAAATATATTTCTGTTGTACTATGGAAACATCAAAAATATAATTTGTAAACTCTGCTTGTATACTTAATTTGTGAAAATATTGTTTAATAAAGCATCTTGCAGAATTGTACTTTTTAAACATAACAATTTATACATGATTTAAAATAAGTAGTGATTTAACCATCATGGTAACATCAGTAAACTTTAGTGTTTATGTTTTTACCACTACATTACCTATTTCACAAAAACAAATTATCGTAGAAAAACCATCAAAGACATATTTGAGTACTCTGGTGTTTAGTGCTTACAATACCGGACCAAAATCTTAATACCGGTATTCGGTATTCAAAATTTTTAATACCGGGATACCGGTATTAAAACCGGTATTACTATTTAAAATGTACTTATTAGATTTATACCTAGTTATTACGACATTAAAAATAATATTCAAGAAACAAAGAAAATTTGATTGTTAAAATTAACGTTGCTTACAAAAGGAGTTATAGTTATAGTTTCTCTAATAATCTTGCTATATCCTAGCACCATATTTCCTATTGTGAGTGAAGATTTTGGTATATCTTTAAACCCCCTTGCACTCAAACCTTTTCGTATGTCATAAGAATTAAGGAAAATATTAAGACAGGCCATCGCGAGCGGTCATGCGTGCGAGCACTTCTGGAAGTTTATTATTTTTATTGTTTTTAAAACAACCAGGTTATTAATAGTTTCGGAAATTTCGAAGCACCTTGTCTGTCACTGTTAGAGAGTTCACACTTTTTAAAGATTTAATCTATGCATTGTTTTTAAAGATTAAATGGATATGAAGGCCACAATTAGAACCTCCACCGTATTTTATTTCTTCAGAACACGTTATATTTAGCCCATTGCCAACTTTTTACTGTTAGGAAATGGTTCCAAACGGAAGCTTCATCGTTTCTTTTTCTGTGCTCAGCAAGGTTTTTTGTATCCATGACCTCCATTGGGTTATGGTATGTCTAATAATAATTAAAATATGTTTAAATTAATTATGCTATAATTTGTTTAACTAAAAATACTTTGAATAAATATTTTGATTTATTGGTCACATTATGAGACATATTTCATTTTTAACTGTAATAAATATTTTTATCTACTCCTACTGCACAATGGCCATGAATTATGATTCATAATTCACGGTTTGCAGCCAATCATAAAATTCTATTTTCATTATTCAATAGTTTGCAAATTGCAACCAATCAGAAAATTCTATTTTCATTATTCAATAGGTTGTAGCCAATCACAAAATTCATTCTTATTATTAAATTACTTTTGAAGTTAACAGCCGTCACAAATGTCATAATTCTGAAATATGAACCCAAGGCTCCTATTGCATAGGAGTAGATAAAATATCGTATTATATTCGCGATTATGGCCATTATTCACTCAGATGACTTGCGCCACGCGCCTTCGGCTTGTGGCGCAAATGTCATCTTCGTGAATAATAGCTGTCATAATCGCTCATATAATAATATACTATTATAAATGTAATTTTTATGGTAATACGTTAATACCGAAATACCGGTATTTTTGACTTCAATACCGGTTTTCAATACCGGACAACAATTGTCCGGGATCCCGGTATTGTAAGCTCTACTGGTGTTCCATCACAAGTATTCTGGTGTTTTGAACATCAGCTTTTGCTTACTTCAAACCTGCAAATTAATTATACGACAACTGATATTCTTGAAGACCCAATCTAGGATCTAAACGTCAGCACCAAGTATAGGGCGAAGTAGTAGACATCGAAACACGATACACAGTGAAACATTCAAATTATATTTTAGCTGGCAATTTTCTTTGCCAGTTCGCATCCCCACAGGTTGACGTTCATCAGGGTTATTGGTGCTTGTAATGGTGGAATGTTAGTTATATTCTTTTGCTACGTAACATTATCTCGTTTTAGGGATTTAAGATTGCTTTTTATCTACATTTATCAGCTCTATAATGCCCTTAAATTATACAGCTAGGATAACTGATACGGTCACCACCTTTATATACCACTCGTAACGTTTTGAGCATTTTCTGATATAATATAATTGTGAAACGGGTATCTGACTGCTTTTCCTTGATTGTTTATGCGAATATTTGCATATATAGCCAGTTTGTGTGTGTATGTTTTTTATTGTTAATTAGGCCCCGTATTCGCTCACATTTTGTTATGCTAGATTACAATACTTCAATCTAATTAAAGGTATTGTAATCTACCATGACAAAAGGTACGCGAGTACAGTGCCTGTTCAATAAAGCGCTTAATTTTGTATGTGCATGATAAACGAACAGGCAACGATGTTCGGGACCCGAACTCACACGTCCGTAAGCGTCTCCCAGCGAATTTAGTCTGTGTGTAGCAGGCAGTGTTTGGACCTAAGGCAAAGTACAAAATTTCCATGTACTGAGTAAGTACGACTCTACAAAACCGACAAAGAGTTTCATGGTATCCATTTCGTACCGTGACATCAACCACCAGAGAGGCGACAGCCAGTCGCAGCAGAGACGACAACCAACAACCAGCGACTTACCCGCTGCATTTGTGGAAAATTTCCACTGATTAAATAAGCCGATACAGGGCATGTTGGTAGTTTTGAGCGATATGCGTTCGTTTCAAGATGTGTGAAGATTAAGAGACCTTAAACTAATGCGCTTGATATACCATTAAATACATATGCAAAGCGAAGCCGGGTACGAAATCCCAACGGCGCAGTTCGATGCAGTTTAATGTTGACGTATAAGGCAGATGTTCTGGTAGCCTTTTTATGTTTTTTAAATGTAAATGTCTTTCAGATATAGTTATCATTCGAATATTTCATTTTCAAATGCGATTAACCACGAGCTACTGCACGTAGATTATCCATACTTATTTAACACTGTTGCATTTAGAAATGATCATTCATTTTAGGTATTAATTCTGATTTTCTTTATGGTTTTATATGTATGCGTTTTAAAGGTTAATAATATTTATTTATTTACGTAAGCTAGGCAAACTACAAAATAAAAGTACTAAGGCGTACAAGACGTCTCGCCATAATTTAACGTTCCAACGGAGGAAATAACAAACAACTTATTTCAATGTGGCTCACGTGTGGGGCTTGAACCGCATTATAGCGGGCACACTCACTTCAATGTGGCGCCCAACGTGGGGCTCAAACCACAGGATAGCGAAAACCCCTGTTTTAGCAGGAAGTTGACAAAGTTTATTTTTATTTCATACGTGTGTTTGGTACTTTTCACATAAACTATGAAAATATATTATTCTTGTGTATTGTAATGCCCTAAAACTCAAGCAAACTGCCTCTTAACCAATCGCATGCAAAATTTATTTAATTATTCTAATTAGTAAATTGCGAATATTTGCTTGCAGTTTGAGCATAGTGAGACCAATAACGATTCGAAGGAGTGATACGAAGCACATGATTAAAGCATTTCGTTTAGTGTTAAATCAAAGGTGCAGCTTGACAGAAGCAGGAAAAGCAGAGGGTATAGCTTATGGCACTTTTTTTAGATTTGTTGCGAAGAAAAAGAAAAATACTAATACTTTTGTTTGAATAAAACCACATTGCGATGTTGGTTGATTAGGTTCAGACATGTAGCAAAATGTGCGTTGGTTTGTCGAACAGTCTATTCAGTTACTTTCGTCGCAACAAATCGTAAAGCCGAAGAGGTCGTTTATCAACGTTGAGAACTGTTTTGACAATATAACGTGGGTTTATTCACACCTGCCTGTCGTCTGGGTGGATGACATAAAAATTGTTTCCAAAAATCATCGAACATTCTATACAATGCTCCAATAGGATTTCAAAAACCCGTCTCCGCTGATAGGTGATAACCATGAAAGTCACATGTGTATAAAGGTACTGGATCTGGCTAAAGTAGCAAGCATCATTTGATGACACTGTCGCTTCACAGCAGTCATTGCAGCCGTTAGATATTTCTGTCTTTGGTACGTTCAAAGCATACTACCATATAAATGTAGATTTGTGGATGCTAAGAAACCTTGAAATACCTATCAGGTAGGTGAATGTGTTGGAGAAAGCTTTCTAAAGGCAGTAACATATTCAAACATAGCTTCTCGTTAAAAAAAATTAATTTATCCGCCTAACTTCAATATTTTTGACGAATCAAATTTCTTGATGTTTTAAGTGCCCGACCACAGAACACACAAAATGTTAACCCAGTGAAACCACAGGAATGGGAATGTTGCGTAACCCCTGCAAGTGTTGTCTCAGAAGACAATCCACAATCTGCAGTAATGTGAACTATGAACAGCAACAGCATAGGTTCACCTAAGGCGTTTCGTGGATTCCCAAATACTCTTCACTACAAAAACAAATGGACGCTTAAGAAGTAAAAGCATCGGATTAACGTCAACATTACAGAAAGCAGCTATTGAGGAAACAGTATTAAAAAACGCACACTTCGCAGAAAGAAAAAGAAAAGAAATCCGAAAAGAGGAATTGTAAAGATGTAGAAAACTAAATCGGGCGAAAGTGAATGAACCTGAAATGAAAGTGTGTATAGTCCATTACGTACAATCAAAAGTAGAGAAATAACTGTAGTTAGATGTAAGGGCTCTATTACACCAGGTAAAAGGCCAGATATTTGAAAAACAACTACGGAGAGATGAAGTAAAAGTTGCTGGCATATGCAAAACTCTCTGGAAAGGATCTGGATACTTCACATCAATTAAAGATAATATGGTATATTGTTCGGGCAACGACAGACAAGCAGAAGTTGAGAAGCAATTATCACAACTAAGCAAATTTCTAAATGTGTTTTAGGATACAATAAAATTGATACAAGAGCATTTATAATCTGCTCGGCGAAGCACTAAGTAAATTGATTGACATAATTACATCATTACTTCTCCGTAGTAATTAGTATTAGGTAATTGATTTGATGAGTGAAAGAGGTAACTATTAATATTATAACTACGGGTTACGTCTGTTGGCATCGATTCTTGAGTCGTCTATGAGCTGCAGCGGGAGCGACTAGGCTGTGGGCTTCGTTATTTGGATACCCTAGCCCTAGGAGGTTGTTTAGGTAATTCTTGTTAGCCTGTAGATTTCATGTTCAACTGTAGGTATACCACCGTCTTCGGTCGTGGAGAGTTTTGTTACTGACGTAGCATGAAGCGTCGAGCATCATTCGTAGTATTTTAGATTGTAGCCTTTGGATTATATTGGTATTTGACGGATTGGCACATCCCCAGAGTTGAACCCCAAGTTCATGTAGGTTTGATAATGCATTTATACAGCAGCACCTTGTTGCTTGGTGTTAGTTTCGATTTGCGACCTATTAACCAGTTCGTTTATTGTAATTTAAGATTTGTTGTGTTTTTTTTCTTCGTTATATGTGATTTCCATGTAAATCTTCTGTCTAATGTTAATCCTAGGTATTTTACTTCGTTTTTCACTGGTAGCCGGATACCGTTGATCGTGACTTCATGACGTTCGATTTGGAAGATTGGCGTTGATTTACTTTGGTTTACAGTTATTCACCACTTATTGAGCCAGTCTTCCAGGACGTTAAGATGGTTCTGCAAGTTTTCAGAGGTTACTTGAGGATTATCATTCATAGCAATTGATGCGATATCGTCCGCGAAGGTAGCAATTTTTGTACTGACTGTCGCTGGGAGATCGAAAGTGAAAAATAGGAATAGGAAAGAGAGGTCCCAACACGCTGACTTGTGGAACTCCTGACTTGATGAGGTAATATTGGTATGTTTCCAGATTAAATTTTGTTTGGAAGTAGAGGTCGGTTAGATGGGACTTGAGTATAAGGTAGTAGAGGGTGGGCAAGGAAAGTTTGAGTTTGCATAATAGTCCACTGTGTCATTTTGCTATTTTTACATTTAGAGATTTCTTGCTGTACTTCCCCTGACAAAATCGTGTCGACTAAGCTACACGTCAAACAAATATATTACCCTACAACAGACGGAGTTGAAAAAACAGCAAACTCCTTCTACACAACCTTAGAAGACGTCATTATTCACTTCATACTCAGCGCCGCTATTCAGATAACTTACAGAGACTTGTCATACAGATTAGGGTACAAGAATCCAAACCAAGTCGACAATCGCAATAAGTGAACTGATCAAATCAAAGAGATTGTCGGCTGTACAGTAGAGCAAGCCACAAGAATAGCTCGAAACAGAAGGCAACGGTGTAATATTATTAAGAAAAAGTTGAAAAACATTTAGAAAAGATAGTTATGGATCACAACACTCGGCAGAAGTGTACGACGAAGAAAAAGAACTCCATAAAACATAAGCTTGTGCATCACAGGCAGATATTGCAATGACACCCCCCTCTCATCATTTCCAATTATATTTAGAGCCTTAATGTTCGCTGAACACAAATTTTGTCGGTCAACTCTTTTACAATTCAATTTAATAATAGTAGTTGTTTTATCATTAGTATTATTTATGGCTGGTTAATTATTTTTTTATTATGGAAAGAAAAACCACTTTTCCTCGTGAAGAAATTAAGCCAAAATTTGTTGTGTAATTTCAAAATAAAAACAAATACTTTCTATATTTTTACGTACATTTCGCTAACTTAATTCTTAGCTTTTTAAAAAATACACTCTTATAATGATTAATTGATGTGTCAAAGGTTTTGTTGAAACCTTTTTGTTTTTAAACTGTTCAACATTTGTTTTAAGTGATGTTTCAAAATTCCTTACATAACCATGAAAAAGCAAGAGACTTTAAAGCCCAACCTCAAAATTAAAAACAAAAAAAACGAAACCTTTCAAACATAAATTAATTATTATTGCCAAACGCATGGTGTAAAGAATACAAGGTGAAACGTTCCCGGAGATGCGCAATCATTCCGAAAGAGTAGGGGTGATGTCAACCAATTCCCAATGCGCCTAGTCAGGAAATCCATCATGGCCGCGATCATGGTGTAACCATGGCCGCGATCGTATATTGTTACTGGCACTGTCAATCGATGTCAAATTCGATGTTAGCAGGTTAGGTTTTTCGTCAGTCTGACACCAACTGACGCAAAACCTAACTTCGAATTTGACATAGAGAGCGTCTTCAACAATACACTTCAGTACTACCATTTGTGTCCCTTGTGGGTGCATTTCTTATTGATTGAATTTGAGGTCTGCCCACAATGCATCCATTCTGGGGAACGTTACACCTTGTATATACACCATGGCCAAACATATAACACGAATCACAGGCGACTCTAATTATAAATGTATTTGATCTCTCGACACTTTCCAATTTGTCACTATGACTTTTTAACGGCTGTTAACGGTTAACGGCAAATTATTGAACTAAGAAGATAAATTTAGAACCCATAAAAATGACCTTTGTACATTCGAAGAAAGAAGTGTTAAACTGTCAGTGTATCGTCCGTTTCTGTTAAGTATCTTGTTTTTTAAGGAAAAAATAATTAGTACACATACTCGAGAAGTCATTGCTATAGTCAACCATGGACGTTAATAACATAATGTTTGACATTAGAAGACGTCGAAACTAACAACTTGAAAAAGTAAATTTTACTAGGCTATTAAAGCATTTAAATGATCTATACACGCACTTTTTTGGTTGCTTTAATATTTGTTTTATCGGCTAAAATAGAAAAAAGTATTACCAATATGGAATAAATACATTTTTAATTATAGTTTATAAGTGCACATTGTTTCAAGGCAATCACGATTTTCTTAAGTAGAGAAAAATAATAAGTGAACTATCTGGCTACGGGGCAATTTTAGATATACATACGTGTTAGTTTCTTAAAGCTAAAATTTTTAGCAATCCAAAAATTCAAAAAAAATCTAGGGTGTTCCATTTAAAAATCTAAAGTTGGCGTGCTACAAATAATTAAATTCCAAATTTGTAATACCCGCAAAAAGTCCTGGCACTTTTGCTAATGTTTATTTATAATAATAAAAAAGTTACCAATGGTGGACCAGTTAAAAATGCACCCTGTATATAACCGCAAACTCCATTAACACATCTAATATATACACTAGCAAATGGTCAAGCGAAAGGCTGCTAAATTTATAACTTATTAGAAAACTGCAAAATAAAATTATTATTTTGCTGTAGTAGCTAATTCGTAACTTGTGTGATCTGGTTCACACTCAATCCTGAAAGCACTCTAAATCCGCGAATAAGTGCGTCAGTACTTTACGAATCTGAAATTACAAAAATTTAAAAATAAAATAATCCTCAGAAACCTGTATTTTCCATGTGAGTTTTCGAAATGTTATTACTGACTGATTCAACTTCCACAATTTACCAATTTAATTTTGCATCATCGTGTATAAACATTATCTACCTGTAATTAAAAAGTTTCCCCAATGCTTTTCCCTTTTACAACCGAAGAAGGTATTTTTTATACGTTATTTCAACGGTGCAAACTTCTTTATAGAGCTATCAAAAAGTTTTAATTTTCTACTTTGTAGTTCCAGTTCTCCGCGGTCAAGTAACTTTGAATTTAAGAACACTTCTACAACTTTTTTCAAACTTACTATTAGTCGTATAGAACAGCAGATTTCCCAGCTGTATTAAAACATAGAATTTGTCGCCCAATAACTACAAAATATTTTAGTCGAACCTACAATTACATCATAAATAACAAGTTGTCAACACATTTTTTTTTTTCAGAAATAATAGTTTATGTTATTCATACTTCAACACCTTTAGGTACAAGAGCATTATTTGATGTATCGAATACGTGTTATATTTGTTTTATATTTTGATTCGAAGTGTAGAAAATAATTTACAGCCGATTGTTGTTTTCCATTTCTGTTTTGTAAGCTACCCATAATATTTTATAGGGAATAACTCCCTTATTCATACATATAATGTAAACACGTTATACATTTTTATCCAACACCTTCTAGTTATAAGGCTATTACTAGACCTATTTTAGACCTCTAAAGTCCTATATTATCTACTAATGAGATAAAAACCATAAGCCACTAGTGGATAAAAACCATGTCAAGGTCGAGATTTGCAGGTTAAGTTTTACATCAGTCTGTGTTAAATAACAAACAAAAACTAACTTACTAGCCTCGAATTTGACATGGACTGACAATACAATTCAGTACTGCCAAACGTATAACACGAATCACAAGTGACTCCAATTATAAATGTATTTGATCTCTCGGTACTTTCCAAATTGTCACTATGACTTTTCACGGCTGTTAATACAAAAGCTATGTTTTTTTAGATATTTATTGAGTTGTTGGATAAAATGTTATGTTTTCGCAAGATAGCATTTTAAGAACGAATGAAATGGTTGCTGAAGGTTTTAGAACATTTTTTAGCAGCAATTTTTCTCCAAATGATAACTCAAGTCATGGAATTGATAGCACTTGTAATATTAATAATTACAGCATAGTTTTGAACAACATTACGGACAATGAGGTCAAAATGTGTATTGCTAAATTAAAAAACTCTAGATCACTTGGACCTGATAATGTGCCCACATGTGTTGTTAAGGGTTGTGCGGAATTCTTTGTTGAACCACTAATGATCATTTTCAATTTATGTATATCAACTAATATTTTTCCTGAGAAATGGAAAATAGCTAAAATATGTCCAATTTTCAAATCTGGGAAACTGAATCATATTGATAATTACCGTCCAATTGCACTTCTTTCTGTGTTTGCCAAGGTATTCGAGTCTGTAATTCATGGAAGCCTATACCGGCAGGTTTTGCATCAGATTTCTTTGAAGCAGCATGGTTTTGTTAGCCAACGGTCTACTCTTACTAATTTAACAGGTTTTACTTAATATGTATCGGAAGCAGTGGAAAGCAGAAGTCAAGTTGATGTCATTTATACGGACTTTTCCAAGGCTTTTGATCGTGTTGATCATGTTATTTTGCTGCAGAAGCTTGTTGATGTAGGTCTTCATGAGAAATTTGTTAACTTAATTAGGTCTTATTTAACCAACCGCCTACAATATGTTTATGTTAATGGTATAAATTCTGAGTACTTTGTTGCTACCTCTGGAGTGCCCCAAGGATCCATTATAGGCCCGTTACTTTTTTTAATCTTTATAAATGATATAACATATTGTGTAAATTACTCTGAAGTTCTATTATATGCAGATGACTTAAAAATTTTTAAAACTATCAACAATGTTGTAGACTTTGAACGAGTACAAGCTGATGTTAATGCAATTTATGAATGGTCAATTAAAAACAAATTACTTTTTAATAGTAAAAAATGCTTTACTATGACTTATTCTAGAAAGCAGGATGTTATACATTTTGAATATACTTTGGGTTCTATACCGATTAAAAGAGTATCAACCTTTACGGACCTTGGGGTAACTTACGATAATAAATTGTCTTTCAATGACCATGTGGACACGTTAATATTAAATGCCAATCGGAGTCTGGGATTTCTTTTTAGAAATACTCAGGATTTTTTGAACTCGAAAACCTTAATGAATTTATTTAACAGTTACGTCAGATCTAAACTCGAGTATTGTGTTATTATATGGAACCCGTATTATAATTATCAAGTTAAAAAATTGAAACAATTCAGAAAAAAATTCTTAAATATGTGTATTGACGTGTCAATGGATCAAAATTTGACGGTAGCTACTCTGAATTATTATCTGTATTCTCATATTCTTCTCTAAAATTAAGAAGAGTTCAATTAATCACTTTGTTTTTGTTTAAAATAGTAAATAATCTAACTTCTACACCGGAATTGTTAGCCAAATTAAATATACGTGTACCTTGTATTAACACACGTAACAATTAATTTTTTTGGTATGGCAATCCGAGAACTAACTATCATTTTTGTAGTCCGCTGATTACCATGTGTTACACGTACAACCAGTTTTATAACGAATTGGATATATTTGGGCTGGGATTTTGTCAGTTTAAAACTAAGCTTAATAAGCACCTTTATGCCATTGCATTACAATTATAATTTTAATTTGGTTTTGTTATGTATTTATCTTTATTCTGTAACTGGGTTTTTTTACCTGTTGAATAAAGTAACTCTTATTATTATTATTATTGTATTCCTGTTTTAGCTGCGCTTTATCGCCTTCTAAAACAGTTATATAATAAATTACAATTAAATTGGAAACATATATTATTTTCAACCATGCCAAAATCAAAAGCGTGACAAAAAATTAGTTGAAGATATAAAAACCTTATCCAATACAGAGAATTTTACTACGAAATACATAATAAAAAATTGCAAAGGGAAACGTACATAAAGGAATAGTAACAGATAGCTCTAATTCCATTTTAGGAATACCTTTAGGGATGACTCAAATTTGAAGATTATTATCATAAGCACAATTTCACCAAAACGCGTAACTTAAATCTGTGCTCCATCTTTTTCCAATAAGGGAAATATGCATTCACCGTTTATTGTTCTTAAATTATGGGCTTAAATATTTTGACTAGCAGTAATGTTGTGGAGATAAATTCAGACGAACATTTTTTTACAGAAATTACACAAAAATCGTTTGGAGTCGAAAGCATGGAATAAAACTACCTTGCTGGCTATTATTGATGAACGGCACGAAGCATAAAAATTAACTGCCCTACTTTAGGTTATACCAGAAGTCGCTACCAACTTTGTTAATTTAAATAGAACACCCGGTATATTATGACGTTTTTGAATTCGGCCTAAAATTTCAGAAAGAAATCTCTTTATTTTGTACGGTTTCTGCAAATTTTCCTGTATTATTATTTATTTTTATTTCTTTTAAGTGGGTTTTTATATAATGTAGTATAGGATGCTAAAACCAAATTTTTGACTAATTATTATAAGATTACTTTAAAAGAAAGTTGTGTGTGTGTATCATACCCGATGTTTATTATAATATTTAATCTACGAGACGGCCTATTCTATGTTCTCTCTGTTATCTATTTTATTTCAAATATAACACAAGGACAATAAGTTTGAATAGGTTTAGTATTTATACTACTTACCGCAAACAACTAATGTATATGTGATTTTTTATTGTTCAGGGTTACACCCTAATATTAATACCAATAAAGGTGGATACATACAATTCTCAACACAATCTGATTTCAGAAGTGTAATTACTTCCATATTAAATTTTTTAGTTCTGCATGTACTTATATCATGGTGGATTTAATTGAGAACCAGAGTTCAAAAAAATTTATATAATTTTCCACTCCGTCGCATCGAATCTCCAAGTACAGGTATAAAATGCAATAAATTATTTATTATATCCTAAGAACATTAAACGGCAATAAACCGGAACGCCAGCATTTATAACTTAAGTAGTCTTCAGCATTCCGGTTATAAAGTAAAAATATATTAAAAATTCATCAAGGAGAATTTATCTGGTACTAGCACCAAGTAACAAATTCATTTGAAAGAGGAAATGCGCTCAATATCAAATCGTGCAATTTAAGCAAGAAAAGCAAACATTCTTAACAAAACGGGAAAGCTCCATCTGTACGACAAAATATGTAGAAAAGGGAAAATATATTCTTTAGTTTTAAACTAACAATTTTTTTGCCACAACAAGGCTGTCTTATGCATAATCGCCTATATGCACTATCTTCAATAACAATAGCAACTACCTTTCCAGCAAAACCTACACTTTTCTACGATATTATCCAAATGTCTTACATTTTATTTTGATTATTTTAAAATAAACCAAAGATTGACTAAACTTACAATTCGGACATATTCTGAAGTGCAAGAATTTTTTTTAAAACTGCTTTTTATTGTTTTACGTATATTGTTCTCTTAAGAGATCAACATTTACACTCGAGAACTTCAGCGCAAGGGTTATTGTTGATTATAAATAGTTAAGCTAAGTATTGGGTAGTTGATAAAAAAGAATACATTTTATTACAGTATTTTTCTAATAATTAATTGACATTAAAACTCTTTTTAAAAATACTTAAGCTATCAAAAATCTGCTTCCCAAATGATAAAACGCTGTTTTGGAATTTAGAGTAATGCCGCTGTAAAATTTCTATAAAAATTTCTATCCTCTTAATCTTAAATCCTTTCGACCATTTCGTATGCAAGACTGGTATAGGTAATACCACTTAAAGAACAAGCCCCAACGCTCCGTCGTGACGTTAGCACAGGAAGGCGAAATTGGGCAATGATTGCCAGTGATCTCGAGGCTTGAGGCTCGCTAAAATTCATTCTTGGCCAATTTGGCCTTCAAGTGCAGACGTCACGCCGCGCCGGATGAGTGCTGTAGCCTTGCTCTTCAGGTGGGCTTGACATAGATCCGGTCGATTTAACCTTCTAGCGTGCTTTTTAACACATCTTTCGATATTCTCCTGTTTTGTACAATTAGCTTCGTCTCTTCGCAATTTACTTCTCTTAATATTATTGTAGTTTGTGTTTCCTCTATCCAGGTTTTTCTTTATGTTTCTTTTTACTCTTATTCTTGCTTCGTATACTTTTATTTTTATTAATTCCCTGGGAATGCAACTTGTGTGGCTAACCTATCTCATACGACCCTCTTCGATAGTTGTTCTCGGTTTTATTTCCAGGTTTACTCTACGATATACGTCGTTTTTTGTCCATAATCGTGTTTCCTTCTATTTTTCTTCGGAGGGGTCTCATTTACATACTACTAATTTCTTCCTCTGATTCCGATCCGTAAGTTAGTATAGGTACACGTCCCTTTTTATATTCGTACTGTGGCTTCTTATGGCACTTCTTTTCATCAGACTCGTGTTTTTATTCAATTAGAAAGTCCACCTGCTGCTTTTCTTTCGTTTAACTGCACATATCGTCTTCCATCCTCCATTATTATTGATAATAAATATTTATTAATTATTAGTTAACTTACTCCAATGGTTTTCTTTATGCTGTCATACTGTGTTTTCCCTCATTTCTATGTATTACTATTGTTTTTGTCTTACTCTGGTTGATTTTCATATTGATTTTCTCTCTCTTATTAATCTTTCTATTTTTTAATGTTTTTTCGCCTTTTGCTACTAAGTATGTATTTGCGTAGAATTTATTTATTCTTCTTCTTAATTTCTTTTTTATAGCTTCATCTAGTGCCAGTGCGAATATAAGTGAACTTATGTCCCTAGTGCATCCCTGCTGAACCACTCTAATATTTCAAACATTCTTTATTCTTCGTACCTTGTTCTTACCTAGTTTCTTGTATTTTCGTACAGGCTTTGTATACTTCTAATTGGGTTTTCTGTATTCCTCTTCTCTCAATACCATCGATAAGTCTTCTGCGTTTACGCGGTTCAAAACTTTTTCTAGGTATGAAAACTACATGAGTATTTCTTGTTTCATGTATTTCCTAAAATTACCTGTCTTAAAATAATGATAGCATCTTGAGCTGCTTTAATCCGTCGTAATATATATTGCCTTTTTAGATTTCCTCCATATTTCCATATTTGCTTGGTCAATTATTCTTGCAAAAAGTTTTACAACTGCACTGAGCAGTGTAACGACCCTGTAGTTCTCGCATTCTCCTAAATCGCCCATTTTAAATATTGGTGTTATTATACACATTCTCTAGTTTTCCGGTGGTTGAAGATGTTCTTAAATAATTCCATTCCTTCTTATGGTATTACTTGCAATCTCTTTTGTTAATTCCAGGCAAGTGCTTTTTGTGCTTTTGCTTTTTTTAAATTGCTTCATTTACTTCCGCGGTTGTGATCTCTTGACTTGGCACACTTTCTAGGAGTGCTATTTTATTTTATTAATTTTTATCATGTATCGTGTTCTCACTTTCTAATAATTCTTTAAAATATTATCTCCGTCCTTATTTTTCCGTTATTGTTTTTTACGTGAAAGTTTGTAGGCATTTTTCTACTTTTCAACTTCCCCAGTAACCTGTAGAATACTTTTCCTTTAAAACTGATTTAAGACTCTTCCTTCTCTTTCATATGTTTCGTTTAAAATTTCCTCTTATTTCCCTTTACTGCAATTTTTACTTTATCGTTCCATCAGTGTGTTCCCTTTATATTCCTGTTTGTTATTTTCAAGCTCCCATGACTTTCTTCTATCATTTCTCTCGTTTAAGGTTATTGGTTATTCCATACCTCTTCTATATGCGTGTGTCTTTATCTATGTTTGCACATTTCTTTCAGTATTTTTATATATATATTGTTATATAAAAATTATTTAGGTTGTAAGATTTTATCTTTCTGTGTTGTTCCTTTAATCTGTTTCTATCATTGTTACTAGGTAATGGTCGCTTTCTATTTCTGGTCCTCTTTTTACTTTTATATCAATTATTGACTTTTCTTTTCTGCTTGCAACTTCTCTTGTGATTTTGTGTATTTCTTTGTGCATGAAGCACGCATTTCAATCACTAACACATTTTCTATACTGTATCATCCTTCTCCTGCTGGCATTCCTCGTTTCTTTTCCTTGTTTCGCCAGACACCGTTCAATCCCATTATTTATACTTCCGACCCTCCAATTAATCTCCCATAAGAATTACATTCTGGTTGATAGTTATTATCTATTTATCATTGTAGTTCGTTAAAAAAATATGTTTTTAGTCCCCTCTTGCGTCTTTGCCTGAAACGTATGCCACCACCAACATATATGTATTCCTCTTTTTCTATTTCCCCTTTCATATTTATTGTTAATATTCTTTGATTCACTAAATTTCCTTTTATGACACTCGTATTCCATCGTTTCTTCTTTTGTCACGCATAGACCCTTCGATTTTCTACATTTTTCGTTAATTACTGGAGTCCAAAGCATCCAATAACCACTTGGCAGCTTCGGGAGACTGTCGTTTTTGTTTCTGCGATAATATCTAGTTTTATTTTTAAGATCTCTTGTGCTAGTAATTCATCTTTTTTATTTGGAAAACTCCTCACATTTCAAGTTCCAATTTTTCTTCTTTTTTGTTCCTAACTCTTACTTTTTGGTAGTATCCTTTTTCATGTCTATTTTCTTTGCTTGTTTCCCTCTTTTTGCATCTTTTTATATTTTTTCCGATTCCATTAATTTCTCTTCATTTGTACCCTAACTTGTGCCACTTCATCATCTACTATCTTATCATTGTTGGTACTCAGTTTTGACTGTTTTCCCTTTATTCCTTTCGGCTGCCCATTTTTCTATTATTTTTTTTGTATTTCAACTTGCTTTTTTGATGTCTATCTTTAAACCGGTCATTATAATGGTGCTTTTATTCATTTCTTTTGCTAGTCTCTCTATTCGTACGTTCATATTTCGCAATTCCTTTTTAAGTTCTTTGTTTTCTGTTTTCAGTTGTTTTTTTATGTTTTAACCATATTAATTTTTCCTGATATTCTTTTTCGTTTTTCGTTGTCTACAAAAATTAATTGTTTCTTATTTATTAGAATTTTGCTTTAAATTGTCTAATATGTTGCTGCACTAGCCGATACTCAAGATTTACGTTTGCATTGGAAATTCTTTCTTCTCTTTAGAATAAGTTCTAACGTTCTAAACTGATTTAAGAAGAAATTGTTGAAGCTTAAAACACATTTTCATTAATGTACACTGATTTCAAAATAGACAATTACAATTAGCATTACAATTTCATTTCATGTAATTGTCGTGAATTTATTTAAAGCTATTTGATATAAAAATCATTCGGTAAGTAACTGTAAATGAATGTAGTAGTCATTCCTTGGTAGTTAAAAAAAATAAATTGCGTTTATTTACATTTTCATTAAGAATAAATAACGTGTACAAGATAATTCAAAGCAACTGGTCTATATGATTTATACCATATAGGCAAATATCATAGATCTCAAATAAAAATTGAAACCTGCCAAATCCAGTGCCTGTAACTCAGAAATTATAAATGGTAAAGTACTAGTGATTTTATCTTGTAAGTGTAGCAATTTGAGAAATATACAGTATACACCATTTTTCTACTAACTATCCATTCAAAAATTTCCAGAGCAGAAAAGACATTTATTTCGGTTTAGACATGTGAAAAATGCATTCTCCATCACAGAGCCATATTAAAATCTAACATCAACAAATTCCAACTCCCTCATAAAGCGTTATTAAATCTAATGGCCTGATCAGGTTGGTAAATTGACTTTTCCAATTTAAAGGTGCCATTGTGTAACACGCTAATAATAATAATGTGTCTCCAGGATGCCTTCAATTTAGACCACACCTTGGCACGGTCTCGCTTTGGTGACTATTTTTATTGCCCGAGCTCTATGTTTAGTAACAATTCCCGATTGAAACCACAACATCTAATAAATATGTAAAACAAATAACTACCGAGCCTCATTAAAGAAAAATGTTCAAAATTTTATATTTACGTTATGTGGGCAGCAAGCGTACACTTCCGTAATTTAAGGTTCATTAACAAAATTAGAAACATTTCTTTGGGATTTGTTGCGTTTCTACGATAAACTATTGACGACGGTGACGGTTTCAAAGGACTGCATCCGCCGCAGGATAGACACAAAAACATAATAACAGCAGTAAAATTAGCTAAAACTAAACTGTTTTGACTTTGACCAACGTGCGGTGCCTGCAATAACTTGTACGATTAATGTCCCATGGAGACGAGCATGTTTGAAACGGAAGCCGGATTATGTTGTTTGAATGTGGTTAGTCGGGCATTGCAAACGCAAAGTGGGTACGTACCCACACACGTCATGATTTCACATGTCAGTTCTTAGGATATCTTGCAGTTACACTTTCGATCTGACCTCTGAAGAACTGAAGTGCGTATCTGTGTAGTATCAATTACTTGTTATGAATATGCATTTGCAGTTTTTAAAAGCTAATTTAGTTGCATCAATGGTGGTAGAGCAAAAATCTGCTTTTTATTTAATTTCTTCAATATATCAATATGTTTTTACTTTTATTCTTCTTATATTCCTTGGTTTTTCAATGTTATTCATTTCAACCAATAGAGGTTGTTGTTGTTTAAATTGCTGTTTGAATCACTATAATACTTTTCTTTTTACAGAACTGATGTTAGAATACGGTAGAAGTTTAATTTAATTTCCTACGTGTGGTTTTCAACTGAAAATAATTTTACAAAACAATTTATCAGATATGTGAACATGGCTTAACCACAGATTCCTGAACCCAAACAGTCGATTTAACTCCTATTCAAATGCGTTTTGTCAAGCCAGTAGTCTGCTTAAATGCTCTTAAAAAATAATTTTGGAAAATTTGGATAATATTCGGCATCACACTCTTCAATAGACAAGCATGCAATTTTTTATATCTGTTATGATTTAGACAGAAACAATAAAATCCGGGCGACTGCATCATGTTCGTGAAATCTAGTTGTCCGATACACCGAGAAAAATAGTTATTTTGTATCAACAGAAATACGAAGATGTTTATGCCTGCGCGAGGGTGATAAGTTTACAAGTAATGCCCGTGGTGCATACAACATTTTGTCTTACTAGTGTTTCTTATAACCTAAATAGTGAAGTAGAAAGCCTATCAACTATTGCTGTGAATGCATCGACGCACCGACGTAAAGTACGTTTTTTCCTATAAAAATTTTGAAGGTCAAAGAATTTAGGGTTTATGTTAGCATTACTTGGATTCCTTTAAAAAATATATGTTGATAGAATTTGTTGTAGTAACTTTTTAGAACTAAAAATTGGTGGGAAATTTAAAATTTGGCATTAAAGGGGTTTGGTTTTTAGGTAAACTTCTTCTTCTGGCCTCTTAGGCTGCAGATCAGAACAGTTCCTCTGCACACTTCAGAATTGCTTTTTTTGCATTTCATTTTAAAAGATTCCGCCTTTTACGCATATTCATTTTCAAAAAAAAGCTGAAATAGTAATTTTTGTATTAAGTGCGCGAAATGAGTGTGTTTTTTTCAGAAAAGTCATTCAAACGCACCATAAACACACGAATTTTGCCACGAAATACAAACAACGTTTTTTCTACAGCCGTCAAAAAAAAGAATAAAAGATTCTCTGCAACAAAAGCATACGTATATAGCGTAATATAGAGTAATATTACTATATACGTAACGTTTTATATGTGTTGTAACTAAGGAAATGGTGTTCCAAAACCGTTTTTTCACTGCTAGCCGTGAAGAGATATAATTTTTTCACGTGTTAAAAAAAGTTAAACTTCGCGTATCTATAGCGATGCATAAATGTCACGGTTTTTGACGGTTGTAGAAAAAATTAATTTTAAATGTCAAAATGACACGTTGTTTACAGAAAAACCCGACGAAAATAAATTTTCTAATAATTTAAAAAAAGCAGTTTTGCCAATTTTATCTTGACCTTGAAATTTTTTATAGGAAATAAACGTACTTTACATGATTGATCAGAAAGTTGACGTTTGTCATTGCTGACCATTCACGTACCATAGTAATTCATAACGCCCGCCAGGGTAATATATACCCCATAATAAACCTTATATCCCAGTTATTAAGAAACAATAATATACTAGTAAGACATAAAAATACTAAAAACTCACTTATTAACCTAAAGTATCATCTTATAAGAGCATTTATACCCAACCCATATTAAGTGTCATACCAAATATTGTTCTATTGTATCTGGGCATAAGAAAATTGAGTCAAATCGTCTTATTTCGAGGAATCTGGGAATAAACCTTCCACATAATTTGGGGCCACCCTGTACATACAACCGCCTAGAAATTATACGTAAATTGATCACTTTCGGTATTTCACAAAATCACATAGCTACATGTTTTATTAATTATCCGATTATTCATCAAAACCCAGCACTTTATTTAAGCAAAAATGGTTTGAAGGCATGGAATGCTTTTAGTCTCGTGCGAGTAACTTTGTTGAGTCTTCCCTAAATGACACACGTGTCAAATCTGAGGCGATAGACAAAGCAACTACCCCTATTTGAAGACGGAAACATGGGTTTCCAGTAGCGTTAACGTACACATATATAACTATTACCAACCTTTTTATGCTGCATATGCGCAAAATTAAACCACGTAACATTTATATTATAAATATCTATAGAAACATGTTATATACCCACTGTGAATGTATGATAAAAATCTTATTAAACTAAATTCAAATAAGACTTATTGAATTTTACAGGGTGTTCATTATTCGTGTTTTGTAGCTGCTGTAGTTTTATAGCGTGTTTCATGATGATATGCGATAAAGTTATCGATCCAATATTTTGACAATCTAACGCCTAAGTTTCGTCCTGGAAATTTGCTATAGACGTACCGCGTGGCACGCCCTCTGCTCATGGTGCCAACAGAATGGAGCACCACGTCGTTCTACAATTATTTTACAAACTCCTACACATAAACCTATTTTTTTGGGAGACAAGATTAACTAACCGTACAGCCTTTATCAAAAATAGCACATGCACATTTTTTTTCACAAAAATTGAAGAAATTCAGGGTTGCCAACGTTTTCAAAAAGGTGTCAATTACTGATGCAGTCAACGTTAAACGTACTGTTAGCTAAGATTAAACGCACATCGAATAATTTTCTTAATTTTATTCATTCAAAAATCAGACTTCGCAAGCGAGCATTAGAATACCCTACCCATGAAAGAGAAAAACAGATGTATTTAATCGTTCTGGTTAAAACAAAAGTTATTGCCAATTTTTACCAAGTTGAAAATAATCGACAAGGCTGGTATGACAGCCTTCAAAGCACTTGAATAGCGGAGAACCCCTCGAGATACTTCATATGGCAAAAATTTTCAGATATTATTCGCCATGTTCTTATGTCGTATACCGTGAATTTACTTTTTCCTTGAACACGGGACCTACGTTTTCACGACTTAGCTGTAATAACAATAACACAATACTATTAGTTGATGTTACAGTAACTGCATGACAGCAATGTACATATTAAAGCGTTAAGTTTAAATTTGAACACTTATTTGCCAAAAGCAAGTAACACTGCAACACTAAAAGATAAACATAATTGTAGTTTAATTTAGTTATTTTGTTTTTGTTGTACTTTTTAAAACGCTACTTCATTTAATTAAAATTTTTCTTTAAAAATTATGTTTTCTCTACAATCGTTTGTAATTATACAATGTTTAGTCCTAAAATAAAAAGATAAACTCGATTGTTGTTATTACATCAAATTTTCTCTTCTTATTTTAATCAATTTGCAGTGTACTTCCTTTTGATAAATAAAAGTCGATTTTAAAGTAAACTCTGTCATGCAGTTACTACAAAATCAACTGTTACTTTTATAGCACCTAAGCAGTCGTGGAAACGAAAGTCCCCACTAAGTGCCATGTTTAATACTTTAGTCGCTCCTGGTCCACGTGTGAGGATGTCGATGCCAAGGGTATTTAGAATTGACAATACTTCTTGGAAAACAATAGCTATTTATTTATTTCAACAATATTTGCTAATAACCGCACACATAAATACCTTCATATACGAAGATAATCAAATACACATACATAGTGCACGATTAAACAACTATTTGTACAGTTCTGTGAACGAGAATGCGGTTATTACTGACGCGGCCTCCAGACATGCTAGACGACTTGAAGACACTGAATTTCGAACGCAATAAACCGAATGATTGACGCTGAATGAATGGTCTGGACCAGAATGCATTTGGACGGAATAAATGGTTCTGTGGTTCCTTGTCTGTGCTTTTGTAGCTTCTTATCAATCGCGTCAGTGCGGAGGATAAATGCTTAAAGCACTCAATTTTTTGGAAAAATTGACATTAAGCATTTTACCCGGTGTCTATGCCAAATAATTGATTGCCGGACGTCTGTCAGCAAACGTGTTAGGTCGCTATTGTCAGAGCGCCTTGCGCCATTCAGAGAATTTTATCACTCATCTCATTATCTGCAAGCGGCCAATGAGGTTCCCTCGATCCTTGAACAGTCGATCGCCATTGTCCGAAAAGGGTTTCGGGCTATCTGCAGTTTACTCTCGGAGCCCCCACTGTTCTTAAACAGCATTACGTTGCCGAGATTTGAGTTTGTAATTGCATGCTCTCACATTGCAACTGTGGATGCAATTCTTCACTCGCGGCACTAATAATTCAGTTTTGGCAATGGCCAATAACTCGTCCAAAATTAGTCGCCCGCTAATTTAGGCTGGGCAGCTCGTCGATCTGAAGTTTTTCACTTTTATAATTTCCTAAGCTGATTTTGTAGGCTTTGGGTGGTAAGTTATAAACGCTGTACGTGGTCATATGTCCGTTATAATACTCACGTAAAATCGCGGTATGTTCTAAGAAAGCTTTTATGCAACATCTAATATCTGCAGGAAAAATAAGTTGGTGAGTTTGTAACGTTTCGCCCAGCAGAAACGCGTTCTTCGGAATTAAAATTAATTCGCGCGTTTTCCCCTAGCGATTTCTACGTTACGCGTTTGAATTTTTCGCCCGCGCTGCCAATACGTCATCAAGAGATCCCCGCTCCACGTATTGCGCTGCTCCCCCACTTAGAATGCCCGAAGTGGTTGCTAGATGCACGAAGCACGAAGAGGAGCCATAAAAGCTGCTTCGCGGAGTACTTCATGGGCAGACATTCATTCGCATTCATTCCAGTATCCATCCAGCCCCAAACCATCCCTTCCTGTTGCTGTCCGACCGTTTAAAGAGATTCTTCCCGTCTATACTTCGGATCCCGATATCCTTTAGTATTTTCCCGTAGCTACAGTTGAACCGATGCCTCCACTCCTGGAGACCGTGTTCCTAGCTAGCATTTAATTAAGCTCATTTCCTGAAGAATCAGTTTTCTGAGGCGATGCTCCACGAGTGGGGAAACCGTTTCACTGATGGAACTAATACCTGCTAAAAACCTGAACCCAGCGTAGACCTTTGGCCCCAAATTCCGTTGGCAAATAATTGCATCAAAATTTCCTGGAGGACGTTGGCAAACAATTGTATCAAAATTTCCTGGAGGACATATTCGAAACGAGGGTTTAACAACCAGGCCGTTTCATATGTCGATTTCGTAATAATAATTAAATCAGCCGACCAACATAAAATTTGCCCGACCCGAGCGTATCAAATTTCATATTATTAAGGGCCGGCACGTAGCCGACCTCCAAGGCCCCTTTAAATTTGCATTTAATATCTGTTTGACTACAGGATTGTACTCACCGTTCCCGCTGTCACCAAGAGCCCCAGGTGGATAATCGTCGTCAACTTCCCATTCCGTCGCATCCCACACAAACACCAACACCACCGAATCACCGGGACTTGCAGCACTATCTCGGTGTCGTAAGTCATAAAGCATAACATAATCGAATTAACTTCTGTTCGCAGTTGCACGTGTATTTTGACATTTCTGACCGAGTTTCGAACGCAGCGGTTGGCAGCAGTGGAACCAGTACCAGATCCGCACTTCATCCAACAGCTCCAGTGGCGTCGCGTTCGAAATTTCCAGGGTACAAGCAACAGGGTCCCGAACACACCGCTGTACGACGGGTTGCGTAGAAGCCAGGGTTTCAAAGCAAGACGGCCCAAGAAGAATGAATTTATTGTAAAATACATTGTATTTGGTCCTAATGAATAATGCCTATGTATGTAAATACATTACATTATAATTAAACTGTCTAAAATTATCCTGATGTTTGTTTGCTCGTCTCAAAGTGTATATCTGACTGAAGCAACAGGGTCCCGAACACACCGCTGTACGACGGGTTGCGTAGAAGCCAGGCTTTCGAAGCAAGACGGCCCAAGAAGAATGAATTTATTGTAAAATACATTGTATTTGGTCCTAATGAATAATGCCTATGTATGTAAATACATTACATTATAATTAAACTGTCTAAAATTATCCTGATGTTTGTTTGCTCGTCTCAAAGTGTATATCTGACTGAACCAAATTAACTCCGACTGAGAAAGCTACCCGAGGGTAATTTATTAAATTCACTAGCCCTTATTAGCAGAGGGCTAGGAAAGGACTGGGAAAGTAATTAGTTGTGACGATGGAAAACAAAAGAGCAATTAAAAACTTACTTTTTCGAAATGTACGGAGACACAATTATAACCGTTTCAGGGAACTTTTAACGACCATGTCCATTTTTTTAAATCTGCGACTGCAGTATAATATTATGTCATAATTTACATTTTTCTTACGCAGAACACAATCGTAAAACCGATTTGACAAATAGACATTGCGTAACAAGAGGCATGTCAATAAATTCTTCGATTTGACATTGCCATTATTTTTAACATTTACTATTTACTAATGAAAACATATTACATATTAGGTATGAAGAAACTTGAATTGCTTCCAGCGCTTGTAAATTCCAGCTAACATAAACACTAAAGCACGAGTAGCAATCACAGTATGATTCGAGAGAGTAATCTGTCCAACAACTTTGTCAGAAGACACGCAGCATATCTATACACTCTTTCAAATTCATTTTGTCTAGGGTACCTACTGTTTAGTGATTCATATAATTTACTTTACTATTATCTGAAGTTACAGTTTTACGAACGTCAATAGAAATTACACTAACTGGACTACTGCATCTGAAGAAAGCAGCAACTATTTTTTGTTTGCACTGCAACCGCGAATAACTTCTGTTGGCATAGCCTCATTCTCAAAACCCCAGACATTTACTTGTTGTTTAGTCTGTGTGTCATAATTATATAGCTAAGACTGAACACCCGTAATGTAACAATATTAAACACGCGCCTAGAAAATCCTACATCAAACTTTTCTAACAAATCTGTACCAAGTGCTTGTTTTTGTTCTTCGATTAACAAATGTGGAATCCCGCCATTTGCCAGCATCCTTACACCCAGCTGTTGGTGTAAATCGTTATCTACAGCGGGCGATCCAATAACTAGTTGTTGAATCGCTCTATTATTTCTATTCTGATTCTCCTTGAGCAGCTTTACGGTAGTAGTAACGTTTTCAGCACAAAGCGCTGCTGGAAGTCGTCCAGGTCTCGATGCATCTTCTAACGTACACCATCCACGTTTATATTCTCGGAACCAGTAACTAATTGAGGATAACGAAGGACTATGGTCCCTAAAACTGCCACTAAATTTTGGTCATATGTCAAACTTTGTTTATAATCGTAGAAAATCATTGCCCGAAAAGCATTTAGCAGCTCTTCTATAATGTTTAGTGGCAACAAACAACTTCGGTATACGCTTTAACAACTTCTCTGTTGCAACTGGAAACTATCATAAGAACGAAACTTCCAAAGTAGTAATGCGGCACCTTAATTGGAGCCATCAAATTAATTGACCTAATTAAATCCGCGAATTAAATCCGCGGATTGACCTAATTAATTCCGCGGTTTGACCCAATTATTTTCGCAGTTTGACCTAATTAATTTTGATATGTGCTACTGATTAAATTACGCATTAGCTACTGATTAAATGACGCGGCGGCCATTTTTAATTTGCTTCCGGAGTTACGCGGCGGCCATTTTCAATTTTCGCGCGAATATTTGAATTTGAAATTTTTCAGATTTTTTTCTAAGTTCCGTTTTTTGAATTTAAACTTCCCGGGTGTCGGCCATCTTGGTTTTCTGCGCACGCACTTCTCTCGCATTTTTACTTCCTTTTACAATAAAGGAAGTATTGGATTCACCCCAAAAATTCGAAATTGAGTTTTCAACAGATCTTCACGTTGGTCTGTCTGTCTGTGTGTGTGTGTCTGTCTGTGAACAGAATATCTCAAAAACGAAAAGAGGTGTGGCGTTGAAACTTCATATATAAGTTTTGTGTACTATGTAGATGAGACAGCAAGCTTTTGAAGAAAATCGCATAACCGGAAGTAGCTGTTTATTCTTGTGATTTTCGGTTTTTTTTTATTTTTTCAAAAACGGCTCTAACGATTTTTTTTAAACTTTATATTTTTATTACATTTTTAATGTGTATTGATGTGAGATAGGTGATTTTCCAGTTGAATACTTCTAAAGTGGGTTTCTTTCGATTTTTTTTCAATTTTTTTTATTAACTCCTATTTTAAATAAAACACCCAGTATATTATTACACTTTCGAATTCACCTTAAAATTCTAGAGAAAATTGATCTCTTCAACTAACGCTCTATTTTGTACCGTTTTTGTAGAATTTGTAATTTTTGAAAATTTTTGACAAATTTTTAAAAATTAAAAATGAAATTTTTGACTAATTATAAGATCACTGTAAAAGGAAGTTGTGTGAGTGTATCGCACCAGATTTTTACATTTCAATATAAATCTGTCTCTCTCTGGTACTCATGGGGCGTTGGTTATCTCTCTTGCATTCACAGGATGGATGTTTAATTTAAAAAAATCTCTGGCGGACTTGGATTTGAACCCTCTACGTTTGCATCCACATTGGGCTTACATCGACCTATGCCGCAACACCACGGACCGGTACGGGATTTAAAGGGTTTGAACAGAACGCCATTTCACCGTTCTGACGTCACGCTTCCATATTTTAAAACAAAATCTTTCTTGAAACCGCGTCGTGTGGGAACTTCCCGGGGTGTCGGCCATCTTGGTCTTCTGCGCGCGCACTTCTCTCGGCTGCCCTTTTAATTTTAATTTTCGCCCAAATATTTGAATTTCAAATTGGTAGATCTGTCTCTCGCTCTTCTGCTCATCGGGCGTTGGTTGTCTCTCTGTTGCATTCACAGAAGGGCTGTTTATATTTAAAAAATCTCTGGACGAGCTGGATTTGAACGCTCTACGTTCGTGTTCACCAAATTAGTTGCAAGCGTCAATGCCTCAGCACCACCGAGACGTTGCAAATTTTAATGTGACTATCGGAAGCCCACTTCGCTGTTCTCATGTCACGCTGCCAGACTTTAAAACAAACTATTTTTTCAAAAATATAAATTATAAGAATGGAATTGTGTAGCCTATTGTGTTTAAAGGTTGATACAAGTTTTTTTAAATTGACTTTGAAGCTGGTTTTCACGAGAATAATTTGAGCGACGCGTATGAATGAATTATCGAGATTCTCATTGTCCCACCCTACTATATATGGAAATTTCCTCTCGGTCGGCTATAAGCGGTAAAGTCAGATCGTAAATATAAAACGAGTTACAACAGTGGAATACGCGTATTTCAATTTAAAACATGGTTTTGCTAGAAATAATTAGTTTATTTTTATAATTTGCCCAACAGAACGTATGCTATCTCACACAATCTTCATTGGTTTCTATAGCTGTCTCTTTTTCACTAGTAGTACCGTGATACTGATTAAATTACGCATTAGCTTCTGATTAAATTACGCGGCGGTCATCTTCAATTTTCGCGCTAATATTTGAATTTGAAATTTTTCAGATTTTTTTTCTAAGTTCCCTTTTTAAAACAGGTTGAGACATGCGTTTGTGACTAACAGTGCTTTGTCCGTCAGAAGCTGCACTGAAAACGCAGGCATAATTACTTTATTTTTATAATTTGCCCCAACAGAATGTATGCTATCCCACACAATCCTCATTGGTTTCTATAGCTTTCTCTTTTTCACTCATAGTCCCGTGCTAGAGCATGCTTAAATTTATGCTGCTATGCGTAATTACAAAAGACGTTATAGCCCGAGGCTGGCTTTCTATTGGTCATCCGTTACGAACTTTAGCCACGCTGCAGTTCTCGGCCACAATTATAAATACCAGCAATAAGATAACATGAACAAGAAGATAACACGTATTGCCTGAGTAAGAAAGAGATAAACATAGTAGCAAATATTCGAGAAGGCTTGACTCTTAATTTTAATTATGACATTTGTCAGCTAAACATGCCTACTAATATAATTTTTTGTATGGCTATCTTTTTCTTACTCAAGCGTTGTATTTGCTTGTTCATGTTATATCATTGCTGTTATAGATAATTATGGCCCAACAGTATATCCAAACGTACACTTTTTCAAATTTTTTGAGACTCATGCTAGCTCAGTTTCAAATTCTCTGCAAAAACAGTATTTTTATTCAACTCTCAGTGAAAAATCGCAATATTGTTGAAAAAATGTTCTGTCACCATCATTTCGATAAACAAAATTTCAGCTACGTAGGCTCGTTGTTCATTTTTATTACGAAGTTCTTATACTTTTGATGGAAATATATGTATGTTGACCACAAATTAACATAAAATTGAATAAAAACAAGCAATTTCGTTGAAAAAATGTTCTGACACCATGATTTCACTTAAAATTTTACAAAACTGACATCATGTCCCTTGAAATTATAAAAAAAGAACATTTTTATTCAATAAGCGATAAAAAATACGCCATACCACATCATTTCACTTAAAAAATTATCACAATTCGTTTTGCAAAGCGCTTTTATAACGAAAATGATGTAAAAACAGTTTTGAATAAAAAACAGCAATTTCATTGAAAAATATTCTTCTACAATCATTTCGAGAAGCAAAATTTCAGCTAAGTAGGCTCGTTGTTCATTTTTATTACGAAGTTCTTGTACTTTTGATGTATGTTGACTCAAAATTTACATAAATTTGAATAAAAACAGGCAATTTCGTTGAAAAATCTTCTACCACCAACATTTCGATAAACAAAACTTCAGTTACGTGGGCTCTTTGTGCTTTTTTAATACAAAAATTCTTGTACAATTGACTAAATATGCATGTGATGACGACAAATTAACTCAAAATTGAACAAAAATCACGCAATTATTACAGATTGATCGATATAATGCTACAATTTAGCATTTTTATTACAAAAATTCTTGTACTTTTGATGGAAATATATGTATGTTGATCACAAATTAACATAATTTTGAATAAAAACAAGCAATTTCGTTGAAGAAATGTTCTGACACCATCAAAACACGCTATTTCATTGAAAAATCTTCTCCCACAAGCATTTCGATAAATAAAATTTCAGTTACGTAGGCTCGTTGTTCATTTTTATTACGAAAATTAACTCAAAATTGAACAAAAATCACGAATTACACATCATCTCACATAAATTTTTGCAAAAATCGACATCATGTCACATAAATTATACAAAAAAATGACATTTTAATTCAACACACGATGAAAATTTTATAAAAATCACGCAATTACACATCATCTCACATAAATTTTTACAAAAATTGACATCATCACTTGAAATTATACAAAATATATGTATGTTGACCACAAATTAACATAAATTTGAATAAAAACACGTAATTTCGTTGAAAAAAATATTCTGACATTTCACTTAAAATTTTACAAAAACAGACATCATGTCACTTGAAATTATACAAAAAATGAAATTTTTATTCAATAAGCGATAAAAAAATACGCAATCCCACACTATTTCACTTAAAAAATTATCACATTTCGTTTTACAAAACGATTTATAATAACCAAAATGATGTAAAACAGTTTTAGAGTTATTTCTAAGCATAATTTTCTAAATGTTTTACACTTTTTTATAAAATGTATCGCACAAAATTAAAAGAAATCACAATTTTTTAAATTATATCACGCCATTATGAAATCGTAGATTGATGTTTTGAAATTTTACACGTTGTAACTGTAAAATAACTTCAAATACTAATATTTTAGCTTTATATTTTGTAATTATTGCAGATTCGTGAAAAACAAAAGCAGAGTAGAAATAAAAAACAAACACTTTGTAATAAACAAATATATTGTTCTTATTTCGTATAATACTTAATAATATAAAAATAAATGTACAGCTGAATGTCTTATTTTCTAAAAATTCGCTAGCAATTTACAAAACTGTAGTTTGAGGTGCACAACATTTCAAATTAAAAAGGCTGCAGGTAATAAAATCAAAATTCATTTACAGGGGATGGTAGAACAAATTTCATTGTGGCATTTTAAAGTTTAAGATGCTCCCAATCTAGAATTCCCTTCGTTTTTGATGTTGAGGACCTCTGCCTTAGAGGCGTTTTTCTAACGGCCCTTTTCTGGAGGCGTTTCCTTATCGTCGTTCTTCTGACTGTACCTTTTTGATGTGGACTTGGATGAGTAGCTGGTGTTTTTAATTTATATTCTAAATCGGACTCGCAGTTATCAGTTTCCATTTCGGTTTTTCCTGTAGTACCAGTCGGGGCTGGCACTTTTTGCTGCTTAGGTTTAGCTAGCAGCACATGAGCAACGTTAAGGCATTTGATGTAATCAGCAAACTGTAGGCGTCCGGGTGGATTAATAGTTTTTCGAGGCCTCAGAGTGTCGTGAACTAAATCGACTATGTTAGACGCCGGTAAAATTTTACCCTTTATAGTCGTGATTCGTCATCGCTGAATTTTAAAAGAACCAACCTGTCTGCTGTGTGACGCACGCAGTGTTTTCATACCTTTTTATTTTAAAATGTTATCAAACCAGAGGTCCAAACTGCTGCCGCACTAACTCGTTTTAAACCATTGTAGTCTGTTACCTGGTGCGGCTGCGAAAATAATTGGGTCAAACCGCCGAATTAATTAGGTCAATCCGCGGATTTAATTAGGTCAATTAATTTGATTGCTCCAATTAATGCAAATATTTTTGTTATGGGCAATCATGACCTACTACTAATAACGCGTTTTTTTAAATCGAATAAAAAACCTTTAAAAAAAACTACAAAAAACGGTTTTTTCTTTTTTGTTTGTTTTTTATTCATTTTTGTAACTGGCGGCACGTTTTGGTAGGTATGGTTGGCAGCAGGTAAGCAAACGACAAAATTTAAACTTATTTTGATTTTACATGCCCTTTAAAGTTCAAGAAAACTACAGACTACAGCACAGACTAGACAAATGTTTAATAAACAAAAGTAACATTTTATACCTACTGCCTACTCGTATTACGTATTACTCACAGAACAGCAAAGCGTATGCATGCGTCTATGCGAGCACCCCTGCCCCACTCCCACTGTAGGAAGTTGTTTTAAGCTGGACCTAGCTCTGAAGCTGTCGAGCTGATCGACGAATCAAGTTATGTTAAATATTAGCGATTCATCAGAGTCATAAGACAGTGACATGGGCGACGTAAACTGCATGGATACTGACTCCGAATCAGTTGAGGAGTAGCCATGACGGTTAGCGAGTAATTTCTGCATTATTATAATTTCTACATTCACTTTGTAAAACTCTGAATATAATGCGGTATCTGTCAATATTTATTTATTAAGCGATTAAAAGGATACAAGAGAGCAAATGTTCCCTTATCAAATAATCAGCCCTAAGGTACGGGATCATACAACAAACCAAAAATTGGACCAAATTATCTTTTTATTAAAATTTCATTTAAATTAAATTTGTAGTACTATATACTTGTTTACATAACGTATGTATTCTGTATTTACTGCTGTAGGTATATTACAATAGCTTAATTCAAATGTAATAAGCACTAGGAAAGCAGCATGCTTGTGGTTAATAGAAATGTGATTTAAACATAAATACAGACAGCCGGTGTATGCAGATAGATATAAAATGAAGTTATGCAAAACGTTACCTTTGGACTGTAAATTAAGACCGCAGATAGAGCTTTGTATTAATTAATTAATTATCACGGCAAAGCCGGCAGTTTCCTTTGTACAACTACTACAGTCTCTTATCTGATTGCATAATTAATAAAGACAACTTTATTATATTATTAGTGCACACAATATTCAAAAGTTCAAGTGGGAAACTTGTTAAATTATCCGTATCGTTCAATTCAGTCTTTATTTAAATTTCATGATACGTTAAATGTATTCAATAAAAATAATGAAACGTTAAATGGTAATTAAGGGCAATGTACTAATAACGTTTTTAAAATTAAATTATATAAATCACGTCGCCATATTGCGGCAATATATCTAACAAACCGCTCTATGCATCATCTCGTCCAGATTTGCTGCTAATTGCTAAATGAAAGCGTTCTAATTAAAGCAAATAAATATCGAAAGGCACTCGCACTTACAAACAAAATATTTCAAGGACGCTGCATCTGAGATCACGGAGCATTAATCCTGGGGAATTTATGCTGAGAAATTCATACTTGGTGTCTTCAAGCTTGGAATGAAACATAATTTACTCTGGAATGATGATAAATTTGAGGCTTCTGCGGATATGTAGCTCGACACAAAGCATAAGAAAATGTTGAACTACGTACGAACAACTCTGCAAATTATGAACGGATAGGAATTTCTCACTTAAAGAAACACGCCAGACAATGTCGGAACAAAAATAAAATGTCTATAAAATATCAGCCGAATCATACATCGAAATAATATAGATTTAAACAGAGCACATAGCCTTATACATGATTTATATTTTTTTGTTATGGTTGCAAAACTGAGCATGAATACGGATTGGGCTTTGGTAGAGCAAATCTCTTGTATTATAATACTGTTACGTTACAAGTCCGATATAGTACGTCTTCGATGTTTATGACGTATAACGTGCGTTTTAGTTCATACTTTCATTCTTTAATTTTTCGATTACGTTTATGCGTTTATGTCAACGAATAAAAATAACCTGAGGACCTTGTGTAGTATTTCTTTGGTTACAATACACATTGCAGTATATAGTACAGAAATATTGCATTGTATCGTAATATTCATTTACCGAACTTAACCTTAGTCCGGTAAATGAAACATTACAGTTTACAATACAGCATAACACAAAATAATTGACAGCATTTGAATACTCTTTTGATTACTTGTTAGACCATCAATAGCTCTAGTGACGGCAATGAAATAATGGAGCAGCATTACAGTATCAATTTATGCAAACAATATTTTAAATCTGATACCAAACGTCCGTTATAACAAAACTAAAAAAAATTAACGTAAAATCAGATAAAACCAAAAATTAAGTAAATTAAGTCTGAAAAATGATTGTGTATCAAAAATATGCAAATCCTTAAAAAACTTAATTAATTATTTATTGTTACATATATTTCTAACCATGAATCGATGAACAACATAAAATGAGGTTACATATATAACAAAATCCCATCGTTACATTTACAGCGAAGAAAACTCACCTGGACTGGTTATGATTTATTTTACAACACAACAATATTAATAACACATCGTATTTAAACACAATTATTGTTGTTTTATTAGTTGATCTGTGGTACTGCAATTAAATTATTCTATATATACTCTAAAGCCTATTTTCGACGGTCATGCTAAACGAAACAATGTTAATCTACCGCAAGATAGTTAACTCATCTTATAAACAAACAATGTATCTAAATTTTGTATAGGAAAAGAAATTAATTATTTCGAAGGCCTTTTCTAAATTCTATCAAATTTCCAATCTACAAGGAAAAACGAAATACAAGACCTTTTTAGAAAAATTCATAGCTGTATGGTTTTCGAGTATAAAAAGGGGATGTTTTAAGACATGCAACTTGTATTAATAAGTGAATTGGTATTTTCAATATATAACAAGTTCGGCCTATAATATCTTCGAACTCTAAACTTGTACAAGTAGTTCGAATTCTAATCATTGTGAATTTGAAGCAAAAAAACTGAAAATACTATAACTCCAAGCAACTCAAACAGGATATGAATAAAGTTTAACAAAATCATACCATAGAATGGGTTATGGCTGAATACAGAGTGCTCAAAATTTGCAAATTTGAGTCATTTACATTTGTTTAATGGAACATCCTGTGTATTTTTGTATTTTAAAAAGCCCTTTTAATTAGCCCTTTCCAGATATGTTATTTCGTACCTCTAAATACACCAGTTTTTTTCAGATTTAATTTACTCCTGCATCTTACTTTTTTGTATTGTTGTGTCAGCACTGCCTCGATTTTTATTTTCTAAATCTGGTTTTTGTTGTGACCGAAGACCTCAAGGGTTTAAATTAAAAAATTATGATTTTAAAGGCGTTTGCTCATTGTACATTAAATAATGCGTTTAGAAGGGTCTAAATTGTTTTTTACGTTGAAACTCGTAAGATATTAGATGAAAGCCAATTTAAATGAATTTTCAAAAATATAAAAATATACAGAATGTTTCACTTAAAAAATCTAAAATTATAAAAATTTGTATAAATTTTGCGCCCCCTTATAGATGTAATCCCCAGAGCTAGAAAAATAATTTACAAAAAACATTTAATGTTACTCAATTGTTTTCTGTTCAGTATCTGCCTTTAATTCAGTCTCTTTTTGCATAGAATCTCCGAAATAGTTAACATTAGACCCATACAACTTTATATTAAAATTATTAGCATTTCGATCCAAAGCTTTAAAGCTATGTAAATAGAGGCCAGGGGTCCCATAAAAAAAAGTTTGACTCGCCACACTTTTTTGAGTCACCCTGAATAAGAACTTTTATAAAAAGTCTCATACTTTGAGCAATATCGTCCACCCTGAATCGTTGTTGGAGCCTGTATACTAAGATTATATTTATTTTTTAAATCTGTAATGAAGAACGTTGAAATCGTTATTAAAATACCAGAAATCGGCAGTGAAGTAATCCATTGTTTTACGACTTCCGGAAACTAAATTTCACATTCGTGATGAATAGTTAACTACAGTGTCTTGATATACAAATAACTCTTAATAAGAAGGGACTGTAAATAGATGTAAAAATTTAAGTAGAACATTGAAATAAATCTTAATTTTTACGTATGGTCACGCAAGAAAGCAAACAATGGTTTAAAGATGCCTTTCAAAAGTTTGAATCTCCAACAGCTAAATATATTTTCGAGCATGGCAGTATTTGCTGACAAAAAAATGTACCTAAATAAAATAAATAGTCTTTATGGAATAATATGGCAAAACCAATATGTTTGCCGCTTTACAAAATTATCTGTTACATAATATTTAACAATAGAGATTTCTTGCAAATTTAGTAAATAAAAAGTACAATTTACTAAATATGGATGCTGTTTTCAAATAAATCAATAGAAATAAGAGTAACCTTACAACATCAAACGCAATTTAATTAGTATTTGTATATTTCACGAAATCAGAATAGAATAAATTATTTTCTTATCTAGTCAAGAATGTTACTAAAGGAAACCTTTAAGAAGTGTAGTTAACTGTTATATTCAAAAAAAATTACAGATTTATTATCTTGAATATCAAAGCGTAACGTTTGATTGATTTCCAGGGATACTAAACTATTCGTATTTGAAATACCTGTTTGAAGTATTTAAAATTAATGAAAAACGTATATAAAAGCTCGTGAATATAAAACTGAATGCGAAGTAAGAGTTTAGGCCTTCAAGTATAGGAAAAGTGACAATAGGTATAATTTTTTTTATATCTTCTGCTACTGAGATTATGTTTTCTAAAATTCACAATTATTAATATGCAAAGCAAATATCTATCAGCCCTTTCAGATAGCTATGGCTTAACCTATAAATAATTTACACATTAAATATTTGTAAAAATAATTTAAAATGCCTCTGAAATCAAAGTGCAATATATAATATTTTAATAACTATAGCAGTTGATGCGCGTATTAATTAAAATAATAATAGTATATTAAAGTATGAGTGGATAACAAGGTCTTCAAAACACGTGCGAGTTTTCGAGCACGACGGCGTAGCCGGAGTGCTCGAAATAGAGCAAGTGTTTTAAAGACGAGTTATCCGCGAATACTTTAGGCTATTTTTTATTATACCTGCAAAACTGGAAATAAATTACGCACTAAAAACTTAAAAATAATTTTTGTCGTGATAAATCGAGAGGGCATAATAATATCGCTACTATAGTTACGAGAATTGTTTACGTTTTTGTCGCATACACGTCCGTTGTTGCATTCAGTCGTGTCAGCAAAATAAAGATAGCGATGAAGTTATAATGTTACCTATATACCTTGTTTCCTTGACAACCTTTAAAGCTCGGCGTGCTTTAATCGCCTGTTTTCGCACGCGATTCTGATGCAGGTATAATAAAAAATAAATTTCCAAAACCACACTTAGTATAAAGAAATATTATCTCTACAAAAGCACAATCAAAACATACTAAATTTTTCTGGAAGATTCGACGTAAAAGCATTTAAAGGTATAAATATTTATTATGATTTTCAATGCCTTCCTTTTAGTCGAATTTTGTGAATATGAACACTTTAGCTTTAAGCTGTAGCTATAAAAATAAATATTTTTTTGAAAATAAAAACTAAGACTTCTACAAGTTTTAATACAAAAAATTCCAATGTAGAAGCAATTAATTATGGAAACAATTTCAATTTTTTAGACAATATATTTTAAAGAAGTCTGTCCAATCTACACGTAAATTAAATTCCTGCATACTGAACATGACCTGCATGAATAAGCCTATTAATTAAGTATTACACTTTCGTTACATTACTATACACTGCTCTATTATATCAACGCACATCACTGCTTTTAATTCCCCTTGAAATTAACACGTCAAAAATCTAAACGGCCTCCTTACATTACAAATGCAGAAAAAACACGTTATCCACATGTGCGGCCGTTAGTTATACTGGAGCTACAAATTTTGTCCAGCCCCTTCACGAATACAATTTCCACCCGGTAACACATGGGTAAATTTATACTAAGGTCACCTCTTTCTACAACTATCAATCATACGATATGTTATCACGAAAAGCGTGCCACATTTTCACCTACTTTTCACGATTTATGTGTGCTGTTTTACAAAGACCCTTCGCTGCATAATTACGAATGGGAAATATAAAATTTAATTAATTACAGTTTGATTTAGTGCGAAAATATGCGTCCTGCACGCCTGCCGGAATACGTTTTTACACTACAATTCTGACACTAATTAATAAGCACAGGAGTTCCTCCTATTTATAGAGCTTCAAAATATGACCCTTTGTTGACACTTATTAGAGTTGACACCGGAACAGACGCTGAGTTCAACTGTGCATGAATAATTATTTTGACATTTCAAATGCAGGATTTTTGTTTAAATTTAATATGTAAGTGTATTTCTGTACAATGTACACCCACTTCTCGTAAAAAGTTAAAATTAAAAAGTTTAGTTTGCAATACACGCCGAGAATGCTTCACAGCATACTGAAAAGTCGAAAATGAACAAACGTTCTATTATTTGGTCTGGCTTCTTAAGAGACTGTAAGGTTTTAATTTATGTGACACTAAAGTTAGTAATACAAATGTTTCTAATTACACGCGCATTGTTGTTTTCGCAATTACAGAGCAAAACTGTATCTGTTTTAAATACAATAACAAAGTTTTATACAATCATTACAGAATTAATAATTATTAATTTTAATGCAAATTTATTTTCAAACTATACAGTAAATACAGAGACAACGTTTCAAAATACAGGGTAAGTTACAAGTTTCATGATATGTTGATATGTTATAACATCATTCCCTGCATTGAAAATGCAACCTATTGTAACTGTGATATTTAGTCTTAACAATATATTTTCAAAACTATAAATGTACTTGATTGCTTATATATGCTTTTTAATTAAGAAAGTGAATTTGTAGTGGTAACTCTATCTTGGGTTTATGTCAGCTTCTTATAACATCTTCACTTATACGACTAGATATTAAAAACTCTGTAAAGGACTCTACTCAGAACTTCCCTCGCAATTGGAAGTTGTGACATTAACAATTTTGAAAAATCATATAAAATCATTATAAATTTAAAAAACATTGCAGACGGTGGTGTTCGAACTCATTGCGATTTCAGCCCCTGGGAGAGCGATTTCAACGCTTGGCAGCAGCCCGGTCCAAACCCGTCCGCAGGTCCCGTTCGGCCACGAAGGAACGCCTCGCATTTGTGCTCGCGGTTGGATTATATACGAGGCGCTATTTTGGCCCATTTTGGTCTCTGTTACTTTTACCCTGTATCTGTTGGGTTCTATTTTCGTCAGTGGCAAAGCCTAAGCTTTGTGCAAATTATTACTTTTATCTATTCCCCAGTTGAAGTAAAAATAAACAACATTTTCTTTTTTCAAACGGACGGACGGACGGACAGACAGACGGACGGGCGGGCGGGCGGGCGGGCGGACGGACAGACAGACAGACAGACAGACAGATGGACAGACACACAGATGGAATTCAGTTTTACGTCACCTAAGGACCCTGAAACGTGAAGATCTGAATAAATCTCGGAAGGCGATTTTTTCACGATTGCAGTACTTCCTTCGCCCTAGGGAAGTAAAAATGTCTTGGGCTACCTTACCGATACATTTTTCCATACTTAGTTGCTCACGAGGCTCAAGCTATAATGGGTGAGAATAAATGAAACGGTTAATACATTTTTTCTACTAAAAGTAGGTGTTTTACTAATCGCTTGTCGAACTAAAAATGACGTGCTAAAAGTACAATCAGCTGTTTACTTTTAGCAAGTGCCATTAATAAACAGACAGAATCGAGTGAGCTAATTTCAATGAAATCTCTTTATTAACGTGTGGCATATATTCTTTCTAATGCCTCCATTTAATTATATCAAGAAGTTTTCAAAATTATTAAACACTTTTACATAAATACTTCTAGTAACTGGTTGTCTGCTAGTTACTACGGTAACATGTATGTATTTTATTAGTTTCTATGGATTATGGACTGTTTTATTCGCTAGTGAATAAAGTAACATTTTAACCACCCTTGCCATTAAAATGTTACTTTACGATGAAGATTTTAATAAATAAAACAACTTTACAAGTACATATGTATTGGAAAATGATATTATCTTAAATTAGTTTTAAAGCATTTTTTATTTTCCACTGATTTATAATTTGCTGTTTATATTTGTGCTTCTCAAGCTTTACAAGCTTTTCAATTTATTTACGTATTCAAAGTGGAAAATAAAACGGGCATTACCTTGGTACATAAATAACTATTTGTTAAATATAATAAATTGTAAACATGTACTAGAGTAACATAAAGTTGCTAGCCAAAATACTGTATAATCATATGAAGTATATAGAACGAAAAATCAGAAATATGTACTTAGTTTTATTTGCAAATAGTATTGTGTCTAATAATTAAGAAAAGTTGGAAAATATGAAACATTCAAAACTGATTCTTTTCCAGTTTAAAGATTAAATTGTGCATAACACACTGAATAGATCATAAGTCACATGTTGTGTTTAATAGAATTTATTATTTAGGAAAAACGTTCTCAGTTTGGTGTAAAAAATGCTTCATCGTGGAGCGATGAAATGATTTTTATAATTTTTATCACATTTCCTGTAAACGTTAGAAAATATTTCGAATAATATGAACGCCAGCCCATAGAAATATATATAAGTGATAGGTTGCGTTGTATCTATTCGGCGTTAATAATAAATTGAGCAACCATTTTGTGCAGTTTGAATCTTCACGTTGATTTTTTTTTTAAATGTTCCAATCATTAATTATTGATCCCAGGTTGTACACAAATCCTTCTTGCATTCCTTTCAATTGCTTTTATCTCATATTTGCCTACTTGTTACTTTTGTAATCCTGAAAAAATCACCTTCGGAGATTTCTTCTAGATGACGAAAAGCATGGTTTTTCAATTCCTTCTGTCTGTCCGTCTGTCTGTGCGTCTGTCTGTCTGTCCGTCTATCTATCTGTCGCCTATCTGTCCATCCGTTGGCGGTATAGCTTAAAAACTATTTGTTGGGGGAAGACGATTTTTGCATGTGGATCATATGTCTACCTGGCTCGTAACAGAATATACTTTTGCGCAAATATATACAAGATGAAAACATTAAATAAATTTCTGCCAATTCTTGCTTTAACTCAAGAACTATGAGTTAAAGAGAAGTAATATTTTGCACATAGGAATCTCTTCAACCCTTGCATGGCCACGCAAATTGAAGGATTTCGTCCCTTCAAAATTTTTATTACCGTCACAGCGTCAGATAGAGCTAACGGTCGGTGTCTATGTTAGCCTTTTGCTTGCATCGCTCTGCCCCGGGCTTCCCTGACTAACAGGGTGCGTACTAATATATTCGGAATTATTGTTCCTTGCTTGCCGGATTATTCCGACGTATTCCGCTTTGTTTGAATCTCCGCCTGACGGAACTTCCCTTTTTTTCTTTTCCTTTAAAATACTGCATCCATTCATACTATTGCTAACAATTTTTCATTTTCTGGAACCAAAGGAACGCAGAAAATCAAACTAGCATTTTTACAAAAATCAGTGATGCCATGGAATTATTGAAACAAGCCAATGCCAACGCAAGTGCGTGCGGGGCGACAATATGTGTTATTTGTTTGTTTGTCATTTAATTGATGTTTGACGTTTATAATAATTCATTATTAATTATGTTGTGCTTAATGTCTCTAAGGTACCTGGACCTTGTCCATAACAAAAATGGTTTTATGAAGGACGTTCGTTAAGTAAACTCCTTGTTTATCCGTATCGGCAAATTCCAAATCGTACAACCATTAATAGACTAATACATTCAGTTTAAAACTACAGGCACGTTATTAAATAATTGTAGGTGCAATAATGAGGTTCAGAACATACACCAAAACGAGAAAAACGACAATACGTTCAATCTTTTGACGGCATTGACTGGATGATTCATCCAGTTGCGTTGGCGTTATTGGCTTGTTTCAATAATTCCATGGCATCACTGATTTTTGTAAAAACGCTAGTTTGATTTTTTGCATTCCTTCGGTTCCGGAAAATGAAAAATTATTAGCAATAGTATTAATGGATGCAGTATTTTTTTCTGTACAAAAAATGTCTGCACACTTTAGCTCTAAAATAATTAGGGGAGCAAATAATTGAACATAAAGAATTTACTATGCAAATTCCTATGGTGCGTCAAGCAAGTCAGCACCCGGTATATATTTATGCAGCACCTTTTTAATGTGTCGTGAGTTGCTGTACTCATCTATATTTATTCTATTTGCTAAATTGTCATTATTTATTTATACGTATATTTACATGTTGTTATCTCTGTTTTTCTGCCTGATTGCACTATAGAACCAAATGCTAAATAAATATTGTCACTAGTCTGTTCTGTTATTATTTTGGTTTGCTTGGTATATCACTACCTTGGGGAGGTCCGACCCAACGATTTGTCTGCATCGAGGATGAGAACCTGGCGCCCTCTGCCATAGTTTCTCTTTCAGCTCTGCTAGAACCTCGACCCTCTCGACGAGTTAGCCAACCTAGGCCGATATTTACCAGCTGGCAAAATACCAAATACAACTTTCGCACACAGGTAAGGGCCGACCCTCTAACCCTTCGTTACAATATACCAAATACGGGCCAGGCTACAATTATTGGAATGATAAAATCTACTGGACCGTGAAAAACAAAATATACAGTATTATTTAGAGCAACTCTTTAGTTGTTCAACTTACGTTAGTTAGAACCCGAGATATTAACTTTTTAAAGTGGCAGAAGTGAAAAAAATGAAATTACCGAGAGCATTTCCGACTAATTTACTATATGATTTCAAAAATGTTTCAGTGCGCATGTGTGCAAATAGTGTTTACATTCAGATTTTATTGAACAATCACCTTCCTTGGCTACAATTTACCATGATATAGGGGATTTGAACTCGAAGGGAATTCTTTGCAGCATAAAAAGGCTCTTACGACCGTTTCTGAAAAAGATCTTGCTGCTGTTAAGAAAATAAATGAAGGGGACGATAAAGCCACTTATGCGGTAATAGAGCATCAACTCAAGATTGAATTCTCAGTTGTTAATACAATCATATACCATCACCGACATTAAAAAAAATATCAATCGTTTTGTTCCGCACTGGCTTTCTGATTCCTAAAAAGTAGAGCGTTTCAGAATTGGCTATGAAACTTTATATCTCTTAAGTAATGGCGGACAACAATTTTTCCAATATTCTGATAGGTGACGAAATTTATATTTCCTTTGCCAAGAGACTCGTGTATGGATCTACGTAGATGAAGAAACTCCAATGACCAAGAAGCAGCGAGTTAAGAAAAAAATTTGTATTCGGTATTCTTTAGAAGTACGGATCTAGTCAATGCAATTGAGCTACATGAACAAAAGACAGTTATAGCAAAATTGCGCACTGAAAAATGTTTGCCTAAAGTGTTCAACTGAGTTCAAGACATGGGGATAATGCTACATTGTGAACGGATGGCCCAGTGAGCAAATGATGGCCACCTATAAGACGGTTACCCCTCGAAATGCGTTCATTAGTTTATGTTCATTGAGGCAATAATTTTGAATAATAATAATAATAATAATAATAAATGCCTTTATTAATATATGTACATGAAAAAATCAAAATATATGTACAATATTTTGGGCGAAGTTCAGTTCACAGTAGAATTACTGTGAACTGCTCTTCCACTTAACCCAATTCGAAAAAAATGGCATTTTAAAAACAAAATATCAATGCAAGTAATAAGAAATAAACATAGACGAGACTGAACCGTCGCACCCAAACTGAAACTGAAAATGTGGCTGACAAACGCAGTGTATAATATAACGGAAATGATTGACTGTAATCTAAGAATTCTGCTTAGCTACCAAGTAACGCTTGAGCCGATCGCCGAAACGTGGTAATGGCAACGTTCTAAACTCTAAGGGTAATTGATTATAATATTTTGCTATACAATATGAAAAGCTACGCTTTCCTAGTTGAGTATGATGAGTAGGGATAGTTATATTACCCCTAAAGCGTAAATTTAAGTTGTGGACGTCTGTACGAAACCTGATTTTGTTATACAAATACGGCGGTATTTTTGAAGTTAAAATTTTTTGATACAAACAGCAGCTATGTAATAGACGTCTATTTGCCATATTTAGCCAACCAGAAATTTTAATTACTAAAAACTGCTAAATCGAAATCGGACTACCATGAATATGTGTGATGCTGCTATAGTGCATGCATGTTAAATGAGTTGATACATGTTAAATGTATGTTAACATTCGAGGACGCGAGTGCGTGCATGTTAAATGAGTGGATGCATGTTAAATGTATCTTAACATTCGAGGACGCGATCATGTTAAACACTGTTTAACATTTCAATGAACAAGAATAATAATTTACTTTATTTTCCGTCACCGTATTTTTGCGTTTCTATTGAAGGTTTCACACGACGATTTTTTAAAATAATTGAAAATAAAGTAAACTGAAAGCGTAGGATAGAAAAAGACCAAATTGAAGAATATTTGTTAGTACTTCCAATTAAAGCAATCTACTAATTTTTAATGCTATTTTACTTGTTTAGTACCTCTGGAATTCAAATTGTAAGATTTCTATTAATTCCACAAACGTGTACAAACTATTTCTATCATTTTTATCGTTATGATAAACCATACTAAGTACTAACTATCGTGATTGCTAGTAGCTCCTTCAGCTGAAACCCTAATCTTGAAATCTAAACTGAACATAATGCAGTCAGGCTAAATTTAAATGATTTCTAAGCCATTCACTTTTATTTTTAATAGAGGTTGGTCATGATTTAATTCTTGAGGTTGGTGTTTGAGATATTTAATTTACTAATTGTTTCTAAACCTGGTTCAGTTTCGTCAAATTGAAAATGTTGATCAGTGTTATAATAAACAAATGAGACTTTGTTACTTAATTGTGTCAAATTTTCATGGCAAGTTAATAAAAATGAGGAATATTTTAATTTGGATGAATTACTGAAATATGCAAAAGAAATGGAATTTGACGGTTGAAACCGAGATTATACAAAATTATTATAAGCATGAGTTTTAAATGTAAAAAATTTAACAAGGGTTAGATATCAATAGAAGAAAAACATTTGCAAAGGAAGCAAAATAAATTTTTGAAGAAACATTTTCAATATTTGGGGTCCATTCGAAAACTGTATTCCTTGGCAAGACGGGGTTTGTCAAAAATATAAAATGAAGGAATGGTTAAAATAAATTAATTATGATGGAAGGACAACCACGAAAACGACTTTGGGACGAGTCTCGGTCAATCAAAATTATATAAAAAACTACTTTTTATCAGACACACAAACATGTTGAGGGAGATTATCCCCGCACCCTTGCCACTAAAATCCTATTGAAATGGTATGAGGATGTAATACACACTATAAAAAGCATAGAAAGATGTCGACGCTGTTATTCTAAATCCAATGCGGACATGTAGAATAATATTAATCACCGCAAACAACTAGTTAAGTGTAACTATAGCTAAAATACACGAGAAATTCTAGTGTAAAAACCATTCCTCCAATTATATTTCTCTTAGACATCCTAATTCTAAAAATTAAAACTAGATTTAGTCCAGGATTGTAATACAGACTGACAAAACGAATTAATAAGTAACTAATATTCTATAGATAATCCAACGGTATGCAAACTGTAAACATTAAACTAATGTTAATGTAAAGCAATGACATTAATCCATCTCCATTATTAGTGTTTTGGCAGTAGCTAAAGCAGCTACTTAAGTTATGCATAATTACAGGTACATATTTCGTAATTACTTATCCATTGTTCTTTTATTGTTTTTCCGCTTAACTACGATTGTTAAGTTAAATTTTGATATTTTTTGTTCCAATTTATATGCTTAAAATTTTACGATTAAATGAATATCAGACAAGGATTTAGTATTTAGTTAAGTTAAAATTAGTGGTACACGTTAGTATTGCAGCAATTATTTTAATTTGTAAAATAAATACGCTTTGATAGCCGTTAAAATCAGTTTAATTTTCGAATTTTAAACTAGTCGCATTTACGTCGACACACGAAGCAAATAAACCTTCAAATAAAATATGACATTAGTAATTTTTATTATAACGATATTTTTAAGCTAAGTTTATGATACACTGTTGAAATAACCTAAAATCATAGTCCGTTCTCAATTACATAATAAAAAAGGTTACTACTGTTCGACATAACCGATGATTATTGTATCATAATTAATCTAGTTTGTAACAAAGCCACAAGCTAAAATAACCTACAAAAGAAATTGAAATATTAGTGGTTCTTTGTATTTCAACTGTTGTTAATTACCTAACTGAAATCCTACTGACAAGAAGAAAAAATAAAATAAAGCACTAAAACGATACTTAGCTTCGACCTAATTTTCTAAATGTATCCTATATATCTATTAAACCAGAAAAGGGAGCCTCGTTAAGACTCCCAGCTAATAAAAGCTCCGTCCTAAATTGCAGGTCTTCGAATTGGGCAAGTCCATCATTGGACGTCGCAGAACACAGTTCCTTATTTAGACGTAACGTTCTGGCAGTACACCAAAAACTGCACAGAAATGTAGTCTGGTTTTGTTTTGGCTGGGAAAACGAAATCTTAATTTGACAAGCACCGTTTATTACTATGTGTAACACGGCTATTAGCATCAATAAAAACAAACTTCTCCAACAATGAAATCATATGTAGACTTTTTCAATTTTCTCCTCACAGAAGAAGGAAAATCCGTCTGTCATATTCTTCCTAATTACCCGCAATCCCTTGAATAGTTCCATTTCGCGGCCGTTGTCAGCAGTCTGCATGGAATTAATATACTGTACGTTTTGTGGCACGGAGACGGAAAAACAAGGAAGGGAAAGCAGCACAAACACGACCAACACGAGATAAATTACGAGCGTCGCGATGCGGAGCACAAACTTACGTCGCCGGCTTAACGGGTAGAAAATGATAACGCGAATGGAAGACTTATCTTTATTTTTGCCAACATTCCATTTGGCCGGATTAAGCTAACTTCTGCTGCAACTTAATTGGCTAGTTTTATTGCTAATGGCAAGGGCAGTATTAAATTTGTCAGATCGGATCCTACGCAACTTTCCGAGGAAGCAATCAGGTTGAGCTTCCTAAAAACGTGTTTGCCACTTTTTCGAATAAAAATCATATTTCTAAAAATTGTCGCATTAAAAGCGGAGGAATCTTAACTTCAAAGTTTTCCATAGTAAAAACCAAATTAAATTGTGTTTACTGAAAACTTCTAAATTTACGATTTCACATGGAAGTTTCAAACGGTTATTTATTAGATTTAAAAGTTTTTCCATCTTTAGGACAGCCGATACCACGACTTGCAGTGATCGTTAAGGGTTTTTAAATTCCCTCCACGTTCTCCAGCTCGGAAACAACAGAAAAGACAAGAATTGTTTCACACAAAAACTACTGTATGTATTTAGTTACACTATAAAATATAACTTTACTATGACATTTTACAGAATATGTGGTCCATTTTCATAATTATCATTAATGTAAAATGTTTGTCATGGCTTAAATGATTTCATCATAACCTCCAATTTTCATCAGTATATAGGCCTAATTGAGAAAAATAAGTTAGTTGCTAGCCGTTTAACTGGTTTCAAGGAGCTCACAATAAATGACTATTATTAATACTTACTAGAATTAAACATACTCAGGATCAGCATATTTTTTATAATACAGGATTACCTCTTGCCCTCGTTCAAGACGCACTTCGGAACACAAATTGTATAATTATATAAGCAGGTTGTTTTACTGAAAGAGACGAACGTTTTGTTTGATATAAGATGTGACTGGAGTAGCCAGGCCTAACTACCCCTTAGACAATTGTAGCCTGTGTCTGGTCACAAATGAATACACCTCAGAGTTTAGAAGTATATTCAAATATTAAATAATTAAGTCCTTATATATAATTGAATGTGTGTCGTGTTTGCTGTTTTTAACTCATAACCTAGTATTGGTATAGGTACAAAACACGACGTTTGCATAAAAATACGCCGGTCAACAATGTGTGTGAAATCTGACCTAGTGATAGTATTATAATGCTGCAGTCTGCATAAAGTTTTCTTATAGTAACGAAACCCAGTAAATTGACGCTAAAGCTGATTCTTGTATACAAACAGTTTAATTGGCACATGTCGTGAATTAGATTTTATATTCTAATTGAATGCACTTTTGTATCCGTATAACTTCACTTAATTGTTTTATCTGATGGACAAACACTAGTTTGAACACCTATATCAATAATAATGATAAAACTCATATCACTGCAATCATACCAAATAAAAATAAATATTTAGAAAAATAATTTTTGAAGAAGTAAATTTAAACGTCTACAGAAAGTACATCGTTAAGATGTTAGTCCTCGCTCCAAGCAAACCAACTATGTTCTTTCTTAAAATATTGTTTTGTATAAATATTCAGTATCCGAACGTTATTAAAACAAAATTTACATTGAAGTTAAACAACTTTTAGTTAATTTCTAATGTATAATAACATATATTTTAGATAGCTTATGCCAAGTATAACCTATCTTAATCCATACATGATTTTATACAAAACCATAAATAATGGCTTTTTTATCTGATAAAAGCAATCTTCTGTTTGTTACTCCTATTAAATTGAATTATTGAGTTTTAGTCGAGAAAATTATTTCTCAATAAATCCTACAGGTTCTGAAACTTCTAAAGCACATTGTTACGTGGCAAAAGCGTACTTAGCGTTAGAATTTATTGTCTTGTATAACTTTAGTTGCGTGCTCGTTAATCATGTGAACGGTTCTTTAGTCGCCGTCTGCAATATGCACACATAGTCGTCATCCGCTATACCGGCAAACATTCGCTGGGCTTTCTGACAGTTTTCATGCAATTCGATTATGCGCTGAAATCCTTATCTTGTAGTACACGCGTCTTTTGTTTTGGTTTTCGAGATACTATGCTACTTGTGCAATAGCGTCCCTTTTCCTTGTGTGGCCCGGATTTAGCCCGTTAGCTTCTTCTATTTGGAGAGATTCTTTGTGGAAACATCGCTTTGTTGCGGATTCTGACCCTGGAGCACGTATTTCCGACGTATACAGTACACGCCGCTTAGGCTAATCATTTATTACGACCATCAAAAAACTTTTTACGGGGTGAGTGTTTAATCCAATTTGGTTTTAGTAGCGTTTTGTATTTGGCTGATTACATATGGCGTTTCTAGCTTTTACGGAAGGTTCTAAAATTCGTCGATACAGCCTGTTCTGGGGGCGTACATTTCCTCCGTCCTGAGAGCATATGTGACCTAGAATCACATCGTCTGAGCGATCCGCTTTACAGCAGTATTTCACTTGCAATCTGGAGATTTCTGGAAGCACCCTCAACCTGCTACCAACATTGCTGTGAGAGCCTATTCGAAGGCTATTTAGCCATGCGCTGTAGACGTTTGGTCCCTCAGATAAGTACTTACGACCTAGTGAACTGCGTCATCAAATCCCCATCTTGGCGTAGCGTTCTGATTTTTTTGTGGTACTATTCAAACCGACGCGCCTGGCTGGGTTCCTTCAGGGATTGTTCGATTCCAAAATGGTTTAATGATATTCGCCCTACGAG
>OW679197.1:44894321-44951877 GCA_940337035.1 Agriotes lineatus
GCGTCTGGTTGGGTTCCTTCAGGGATTGTACGATTCCATGGTGAGACACTAACACCCCATGAAGAAGCTTGGCCTGCAAGGCGGAAGGTCAGAGCTTCCATATCCTCGCTCTCACACCCGGCTGTCACGTGTCAAATTCATGACACGTGGTGATGTGGTGAGCATCACGCATTAGACAACCGCATTATTACCCCTTATTCTTTCGAACGCAGGTCCCCAATTATTTAAAACGCCTGGGTACCCCCGTCGCCAGGCATCGATCTGGGATTTGAACTCCAGACTTCTGCGCCGCAGTCCAATGCTCTAAACACCGAGCCACGCTGGCGCTTGGTTTTAGTTTATACCCATGTTTAATTGCTGAATGTTGTGTGATTAATTACTAGTATAAAATGCTATTTGGGGGTGTAGCTCTCGCTTAAGTAATGCTCTTAGAACCTATTGTACTGACTGTTCTATGCGACGATTGCTAAATAAATTTAATGCACTGCTTATGATATTAACTGTCTGCTTTCGGTACTGTGCTAGCTTTTGTATTTTAAATATTGTGCGATTGCCCTGCTGCGATTTATTTGAGTTTATAAGTTCTCTACATATCTGAGTAAATTTGTTGTAAGTAAAGACTTGTTTGCGCTCATACTATTTGTTGATAACATTTTATAAGGAACCACAAGCCGTCTTCACTAAGCTTTGCGCCTGGGCTCTCAAGTATACTCTCGTACCGTTGTGATATTGAAGATTTAGGAAAAGTATAGCTAACATGTTATTCGTATCTTTACTACTACAGCAAATTCACGTTGTTATAAAAATTTGAATACATTTTTAATGAATTCCATTCACAGTGCCTAACACTCAGTCATTACCAAATGTTAAAAAATATCCAAAAACAAATGTTTCTCATATTTCCGCACAGAAGTTGGTCAAGACTTTTTGACAAAGTTTATTTACTTTCAATATTTAAAAACTAAAACAAAAGCGAAGATGTTGCTTCTATTCTGGCGTTACTTCTGTCAAAGAACTTGTTAGCGGCAAGAGTTGTTCACTATAGTTTCCCTAACTATTTTCAAATATTATAACGCTACGAGAGTATATTTGAGGACTCGTCAGCTAGACCCAGTGAAAACGGCCTACAGTTCATTAAAGGATGTAATTACCCAATAACATGAGCGCCAACAAGTTTTTCAATTACAACAGATATACTAGGATAGTTCATGAACATATAAACTCAGATTAATCGCAGCCGTTAACAACGCAATATCTGAAATACAGAAGGTGGTAGTAACGAAATCAGAGACTGAATGATATACGCATGTGCATTAGATTTACTAAATAACGCTGCGTAATAACCAGTACAGAAATAATATAAATTTGGATTATGCGATACTCGGAAAGGGCACCCCAATTTAAAGATACCATAGAAGTGATTAGTAGAATACAGGACACCCCAATTTAAAGCTATAGCCAATAAAATGTGCAATTACCTACATATTAAATACAGCTACAGTTTATTTTACCGGGCTTGTGATACGAATATCATTAACACAAATTATTAAGTTGTACTACTTAACTGAGAGCCTTACGTTCATGCAGGAGGTGAGACACATGGCACCAAACGGCTCGAAGCTGCGGTTTCAAAATGTAAAACGAATGGCCCCCAAACAACTTACAGCTGCGGCTGCAGGCAGTCAACCCCACCAACGGTCATTTACGCAGCCCTCCGGCGATGATGTCCAAACCCGAACTAGGCTCGCTGGTGCTGAAAGATCGCAGAAGCCGCCAAAGCCCACGGTGACGTTTCTAGCGGAATTCTCTAGCAACCGGAAACGTCGGTAAATTGTACCATGCACGTGACTTCTTTCACCCCGTAGGTGACGCTAGAAGCCCCAGACGAACAGCTCATTGCAATTGCGTTATCACAATTTCAAGTTGGAGGAATTGCACTCACCCTGTATATTGTAGGCGATCAGCCAAAACGACAAAAAATTCTGTGGTCATAACTCGTCCTAGGACGCAGACGATATGTCCCAAAAAGTTCCAATGCTCGAATCGAAGGAAAGCTGGCTGCTGGCGCTCTTTAAATAGCTTCTCGTCAGTTACGTAGGCAGAGGGTTTATTGCTTCATGATCCCCGAATACACTCTCGCTTTCTCAAAGGCCCAATCAGACATTGTGGCTCGTTTCTATGCCAGGGAAATGAGTTTGCCATTATTATTACCCTCTTGCTGAAGTCTCCTTGACGAAAGTGCTACTTCCTAATCTCCAGTGCCTTGCGTCAGCTAGAGGACCTTACGGTTAATCTCCTGGTTTGCGGACGATTTATGGGAACTGTCGCTATTGTCCGGAAAAAGTTTAGCGGCCACCTGTAGTTTACCCTCGAAAGTCTCACTGGCGTAAGGTTTCCGAGATTTGAGTTTCTAAGTTCCACGCTTTTTACGAGGCGATCGCGGATGCAATCCGTCACTCGCAACACTAATTACCCAGTTTATGACACTCGTAACTAACTTGCGCGTAACGTTACATCCAAAATTACTTACCCGCTAGTTTATGCTGGACAGCTTGTCGATCTTAAGGTTTCGCATTTATGATTTTCTGCGCTATAAATTATAGACGCGTGTCCGCTACAATCTCACCAAGCTTAAGTATGAATTATAATTGAAATTGTTTACCATAACTCAAATTAAGTTATGATCCCGGAAGATATAGACGATATTAGATCAATATTATAATGCTTCCCCTTCTATTAGCTTTATTACGGAGGAAATTTAAAAATGACCTGTTGACACCAGGCCTCCGATTAATCATAATTTGCTTGTTAACTTATTTTGTATATTTCACTGATATTTACTCGAGGTTAGCTAGTTTTCCAAATTGTTCGACCATTCAAATATTCTTTTCTTAAAAAAAAATAGTTTAATATACAATATATGCTGTTTGCTGTATGTATTTCTGGGACCTCATATAACAACTGGAAATATTGTTCTAGAAGCTGTACTTTAATTGGAAGTGACGCTGATAGGTTTGCATTTAAATTATATGATTTTTCAAATAAAATATGATGAAGATCGAGCTTAATTTGAGGTGAAACTCTAATTTTAAAATCAATTAAACTTTAGTGGATAAAAAATCATATCGAGAAAAACAATATTATTTCGTTAGTTGAAGGATCCATTTATTAATATTATTTCATTTCGAGTACATTTTTTTTGGTAAGGATATGGAAAAATTACTACATAAACCAAAATTATGTTTTCCTGTGCAGATGGTTTATTTAAACTAATTCATTTTTATCAGTTTAATGAGTAATCATCTATATTAAAAGCTTAATTATTTAAATGAGCTCAGCCTGTTAAAATTTAGGATTTATCCACTTGACCAAGCTTAATATATAATTCAGTGGTTGCCACTATCAATCAAGAAAAATATATGTATCAATATAGTAAAAAATATCAATTAAAAATGTTAAGTCAGAGATTGAACAATTATCAGCTGTTTATTATTTTACCGCCTGAATTATATACGGATAAAATTTGAAATTGTTCCTAATAATCTAGTTAAGACTTCAAGAACTAAAACCTGCTGATTCTCAAACTCTTTAGAACCATTCAAAGCTCTACCATTGCCATTTAAAAAACATTAAAAAGTTCTACAAATTTACAGCTATATTTTCAATAATTTTCGAGATATATTTTATGCCATGCCGAAAATGCAACTAATTTACAAGTAAGGGCTGACAGTACTAACAAATTTCTTAGTAAAAAGTGAATGCAAAGAAGTACCTATAAGCAATATTCTCCGAGTTTTTTACACAAAACATAATCTTACCTTACGGAGTTATTGTTGTTGGGTGGGGGCATGGGAGTCGGAATCCTGGGTGGTAAAACTGGCACCGCAGTTGCTTTCTTTTTGCCAGAATACCTACTGGATTCCATCGTAATCTGCAAAACGTACCAAGGATAATTAATGTCTCAGAAACAATTAGTAACAGATAATTTATGATATAAATTAATATCAGCAACATCCTACAATTAAAAAAGGTAGCACAAACAAGTTCTTGTGTTTATTCAGTTATCAAGTGCTCCGTATTGCTTTTAAGATAGGCTCCTGTCAAAGTAAACAGAGTATTAATAACGCATATAAATAGCCTTTGTTTGGAGTAGCTGACGAACGACTGTTTATGTTAATTAATCATCCCATTCACACAGTTTAATCTTGAATTTACAAAACCGCATTGGGCGCCCAACCTTGGCACAAACAGAAGGGGTTGCTTCAGTTTGAAGTATGCAACTTGAAAAAAAAAATGTATAGTGGTAATCAGTCCGAAGTTTGCATCAAGAAACAAACGAATGTTACCGCGCGACAGACAGCGTTGCTCATTGGTCAGCGAAATATTCAGCTAATGGCGCCATCTTCATTTTCCGAAGTCATTAACGGTCATAACTCATCCGGAACTTTCTACAATCAGCTTACTTCTTGCAAGAACAGTTAATAAAACATAAGACAGAAGCTGACATTTCTCAGAAGTTTCATTCGAGCGAAAAGAAATATGAACTCCCAGTACAAATAAAGAAACGCGCGGCTGCAGCGGGAATTGTACAAATAAACCTCAACCTTTGTATGTTCTTTAAACTCTGCTGGCTAACAGCATGTCTTCGTGCTAGTGGAGTTTCTCTTTGGTGCTCGTACAAGGATTTTAATGAAGATTATGGCATGATGAAAGGCGTATATTTCAAAAGGAATGTGATATTTTTGCAGCTTTCATTTAACGTAGCCGTAAATACAACAGGCAGTGATTTTCGAAATGCGAGCATGCGGGCGGCAAACGGACGTTATTAACATTACTTGATTGAGCTGGTCTTTCCCGTTGCATTTCATTTTTAATTAACGATTTTATCAGTAGGTACAGCCCCCACTTTGTAATTTACAAATGTACAAAGATTTTTTTTTATCCAAGCATCTATTTAAGAAGTCATCGGCCTATTATTTTCTCATGTAGGTCTATGCATCTAATTCTACAAAAGATATTTTATGAGTGTGGCATCACGTATATAATAACAAGGTTTATATGTATAACAACAAATACACAACATTAGGTCGCTCAATTGCCTTATCCAATTCTGGAAACTGAGAGGCGAGAAATCTTTAAAATAGTTTCATTTTACGCTAAATGATGAACTACATACATAAATTAATGGAAAACTGAATCCAGGAAGAACTTTTAAAGTTAAGCATAATCGTTTGAATAGGAGTTAACTGTTTCTGTAAAGCACTGCAGGAATTAAGTCGATTAAAAAATATGCAGAATTACTGAATTACAAAATATACCGATGCATTTTTGTGATACTTCGGTTAAGGCCAAAATTAATTTTAAACATTAGAGACTATGCTCTGCCACTATTATCTAGTAATCCATCCAGACTTGAAAAATTGCAGTAGTGTTGCAAATAAACTGAAATGAAATTCAAATTTCCCATATTGTGGTTAATACTCCCTGGCATTCTAGATTTATACCCAAAGATTGTTCTTAATAAAAAAACAATGCGAATTTAAATTCAAATCTTCCGAGTATGATAGTAAAAACACTCACCATGGCTTGCTTGGTCGAATATTTTAAATGCAACTATTAATAATACCTAATCATGAATAAAAAATTATCAGGTTAGGTTTTGCATCAGTTTTGACACAAACTGACGCAAAATCTAACCTGCTAACCTCGAATTTGACATAAACTGACTCAAAACCGAACCTGCTAACCTCGATTTGGTATAAACACACAAAAGCATCAACAAATTTTGCCCCTTAATGGCAGTCGATTCGAGCGACCAATAAAAAAGTCACACTCTATTGTCGCCACTGTGTCATATCAAGTCACTGTACTATAGACTCGGAACCAGATTCTATACTTGAAAATCTCCCAAAGACAGCTAGGAAAACATAATAAGGAACCAAATAGATTATATTATGATTAAATGTTTTGAAATATCTTTAAATACGTCAACACTTAACCTGGTGCCGATGTTGCATCGGACCATGGGCTCAATGGTTATTAGACTTAAAATGTGAAATAAAAACAAAGCTAAACCAAAATTAGATAGGAGAAAACTGAAGAGTCCGAAAATTCTAAATAAAGCTAATAAAGCGATCTGCCTAAACATGAGCACTATAAATAAAAATAACGACACAGAATTACTCTGGAAAGATATAAAATATATGGTTCTTTAAACCTCGCAAAAACATCTAAAGCGAAATAGAAGACAAAAACGCAAAGATTGGATAACTGACGAAAGTTTAGAACTCTTTGACGATAGAAGAAAATAAAAAGATACGAACACAGTGGAATACAAGAAAGTTGATACACAGATATAGAAGTTAATAAAAGAGGCTAATATAAGGTTGACATCGGATAAAACAAAACGCGAGCTGTCCTTTTTCAAATAACAAAGACCTGCCCGTTAAAACCCGAGATTATTCTTCTTAACATAGAACTTTGGCTTAGACCTCGTAGTAATTGCATATGTACACCCAGCATTTTTTTGGATTAATGTGCCTTACACCTTGTGAAGTCGAGCAAAAACCCGCGCGATGGTCGTGCTTTTTGGTAGCTGGTGTTGTTTGAGTATCTTGAGAACGTGGATACTTAGGCAAATTTGGCCGTTTTGCTGTTTGTGCATCCATATTCACCAACGTTTCGCAAGACCTTGCAGCTTGCATCATCAGAGTGAAAGTCGCACTGCAGTGCTGGGTGTTCATATGCAAATACTACGCGGTCTAAGCCGAAATTCTATGTTAAGAAAAATAATTCGAGTAACCGCGAAAGCCTCAAACAGTATAAAACCCGAGATGTCAGATTACGCCTATGACCGCACGCGGTTTATGACGCCCTAAATAAATGCTAAAACTAGTCGTTTCAAACTAAAAGTGCAATATAAATCATAAATACACAGTTCCGATTTTAAAGCTGAAAGTGTCAAATATGCCGATATTATTCCAAGCAACGGATTTTCGCAGGCGAAAACATGCTTTGTGAAAATCCGCCGCCCGCACGTTCATAATACAAAACAATGAACGTATTACTGCAGGTGATAAGATACACGCAAAGGGGTGAAAGCCAACTGCTCCAGGTAGCATACGGCAGAGCCGAGATCTCGCCAAGTCACGACAAGAAGGGATTACGCCAAAAACATATGAGCTGGGGCACATATGAGAATAGCCCGTCAGAATGTCGCTAGAAGCATCAAGTTTGGAATCAAAAAACGCCAGGGCTGTACGATGCTGCACAAAACGCGACTCCAGCTGAAGTACCAAAAGAATTAGAAGAAAAATAAAGAATCCGCAAATAAATGCTTACACTTCTCCCTCCCTGGCAACCAATGAGAGACAAGGAGAGGTTAAGACAAAACCCTTTATAATCACTACGATTTTACCCGAGAGGTATTCAAACTTTTGACTCGAACGTCCTTAGTTCGGTCAAAGTTGAAGTAACCTCGAGAACCATCCCAGTTCTTTGACTCGAACTTGTCGAGCTTAGGAGCTACTTCGCAGGTAAACATAATTCAGAGCTCGCATCTTCCCGTGCGGCCAAGTTTGTACACCATATCCAGCCCATACAGTGCGACCGTGTTTGTTAGCACTTCCAGGAGTACTCCAGCATCAGGTTGGCATCTTCCAGTGAGGCATATATGGCGAAACAACTGCAAACCTGCGGATTGCAGTCAACTCCAGTCTGAGGATTGAACCATAAAGATTGAAGAGCAATTTGAATATCAGTGTTTTTTTACAATACCTTACTTACAGCAAGTGGTGATTGGTGGAGAAGTTTGACGGTAGGGCATTTCCCACCCCCTCGCATTTAAATATGTCGCATATGGTCTGGCAAAAGTTAGCATTAGTAAAAAAATACCAAACTTTACACGTTAATAAAATATGAGAAAGTGAATGCAATATCTCAGTTTCATTTTTCGTTTAAACGTATAAATCGGCTAAGAAAACGTGTATCTTCGCTACTTGAGATACATAGATTGACGTATATTTCAAGATGTGGGACAATTTACCAGTAAATTGTAACTATATTAAAATAAATCATACATAGCATAGTTACTTAAGTTATTTTGTGAAAACCCCCATGTCTTTTCTTTCGGAATATGTTCCTTGGGTGCGGCTTTACATCTTCTGAACTCGATAGAGTCAGCGTGCGGGCAAAAATTGTGATTAGAAACTCAACTTGTGCGGATTAACGCAGGGCTTAGACCATACTGCGACTTCTTGGGGTTTGAGCCTACGCTGAAATGGCTCCCATGGAAAGTTAAAATCGTATCTTTAGACCTACCTTTTGCCGCTCAACCACCGCTGTAGTTTATAAACCGTCGAAAAGCTGAGAGCCGCTTCAACCTGACACAAATGCATCCTTGAAAGGATAGCACTTATCGTACAGTTCATATCCATGAAATGCAAATTACTAGTGCTTTGTTTAAGCTTTAATATGACAAGAACAATGGAACATTAGTACATTTTTTTCCAAATTAAAAAAAATCTTGTATGACTGGTTTGTTATGATTGAACCACATCTCCATGTCTCCTTATAGCGAGCCGGTACTGATTGTAACAATTGTTTCCATAGGAACAGAGCAAAAAATGCACCCCAGCTTCTACTAATGTACCCTTGGTATCTCTTATGTTTGAATATTGTAGTGAAATCTTATAGTTTTATTTTTGTCACAATTTTAATTTAAAATTTGTTATTGCTGCTATAGAAATTATAAATAAATATATTATTTTTAGAGTGATATCGCAGTTCTAAAATTTGGTCGCCCTTGTGTGCACCTCCGCATACCGGTAGAGACGCTCCTGATATCAGCAGAAAAAGGAGGTTTTACGGCTTTCAGCCTCCGCTTGTAAACTACCGTCTTGTTGAATAAAACTGGCTTATGTAGGTAATAATGTAAATAACTATTAATAATAATAATAATTGTCTTTATTGAACAGGTAAATATGCCTAATTAAAGAATAAATGTGAAATTAAAGTAACAAAATTAAATAGTAATGGCCGAGAGGCGAGGCAGTGTCACTAAATAAAAATTATATAGCTGACACATTAATATAAAAGGACTATTGAAATGATTATTTGTTCTTGGATTTCTAAATGTAAAAACATACCTTGATTGCGCGTATGAACGCAAGGACATCGAAAGCAAAAACAAAAGGCAGGAGTGCAAGTAAAATTTTAAACAATGAAATTATGATAATATACAACCGTCTGTTTCAGAGAGACATGTGATTTAGGTACGTTAATAGGTATTTGTAAGATTTTTCATTGAAGTTATATATCGATAAATTGACACGGTAATGCAAAAACTTAAGGAGTTTCTTTTGTACATTTTCAAGTCTATCAATTTGATAGTTATAGAAAGGATTCCAACTAATTTCTTTTGTACATTTTTAAGTCTATCAAATTGATAGTTATAGAAAGGATTCCAACTAACAGCAAAATACTACAGTTTGATCCTCACTGAGCTATTGAATAGGTTAGATAAAGTAGTAAAATTTGAGAAATCTTGAATATTTCGAAAGATAAAGCCCAATTTTCTATAAGATTCCAGTATTATTGAATCTATAGGACCATTAAATAACCATTTCGTATCAAATATGATACACAGATCTTTAAAACTAAAAATTCTAGTTATTGACACGTTATCTAAACATCTAAAGTATAACCAAAATGAAATCAGACTGCTTTCTGGAATAGGTCATAGTAAAACATTAATTAATGTTAAAAACAGTTTGTTATTTATGACCATTTACAAATTGCATTTATGTCAGCTTGCAACATCTCACAATCTTGAATGTTATAAATCATCTTAAAAACCTTTAAATCATCGGCGTTCAAAAGAAATTCGGAAAATCATATACAATTACAAATATCATTTATAAACTTTAAAAATAATAGCGGTTCTAAAACTGATCCCTGAGGTACTCCCGACGTAGCTACAAAATATTCCGAACCGGAATTATTACGGTACACAGGATTTCATAATTTTGGTGCCTACCCACATCGACACACTTTTTTAACAAAATATTGTGGTCGAATTTATCGAAGGCTTTTCTAAAGTTTGTATACATGACGTCAATTTGATTCCTGCTTTCCAAACTATCTTATATATATTGTGTAAATATAGTCAAATTTGTCTGGGTAGACCTACGAGATAGAGTAACAAGGTCAACACATCACTAAGACGCACACATAGTACGATGGCGTAAAGGCGCGCTCCAACTCTGTAACCCGAATCCGGGGCAAGTTGAGCATTGTACCGCCAGACGCAAACGTATAAAGCACCAGCCTCTACACCGCACGGTAAAATGAGGTTACAGATAATACATACATACATATTGTCTGTGTAGAGCGTTTGGTAATAATCCATGCTGATTTAGAGATTTAGATATTCGAAGAAAATGCGGTCTATCATTAATACAATGCCATTATTTCAATACAAAAGTAAAGTGTAACAATTTGAAAATGCTCGAAAACCAGTCTAATTTTTTTTAAATATTATCTTAGCAAACGACGAAAATAGATATGGGAAACCAATCATAATTATAGCATTTTAACTTTTTATAAGAAAACTACATCTACACGGTCTCCAACTGGTATGACCTATCCACACGGAAAAATCTGGTGCGGATAAATCTGGCGATCTTGGCGACCAATTAACGTCTCCCTATTTAGAAATCAATTTACTTAGAAACATTAGTACAACAACATTTCTAATGGAAATCTATCCACTTCAATAACAATTGCACGTATCCAGGTACAATTATGTCAAACTGACACACTTCAAATATGTTTTGCTTTTCCATGACAACCTATTTTGAATTACTCCTTTATACAGACATTGCGAATATCTCGTTACGTGTTACGTGATTTTTTTACTTACAAATTATTAAAAAAATATCATAGTTAACTCATACAAGCATTTAAAAATATATAAGGATATTCAACCTAAATAGTTAATATTGGATGTTTATCATTTACATGTTTGTATACTTTTACTAGTTTTCATTAACTTTTTATTGAATGAACCTTCTACTAATTTAGGTAATTTTTCATGTTACCAATTCAAAATGAACTCACACCCTTCATATTTTGAAAAATATTCATGCTCCAGTACAAGTAAGCATGATTTTTGACTATCCACTAAGTGTTGCTACCGTTGACCAAAATAGATTTTCTGTTTTCTATCTCCAGTAACCCAACAACATCGTAGGTGTTTCATATTTATACTACTTTATGAATTGTGAGGACAGGTGCGGAATATGGTATGCACCCAAAATAAGCTGAATTTGCTCTGATGTGAAATAAAAACCAATAAGTATCTCATCTCGGCCTCTATCCAAAAGAGGGTCTTCTAGTCTAGATATTAAAATAAACTCGTAGAATAGTTTTCCGGAACGAATCTATTATAACCGCTTAATTTTAAAGTAACATCGACATTTGTTAAACTTTAATAAAAAATATCACAGCCAGGTTATCTTTCCCCAATTCTCATATGGGAAACTAATACACAAATGTAATTACATTATCACAAAATATTTGAGATACCGATAATCCACCAAAATAATAGCTGTAAATTACTATTCTAGCCAAAATTTTTAGTGTGAAATTTCTTATTTAAACACTAGATTTCTGACACTTTGTGGAAAAAATAAGTCTAATTAACATTTTTCAAAGAAGGAACGTCAACGTAACTCATTGGAAGTTACAATACAGTAATTCAATACTTACGCTATAATTAGTTCAACTACACAGGGTTTTCGACATTTCTTTGAAAAGTGAATGGCGTGTTTAAGGATCTAAAAATATTCCTTTACAATTAGTGAAGTAACTAAAATGAGTTAAAATAAGAGTATATTGTTGTTCCAACTAAAATTATTTATTGAAACTATCAAGTCATAAACGTTTTTCAAAATCATAATAATTGGAAAAAATAACTATTTGCTGCAGATTTCAGGTTTTTAAGAGATTTGTATATTTTCCAACGTATAGGAAACAATACCTGTTTTATATCCTTACATTTCTAAAAATAAACCCCAAAAACGTAGTCATTTGTCACTGAAGTGTTGTGGTTCCAGTATCAATTGTTTTGAATTTTAAATTTATTGAATTTTAAATTTATTGAATTTTAAATAACCAGGTTTCCATTTAGCCTTTAGCTGTTTATAACATTCACATTACTACAATTTAAAAATTTGAAAAATAATACGTACAATTCTTTTCAAGGCAAATTTTTATATGTTAATGCCTCGTTTTTATATCTCATCATCTGAATATTATACAGTTTACTTTTTTTATTTTAACTTTTCTAACGTTGTTTTCTTGCTTTTTTAGAACGGAAATACAAATTTATCAGTCAGTCCATTTCGCCCAGTAAAATTACATTCGCCTACCGTAATTGTAAATCTTGCATTAATGTTTCCCTTAGAACTTTGTTTCTATATTTAAAATTGCACAAATTTAAGATACTTAAAATTGTCTGTATTCCTTCAGACGCCTGAAAAACAAGAATTGGGAATTCCCACCGACGAAAAACATTAAAAAGGCGCAATTAATCAGCCCCTAAATTAAAGAAGGTGGGCCTACAATGTTATTTACTGCATTTTACAAGAGAGAAAACAGATTATGCTTTGAATTTATTGGAGACGCATGGCTCAGTATAATTAACGGCGGCAGTAAAATTCTTACTCTTTATTAGCTGTGAAATGCAGTAATCTCCATTATTTTATTGCCAGAAACTAATATTAAATCTTTTTTAATCTTGACATTATACCTGTAATCAATCTTAATAAAAAAATGCAAAAAAAGAAAACTCCACAAATAAGTAGTTCTCATTTTTAAAACGTAATCTTTACTACTCTAATACTGTAATATGTGTGTTCTAAAATAAGTCATCTAATATTATAAGACTTTATAATGTGCTTGCAACTCGTTTATTAAAAATATAACAATTATGAAAGTATGTTTTGGTAACACGTTAATGAAATATTTTTCTATGAATACTGTGTATACTGACAAAAAAATCGCTGCCTAAATAAATTGTATATTTATAGTACAGAGCATTTAACCTAACTGACCTAAAAACAAAGTATAAAACCAAAAATTGGTATGCATGTACTTTATGATCTACTGAATAAGAATGTGTGGTGTTGTAGCACTTGCGCGGTGGGATGTAGCCCCCATCTTGGAAATAATTCCATAGTTATTTTTGAGGAAAAATTTTTATTTTGAAAATTAATAGTAAAATGTATACTCAAAAATGTGTAGATATTAGTTTTTTAGCTCACCTCATATGTGACTTACTATAATTTAAATAATTTTTGCATTTTTAAATTGAATTGTAAGTAAATCAGTCAGATACAGAAGAAAATGTTTTTAACGCATTTCGGGATTTGGGCTGTGCGGCGCCGTTTGTTTGTTTGGGCGCACACCCCGCAACACTAAATATTCAGAATCAACGTACTCGAATTTATATGTTTAGCAATTTTTAGCTTTAAACTTGGTTTGAAGAAATTTGAACTGATATTGGGCTATTTACCCTAGATTATTATGACTATTATTCGTTGTCAGCCTCTTTGAAGAGGTTTAGGCATTAAGTTCCACGGTTGCAAAAGGCGGATTGGAGAATCGTAGTGAAGGCCGTTGGAGTTGCTGGGATTTGAACATAGGCTTTCTATCTACGAACTAAAGGAACGTCGAAAATTATGTATTTCTCGTTTAGTTATCACATATAATCTCATAAGAGCATTAATTCTTTCCGGAATTTTTTTTGAGTGCGTTCCAACAACGTCGTATTAATTTGACCGCACGAGCGGGACGCGAGGGCAAACTAGGACGTTGTTGAATGCACGAAAAATAATTTCTGGATATGAATTAATGCTTGAATGCAGATTCGGTAAGAAAATCGTAACGACACAAACCCTAAAAAGAAGTAATGTCTACCTCCAAACATTTCCAAGAAATTTTGTTGTTGTCTTTGATACGGCTGGTGAACTAATTTTTCTATTGGTCATTAATGAGTGTCGTACGATTTTCATGATTATTCTGTCCCTAAAATAGCTCACCAATTTAAATTAGTTCATTTTAATTAGTAATCCTCTTAGTATAATCTTTTCAGTTCCCGTAAGCATGTATAGACACAATATTTACATATTCATACAATAAAGTTTACTCTGCAAATATGTAGCTTAAAAACAATATAGATGAAAAAAATTTTTTGTTCGAATGACTCCTGGAATAGGCCGACTTTTGAAGCAAGTAGCATTGCATCGAAATGTATCAAAAAATAATACGCTACAATTTTTGATTCTCAGATTTTACAAAATACAATAACAGCACAGGAAAAGTAGAAATTGCAAATGATTATTTCCTGGACTTTTCAAGTGTAATCAAAAATGTTATTTGACCTGCTCTTTAACATCAAAAATTCCAGTGCTGAACCCGCTTCAGAATTGCTGTTAGATCAGTTTCAGGACCGACGCCGCAACTGCTTTTTACTGCCTGTAGTCAATTGCTTTACGAACTACCCTATAAAATTACGTAATGAAAATGCAATTGTTCAGCTAACAAACAGTATTTATAAAAATCTCGATAAAAATAAACAGATACTATGTGTTTTCATGGATTTGGCCAAAGCTTTTGATACTGTTAATCATGCAGAGCTAATAGACGGTCGAGGATCTTGGTTTTCGCGGTATAGCCTTCAATCTAATTTGAAATTATATAAAAAACAGAGTTCAATATGTCAAAATTGGAAATGATCTAAGTGACCTGGAAACAGTCGAATGTGGTGTTCCACAAGGTACCTTTTTAGGACCCATTCTTTTCAATATTTATATTAACAGTTTATTCACACACAATACAGTAGCTCAGGTGTCGGCGTTTGCCAATGACACTGTGATACTATATACCGCAGATAGCTGGAATGACCTTAAAGCAAAAGCAGAAAATGATTTAGCAAACATTAAAACGTGGTTTGACCAAAAATTATTATCAATAAATTTCAAAAAAACAAAATATATACATTTTACTTGTGCATCAAATAAGACACAAACGTTTGAAGATTTAATTATTACTAATAATTATAATCAGTCATACAGCATACAAGCAACCGAAGACATAAGATATTTAGGCATTCATATTGACCAACATCTTAAATGGGATATCCACGTTAATAACGTAATAAAAAAATTAAGATCAGCTCTATTCAAATTTAAACAACTGAGGTCTGTATTGGAACTGAAACACCTAAAAATTATTTATCACTCGTTAGTTGAATATCACTTATTCTATAGAATAGTTGGTTGGGGTGGCATATTGAAACATCACCTAAAAGGTCTAGAAATAATTCAAAAATATTTTCTCAAAATTATATTTGGCAAAGACCGGCTATACCCGAGTGATTTATTAGCTATATAAAGAAAGCCAATTGTTTGATCCAAGACTATTTTGTTATAGGATGCTTTGCTTGCAATATAAAACTAAAGACGATTTAACAGACATAACCCATGATTATCATACCATGTACAAATGTCATACTGAAACTAGAGTAGAAAAAGCAGAAAAAACCATTGGCCCAAGATCTTATAGCTATATTGCACCTCGAATATACTCGGCACTACCTAAAGATATTAAAAAAAGTCAAAATATTTACAAATTTAAGAAAAACATAAAATCTTGGCTTCAGAATACCCCTAGACGTAGTGTCCATGATTTAATAGACATAAAAAATGCTTGATCAAAACAATTTATTACTGTCTTAGCGAATTGCATAGTGTTGAGAAGTGTGCTTCACTACGTTTTCATATATTTTAATCGCCCACGCACAAGTTTTGCTTCTGTGGGCTAAGTCATTTCATCATTTAATGCTGAACGTTCTAGTCATCTTACATTATTGTGTATTATATATATGTATACTCTTCAGAAATAAATTATTATTGTTATTATTATTATTGTCCCGGCGCAGCTCTGGAGAATCTTTCTTTGTCAGCGTGTGGAACAACGCCGATTGTTCGTAGATAATCATTGAACTGGCGTTGTTCATTCGATATGCTGACGCAGGCCTAAAAGGTTTCCAGTCATATCGTCTGTAGAACGATGCAAATTTGCCCGTCCTCATTCTTGGAACTATCCATTTTGGTTTCATCTAAGCCCGGCCGTCTACTACAGTTTCGTCATCGAGCCCGCAATTCTCGACAAACGTTTGGCCGCTAACGAGCTATCGCCTCGGCCAGATAATATGTTTCTTTATGGTGTTATGATTACCGATGCCTTTCTAACAAATAGAAAAATTATTATTGTAAAGATCTACAATTCATAAATATGTAAATAAATCGATTTCAAAGCGAAAAACCGTGTTTTTGGTGCTTTTACTTAAAAGTAAAGCACTTGTTCTAGGAATCACAGTTTTTAATGGCACAGTCAGTAAAACTTCTTCCGTCAATCCGTTAAATATAAAAAACTACTTAAGTGAAATTAAAACTAAAAATCTAATAAGAAACTGAAATGTATTGTAATAAATAGCGTTTTACTTAAAATATGCTAACTATCTCTTTACTCGTTAAAGAAATAAAAATCGACATATATTGCTTATAATATAAAAATAACTAAAAACTTGGATCACGTTAGGATAAAGAAATATATTCAATATCAAGTCCTGAAAGCACTAGGTACGTTCACGATGTGAATGAAATTAAAAAGTTGCGCAATTAAAATATGTTTAAAGCCCAAAAACTTTTATTCTAAATTTGACACGTATTTGTACTTTCCCTGGTACACCAAATAATTTAGCTGGACACAAATTCAAAGACAGAGTTCCATTATTAGTAGGGACAAAATATTTTTCAGCCTTGTAAACAGGTACAGCATAATTAATTTATTATCCTGCGGACACTTTTTTTCTAGGTTTTAAGGCAGGCAAAGTCATTAATCATCATTTGGATTCAATTCACGCATTGTTACAAGCCCAGCTAGTTGGTATTTTCAAAAAACCTTGGTCAGCTTCTGTTTCGCTTGCGAGTTTCACGCCAAATTATTAATAGACCCCTAATTAAAATAAATTAACGATTAAACCGGAACTGCCTTCGAAATATGCGTCCGGCTCACTTCTGACAATTTTATTAATAATCCGGGCAGAGATCACACACCGGCTGGATATTTTCCTTGGTTGAAAATACAAAATCATCCTTTATCTGCAGAGGTATTCGTGAGATTACGACAGTCACCGATAAATATTTGTTTAGTGAGTGGCCGCCTTTAAACTTTGGACGTTTCAAGTACGCTAGCGTGTAAATCTCGTTATTGAAGTTCATTTAAACGCTTATGGTACAATGCACCTACGGTTGAAAGATACTGACCGGTAGATCGTTTGTACTTATCACTGGAAGATATGCTCGCTACACCTGCTGTCAAGCCGTTTATGTTAAAATCCTTGACAACTACAGCTTTCAACAGCAGCTTTTGAAATGCTACCAGGTGAACGTGGTCGAGCGTGTACCATTAATAAGCAACGTTTCGTAATGTATTTTCATGAAGGCATGAACTCGGTTGTCTTTCAGCTGCATAGTTTGCTTTGCTAATTCGTGAATAATGACTACGGGATCGAGATACTATTCAGATCGGTGGTTATTCGCTGCATTTCAATTGTATCGGGTAGGAGAACAAACGATGTACGAGATGAGGCAGGAAGCATATTATTTACTCTATTGTTGTGCTTAGAATGCCCAATTATAGTCAAGTCAACAATGAGATTGTGGACGATTGTTTACGTAGTTGTACGGATTTGTTGTATTGGACTAACCACAATATCAATAATGAGTTTAGTATGCAAGTGGAAATAATTTCATTAAAATTTGTTAAAGAAAGAAGTGCGATTCTGTAACAAATCTGAATATGTATAATTACTTACAGACCTTGTGAGACCTTGTGATTATGGCTCTACTGTCATTTATACGTGATTATGGCTCTACTGTCATTTACAGATAATCAGTTCCGTTCGTCGCTAATAGTTAACTAAATTACACTGGGTATTGTAGAAAACAATTTTTACCATCTGGAGTTTGATTGTAGGAGTCCCTGGACTAATATGTGAGGCATTATATATGCTAATCCTTATACTTTGTTCATGTCATATACATTTTTATCCTTGGTTATGTTATAGTAATTTTGAATAGAATTAACTTCAAAAAAGTGATATGTCCAATATCCACTCCGAATTCTGATTTCTAAGCCGCAATAAACCTAAACTTATCCGAAAATTTTACAAAATAGTGATAGTTCTTTACTTCCCTCGTCTAAAAGACGAAGGAAGTATTATAATTGTGAAAAAATCACTTCCGCATTTTCTCGGATCTGCACGTTTCAGAGTCCCTCGAGGACGAAAAACGTGTCTTCTCAATTCCGCCTGTCTCTCTGTTGGCAGCTGTTAGTTAAATAAAAGTAATATTTTGCACATAGCTCAGGTATTTACATTTCACGAAAACAGTCATATTTTAAACCCAACATATACAGGATGAACGTAAACAAATATTTACTGTCCTATCATACTTTCTTATTTTTTTTTTGTTTCAAAATTTCCACATTATATTGGGGTTACTTTTTTCTTTCTTACAGCGTTTCCAATTTATGGTTAGTTATTTAACTATTTAGTAAGTTGCACATACACTGTTATTGGGTGTCGATAACAAATTTTATATGCAAGAGACTATTGTTCTTGTAATGCAACTGCATACAATATTTATTTTTATTTTTAAATCCTGTCAGTTAAAAAGGTTATTAAATGAACAATCGTATGACGAATGGTGGAAGTTGAGATATAAATAGGTTATTAAGAGTGAATAACTTTTACTTCTAAAAAAACTCGTTGTGAATAAATAACAATCTTTAATGTTATACACAGGCGCAAAGTAGCTTTCCATGTGTTATAATTTGACCAAATAGTATGAGATTATTATAATGCAAACTAAAAATTAGCTTTGAAAATAAACCTGAGTTATTTTGCTCTATACTGAATATGCAATAGAGTTTATCATTTGCTTAACGTAGAATCAGTTAGTGAGTGATTGTGCTTGTGCAAATGAAGTTATTTCTATTGCGATAAATAAAAATATTTTGGGGTCTCACAACGAGCTTCTGTAGCAGAGAAAACTAGTAAGACAGCCAGTGAGGAGATCCACAACGGATAGCAGTTTGAATTCAGGTAACTCTGAAAGTAGAACAAAGGTCAGTGAAGTTTTTATTTGGATTTCAATGTGTTGTTAGCAGAAAGTTTGATTTGGTATCATTTGGAAAAATGTGTATTTAGGATTAACGTAACTGTTTAGAAAGTAAATAAGTAATTAATATGTACTCTAAATTATTAGTTAATCAAGATCTTGATAGTTTTAAGTCTTTATGATTTGAAATTAACATTTTGGATTTAGTTAGATAACTTATAATTTTAATAATTTGATGTGATAAGTAAATTGGAAATATTTTCATCCAAGATATTAAATTATTTTGAAGCTTAGTTGATTTTTATTGTATGTTAAGTCATACGAAATTAACTTGTCATAATTTGAGATTTTAATAAGAAATATTTTGAAGGTACTTGAAGTAAATACATTTTCTAAAGTAATAAGATTATATTGGTTATAATAACTGTCTATAACTATAAGAGGTCATATAAAGTAAGAATTGTTATTGAGAACATACCCATTTGGCTGAGAAGGTTTTTCATTGCCTTGAGTTATCTAATCCTGGTTTGAATTAACTTAAATATTGACATGAGTCAGATGTTAAAGTAGAAATTGTGAAAAATGTCAGTATGATTACGTTGTACGTTTCGTATGGTTTATGAATCATAAACTAAAGGAAGTAAGTTTTATTTTATACAAAAGGTAAGTCAACTTACTATATTGATAACACAATATAACTTTTCATATACACCAAAAATTAAGAGTATTTTGCAAAACAGTATGTAACGTGGTGCTTGATTAAGTAAAAAAGGGGTATATTGCACAAGGCTCGATTAAGAGGTATTGTATATTGTCGACCAACGTCTGGGGTTCGATAAAAAGAATATTGCATCCTGGATTTCCGAAGAATTATGCGCATGTTAAGAGATGCAGTATAACAACTACATTTTGATTTTAATGAAGGAACTGAATTGGCGATTTAGTATTTATTTCTCAACTGGTTATCACATCACTATCAATTTCCTAAAAGTAAAGCAATATGTAATGAGCAATCAAACAGCTCTTCCTTGAAAACACTGAAAAGCAAAATTAGGATATTTCTTATTGTCGTCTTGTTCCATTATAAACTTCCTTTCTAAGTATAAACATATCGTCATATGAGCTACCTTATGTATACCTCTAAAAATAACGACTGCTTTAGAAGTCCGCCATAAATCAGTATCGAAACAAGCAGGCATGAAAAGATTAAAAGAGGTAAAAAACACTCAGCTTGGTATGTGTTTTAAAATTTAATGTCAGTTACATGTCGCGATCCGTTTTACAAAATGTTTTAGTACCGATTTGAACATTTTTCGATTGTAAAATCCCACGCGTATCATTTTAGGAATTAAAAGTATATTTAGCTGATTCTGTTTTCTGGTTAGGTAATGAAAATGTTCTTTTAGCTGCTACTTGACGTGTGCTTTGTATAAACCGCTGCACTCGCTACATTAACGTCCATAAAAATGTCTGCTGTAGAAAATGTAGACGTAACTCGACTCTCAACTTATTGTTTCTCTAAAAGTCAACAGTTTATGCTTTTTCATTTATATCTAAAGAAAATAATTAGCGTCATCTCAAAATTAACATGTTAATATCTAATATCCGCCGTATTGCAGCTTCCCAGGCTGCGCTCTTATAGCAATTTGCTTCTGGACTGCAGTTTACACATTAGTTCCCACGACCAGGAAAGTTTTCATCAAAATACTTCCCTGGAATTTAAAAACAATTATTCTTTTGTTTCAGAGCTTACGCAACTTTAAGGCAAACGAATCAAGAAATTCCCTCAAGCAACAGAACAAAACTGGGTTTTGCTTGCAGAATAAACAACGCCCGCAGAACCGAAAGCCGAAACAAGAATTACAAAAATCAGAACATATCTATCAAGCGAAAAAGTTCAAAGCCAGTTTCAGTATCTTTCGAAAACTGCATTTAATTTTGCCACCAAAATATAAAATATAAAAAGCTGCCTCAGCAAGCGTTTGGTTGTGGAGGCAGAAGTTTTTAAATCATAATACAAAAGTGGTAAGACACAAGTTCGAGTGTACAGTTGAAATATAACGCTTTCTTGCAGGGACCTAAATCATCTTAGAAAACGTCTATTTCAGCAACTTTAAACAACGGGACTCCTTTGACATGAAGTTGATCTGAGCAAATTATAGATCTTTTACTATTTTCCGAAAGCAATATTTTCCTAACGAGGCGTTTTCAGATCCATTTTCATGATATTTTTCGACAAAATTATTCTGAGAACACTCTGGTGCATTAAAGCCGATGTATATTAAAATAATTATTGGTAATTATAAAATCGTCTAAAGATTTTCATGTGTATGATTACCACAGAATCCACATTATTTAAAACGAAATATTCATCAATAGACAACAATCTGGATAAAATCCTATACAAAATCTAAAGTATGGCGTCGGAATGACGCAAAACAGAACTTATACAGGGAATTTATTTTAATGGTTAATATAAGAGTTTCGTTTCTATGCCACCATTTAATTATACAGGTCATTTCCATAGTTACAAATGAAACCAATAGATTAAAGCGTTTATTTTACGAGTAAACATAGGAATTATTACTTGTCAAAAAGACAATTAAAAGTTATCGTAATGTATAGAACTGAAGAAAAGATACAACACACATGTTGTACCTACGTATCTACTTTTTAGTTGCATATCTACAGTCCGGTAACAAAATTAAAGTTTTTTATTAGCAAGTACCTAATTCAAATTCGTCTTTTAACTCGTAAAATAAACGCTCTAATCTATTGATTTCATTGGTAACTATGGAAGTGACCTGTATGATTAAATGCTGGCATAGAAACGAGACTGCTATGTTAACCATTAAAATAAATTCACTGTATTATTAAACTTTATACAGTTACCATTGTTACTTTAATTTATTATTATTCGCTCTGCTTCAAACTTAAGTATCTCTTATAGCATTAAGGGAAATTGGATTCATGGATAAAACAGCTCATTTTAAATTCTTCTTTCTGTAAGCAATGATTTTTGTTGTCCCAGTTTTCCATAATTTTGTTTATTTCAGCTGATTTAGGCGAGTATGTCAAAGATCAAAGCATTCTTTTTGGTTGTAGCGCCACGATGAAACACACTGAGAGCAAACAAATGTATCCTTGAATACCTAATAGCGTCATTTACATCTACCTCAAACGCAATGTATAAATGAATACAGATCTGAATATTTACACAAGAGACACAACCCCCAAATTAATGAGATTTTTTATATTGCTTTATAAGGCTGTGAAACTATTATTGCGGCTAACGAGAATTGTAAATAAAACTAAATAAAATCGTTTGAAAAATTATACATCTAAAATTCAAGCACCTCTTCCACGGAGTGATTTTTAATTTGTTATTAAAAATAATGTCTGCATGATTTGATACTATACCAATAACTAGCAGACATTTTTCAATGCAAAATAGTATTCACAATAGAATGTGATTATTTACCAGTATCTGACAGCGTGGGGTTCAAAACGGGATAGTGAAGCGCAACACACGGAATCGGATCCAGATAATGCCCCTTAGCGTCTCCTATCCTATTCCGACTCTCACCTTCACACGAAGAAGGTACCCAACCCTGGTAGAAAGTAGGGTCGGGATCAGACGAGAGCGGAAGAAATGGCCCTCCGAAAAGAGGGTTGGGCTTGGGGCTAACAACCCTATACCTTTAAAAACATACCTGTGGTATATTGTTAAAACACCCAGTAGAAATACGACTCGGATGTCGGACGGATATAGTACACGAAAACAGCAACGAAAATGGACTACAAATTTACACATATGGAACAAACAAGGTATAAGGAATAAAGAGAAAGAAATCACCTTAGAACTTATTCAACGGAACATCGATATCGCGATTCTCTCAGAAACAAAGAAAAAAGGAAGTGGAGAGAAAAATACCAAAGTTTTTCTACACTGATATACAGGAGTTGAGAAACACGAGAGAGCGAAAGCTGGAGTATCCATACTAATACAAAAGAAACTAAAAAGATATATCAAATTCTGGGAACCAATCAACGAACGCATAATTAAAATGACGATCCAAGCGAGGGGAAGATTTCTAACAATCCTCGGTGTCTATGCGCCAAATAACGACGCTGTAGTTCAAATAAAAGGTAACTTTGAAGATGATCTAAGAAACATTATAGATAAAATCCCTCAAGGCCATGAAATCATTATAGGAGGGGACCTAAATGGACGAGTTGGAAAACAAAGAAATAATAAAATAGTGGGCATGAATGGGGAAGACACCATTAATGATAGCGGCGAGAGACTGATAAATCTTTGTAGTCAGTATAGCCTAAAAATAACTAACACGTTTTTCCCACACAAAAATATACACAAGTACACTTGGTATCAGCATACAAGAGGACTTAACTCAATTATCGACTATGTTATTGTTCGAAAACAGTCCGGAATTAAGGTACGGGATGTGAGAGTCAAAAGAGGAGCCGAGTGCGCTTCCGATCACCATCTAGTAGAATCAAAAATCTATATTCCTTTTATAGCAGCTCACTCGACGACCAACCTCCACAACTTAAATGAGAACAAAATTACTATAACAAGATACAACATAAAAAGCTTCGAACACGATAGTACAAAATACTTACTCCAAACAAGACTGGAAGCAGCAAATGAGTCTATAGGAACTCTACAAACGGAAAACAAACCTGAATGGTGAGATGAAGAAATAGAGCAACAAATTAAAGAAAAGAAAGAGCTCTACAAAAAACTCCTTCAGAAGGACACGCTGTGACACGCGAAGAGTACAGAAGAGCTAACAGAAAAGTAAAAAATGAAGTTGTTAAGGAAAATAATCAATCCTGGGAAAGGAAGTACAAATTCATAGAACAGCAAATAGGAAGAACCCGAAGCTCAGAAGCCGGAGGAATATACCCTGAATTAATCAAATATGGACCTGGAAAACTGATAAAGATGCTAAGGACTTTATACGAACGATGTATAAATGGCGAGGAAACACCGATTGAATGGAGGACTTCCTACATATCAACCATTCACAAAAAGGGATCAAAATATGATCCAAAAAATTATCGTGGCATAGCCGTCATACCAACAATAGGAAGGGTATATTCTAGAATTTTAAGGAATCTAGTAGAAGAGGACATGGAAGGTAAACAACCGGCGAAACAATCAGGCTTCCGAGCTGGCCGATCAACAACAGACAATCTTTTCACTTTGATAATAGCATTGGAAAAAAGGACTCAGCGAAATAGAGAAACGCATATAGGTTTTATTGACCTTAAAAAGGCTTATGACAACGTCCCGATATCACAGTTATGGAAATAAATGGAAAAATTTGGAATACGGTCAACTTTAATCCACGCTGTAAGGCTATATTATACACAAAATAATGCTGCAATAAAGATTGGGAGGTCACTAACTGAATCATTTCAAACAACCAAAAGACTAAGACAAGGATGCTGTCTATCCCCTACCTCATTCAAAATATACCTGGACCAATCCCTCAAAGGTTGAACACGCAAATGTAACAACATGGGGTTACAGGTGGGGGACGACAACCTACACACTCTCTACTTTGTTGATGACCAGGGTGTTATAGCAGAAGATGAACAGGATTTGAGCTACATGGTTAGAAAGCTACAAGAAGAATACGAGAGAGCCGGTCTCAAAATGAACTTGAAAAAATTTGAATATTTGATAGTGGGGACAGATGAGTGCAACAACCTACCCTTAGAGAACGAAACAATAAAAGAGGTGGATAAAGCCAACTACTTAGAAGCAGTCTTCAACAAACCAGCGGCAACTAAAGATGAGATCCAAGAAAGGATAACTAAAGGTAGAAAAACCATTGGTGCACTCGATCCGCTACTATGGAAAAGAAATATTAGACGAGCTATAAAAATGAGAATACACAAAACCAAAAATAACATCATTCAGAGAACAACAAAACCATTGTTCAAAGTATTATAACATACAGCTGGGAAGTATGGGATTTAAACAAGACCAATAGAAGAAAACTACTCTCCACAGAGATGGATTTTCTTAGAAGAAGATGCAAGAAATCAAGACTCGAAAGGGTTAAAAACACAGACATTAGAAGGAGCATGAACATCGAGAGAGATATTATTGATGAAATTGACAAAAAACAATTGACATGGTTCAGACACACAAAAAGAATGAATGAAACAATATGGGAAATAAGCACATGATTTGAGGTTTTGAAATTGTAGGAGATACAAGTTACAATTTAATATTTTTTATTGAAACCCTAAATTTACAGAAAATCTGAATTTGAGGATTAACAAGCCATATTCATATAATGAATAATAATCATTTCCGCTCTATATTGTCGGTTTTCCCTACACACGCTTCGGTAAACCAGAGTATTTCAATATTTTAAAATGTAAGTGACGTTATAAAAAGTGGAAACACTATGGTAAATTTTTTACTACATCATAATTTACACGACATGAATACTTTCCACAAAAAAACCATAAAATAAATGGACATGGATAAACTCCAATGGCTGAGATAGAACATACTATTACCAATCAAAAGAAGATCATACAAAACATGTCAGTTTAAAACTCTTTTGCGACGTCCTCTATGACACTTGTGGATGGTTACATAATGAAAGAAAAATTATGTTCCCAAACCAAGAATTTAATACATAAACGAAGAGAAATCACGAAAAACAAAAAAATAGAATGCAGTAAAATAAATAAAACCATCAGAAAAGTATTTGCAACGGCATCTACAAGTACAGTGAATCATTAGCTAAGCCAACCGTAGAAGATTGAAACAACTAACAAAAAAGAAGAGATAATAAAGTGATTGAAGTCCGTTTTTCTATGTTGTCCTGCGTTGCAGAAACTCATATCATAAATTGAAATGCCTCCAACTATTTGTATATTATTAAAATCAGAACCAATACGTGTATCAGTTGCTGATGCTTTGTCACTTTACAATGCAGCAGCATCTTCTATTTTCCTTGGTTTCTGTTCACCAATTAAAGCCACGTAAAATAATAAATTCCACCAGAACGGCTCTAAGAAGGTGTCAAATATGCCTGCAACAAAAATGATGTGATTTTGAACAACTTCTGTAATAATTTGTTCGAAATATTCAAATTTGATTACTTTCCAATGTTTCGGAAATTTTCCTTAAGGCTTTAGCAATTAGTTTTACCTTTATTCCGGGTAGTTCAGATGCCCAGGGTTCGATTAACAACTCAAGTGTATAGACAAATAAATAACACAGTAGTAATAAAGTATATATTTCTCTGAATATTTACAAGTTAACTCTTAAACTAGATTCAATGTAATGACGTATGTTCAGTGTTGGATTTATAAATAAAATCTACTCTGGTCAGTGGACTGGCCCTGGGAGGTCTGCAACTCACCATACATAGGCCAGAACTTGGTACGACAAAGGATCTCGATAAAATTCGCCTAGCGTGGTAGCTCAGATAGATCGATTTTTAAATCAAACAGTAGCACATGATGGCGGCGGTTTGTTTATTTTTAATGCCAAACTACTATTACTAAATTTCGACAAATACTTGGGTTGTATTTCTCCTTGAAGGAGACTCAAACAGTACTGGCGCTCGCCGGTCCCTGGGACTATATTTGAGGGCACTCAAAGTGATGCAAAATCCAAATTTTTACCTCACCAAAAGCCAGGTGGTGAGCGGAAAAATTGACCAACTGCGGGCCACGGAGTTTATGCTTTCACCTGGATCTGAAATTTTCCTCTGGTGTGGTGGCAGGATCTTTCCGATGACCGGAAAATGCTCTTTTAGCAGGTACGTTTGTTACAGTAAAGAAGCTGACCTGCGGTTAATTAATTAAAATAATCTATGGTAGTAACAAATCGCAGATTAACCTCCTTAAAGTACGCACTACACGGAAGCTCTAAAAATGTTAAATTACCGCGCAGGCCTTGGATTGTAGATTCTTATCAACTGTACCACCCTGGAAATGCTTCAAAAACAAAAAACAAATGGGCGCCAGAAACCAAATGGTTTCGAATAATATAACTAACTACAAGTGACTAGCATTTATTTATTAACGCTAAATAGTCTTGCAGTCTATAATGGTAATTGAATATTAAATAATTAGAATAATTTGGTCATAAAGAAAGTAATAATGATAGAAATGTGCAAATTAATTGAAGGTTGCGACACGCACCAAGATTAAGAACCCCTTTCAGGTTATTAAATTATTTGTAACCACAAGTAAATCGAGTGAAAGCATATCGCTGTCATTTAAAAAAAACTTTCTGTTCAGGCTATTGAAGGCAAAAAACGTAAATTCTCCTTTTACAAAGGTTTGACTACACATATAAATTGTAGCTTTCAATATTAATTGTAATTAAGTATACGCATTCAAACTTCCAATATTAAAACTGATTGAACGTATGCGTCTAAACTTTACATGTTAGTGATAACGGAAAGTATACATTTAAACTTTAAATACTGATAGTTATGGTATGTACGAATTTAAATTTCAAGTATCGAAGATAATTTAATATACTAATATTAATCCCGGAATAGCCAGTCCGAATCAGCTTGAAAGCAGGGAGACCATCCATTTTTAATGCGGTATTCACCACAAAAGTAACACTAACCTCGAACCTCCAACGCCCATAAGTTGCTGACAGGCAAATGCTGGCCGGGGGTTGCTATAACCCGTGGTTAAAAGCACCTTGGATGCGCCCGTAATTGAAACAGAGCCACTCCCAAATTGCAGAAGCTAGGTAGGACATTAGCCGGTGTTGAAAATTAAGTCAAGTAAAACTGTCAATTAAGGGCTAAAGAAACATAATTAATACAAGAATAGCAAGCAGAAAATCTTAATCGTACCTGAATCAAAACCATCAGCCCTTCAAAAATTAATCGTCGTAGCGTAATAAAGCACGAGAGGGACCTTTTAGAAACAAGTTGCTTCGTCGAGATGCAGGAAAAGAATCCTAGCGCATTCGGCCACTAACGAAAAGCAGCTGAACGCTGCGACCTAGCGATAAGCACGTGGAAGTTTTTGGGTTTTCTGGAATCGGTACGCAATGAGCGAACTAATAAATTGAAATAATTCGAAATACAATGGATTATAATTCAAATAAAAATATACAGGTTAGACCAAAAATAATTGGATAAATGGAGAAAACAATTAAGCGGCGCGAAAAATGGTTTCACAGTCTGCTCTTACTTACTTTTTGCTCGAAAATGACCTGGGCGGACGACTGCAGACATCGCTATCCTCTTTGTAAGCGAATTCTTTATTGCTTCTCGTGTCAGAACCCTGACTTCAAATAGGCGACCGGATTGCGGATAAATTTGGGCGTTGTTTCTGGTGCAGGTTAATATCTGCCTCCAAAGGCACGGCTTGCTAGCTTTCTTACCCCAAGATGTTTATGCAAAATGGTATTCACCGCCGACGATCCAATCTTCACTTCCTTCTGAATCTCCCTATAAGTAATATTTCGATTGGACTGAATCAAGCTTGCCACACGATTAACATTTTCTGAAAGGCAGCTTCCGCAGGTCTTCAGGTCTTGCTTCGTCTTCTAGCAGCTCTGGCCCTCGTCGAAATTCGCCGAACCGATGACTAACAGCGGATAATGAAGGGGCAGCTGCTGCTATCAAATTATCATAGCTTTGCTGGTATCCTAACTGTCTTTTATAGTCATAGAAAATCATAGCTCTAAAGGCAGTTCGCGGAATGCTCCTTTTAACTGAATTAAAAATGCACAACTTCTTAACTTACAAACTTAACTACGTTTCACAAGGAAATCGGAATGTTTGACAATTGTGGGTAACGAATGTCAACTAATGCGACATTCAATTGTTGCAAGTGTTTCTAGCCAATTGAACTTCCATGGCCTGCTACTAACTATTAACAGAGCATCCCTCGTATGGTTAAAGTCCTACTTAGAATTGTGCCGAGACCAGGGAGTTCCAACCCTAGTAAGAGATCTTTTACATGCCACACATCGTACTTCGTAGTAGCATGGGACCCACGGCTTTACATCACTTCCGAATGATGGCATTCTGTAGAGGCTTTCATCCACATTTTTGTTTGTTTTAGAAACCTCACCGGGACCGGGAATCGAACTCGCGACTCTATGCTCAGTAGTCAGGATGCTAACCACTGAGCTACCGACCTCGGCTAACTACGTGGTAGTGTTACCAAATACTTATCTACTTGGTTTAGAATTTCCTAATCAAAACTAATGAGACACTTGCGGCATTAATATGGGGTGTTATTATCGGTTTTCCGAAATTTTTTATATGTCAAATTTACTATTTCTCATATTTCTAGCTCAGCAATAAAAAAAATTAACACAGTGTATTCCAGTGACTTCAAATATTAATATTTACCAAACAATAAAGACAATTGTTATTACGAGTATTAAATGTTTTTGAGCAAACTGTTATGACGTGTAATAGCAAAACTAAATATAAATCTCCAATAATAAACAAAAGTAATCCAGATGATATGGTGGCATCAATGTAGCTAGTTGAAATAATTTTCTTCATTATAAATATGCATGTTTTTGTCACACAAGTGGGAGAGACGTCGACCATCAGTTCAGCTCCATATCGAACATCATTAAAACCAATAAGCTTTACGGATTCGATGACCAACTACACGAGTAAATTAAACGAAGACTTCTACGAACTCGATCTTTGCATTCACAGTTTTAATCCATTTGACTCCCCTTTAATCCCGAAAAGGTCACATAAATTCCGGCGCTTATTTAATTTAATCAGTGACGCTCAGATCGGGACAAATCACGTCACCCCTACTTCTTTGTTGATCGTGTCCGATATCAAGGCATGCATTAGGGACACTTCGGGGTTTTAACGCGATCGGAGTTCAGCCAGGAGGCTATAAATTCTCGCGGTGGCCACATGACTCATTCCCCATAGCATAGCTAACTAGATGAAGCTGCAGCGGCCAGCCACCATCGGTTAGGGGCTGTAATGGATATGGGATGTGTGTATTTATATCAGCCTTCCCTGAAAAGACACTAAATGCACTCGCTCGGGACATAAAGGGTTATTTATTCTCTCTCGATGCAGTCTCTTGAATATTTAACTGGCGATGCCATAGAAACTAAGAAGTGCCCACCAGCCATCACGTTGACATAGTGAAGTCTGTTAAGATGCATTCATTATTAAACGCTCTTACAGAGGGACGGAGAGCTGCCCCACCTGATAAAAATTGGACCGATATTACTCTGAAGAGGGCCTTCCGCTTAAAATTTTAAATAGTGGGCATAGGCTTTTATCTGCGTAACTAACATTACAAAAGAGGCGATATGAATATATTTAGTCCCATTTTAAGTTTGCAAACAAATGAGGGTCGTGTAACCATATTTATATATACATATAATTGAATAGGTACTGGAATACGATATTTCTAAACTACTTGTATGGTCAGTTATCATTTTCAAAGAATACTTCATATTCTTTTGACAGTCAAGTCGTGGTAAATTAGCAATATATAATTTAAGTCAGTCAGAACTGTTTTAGTAGTTCCGCAATAGTCAAGAAAAATCTTCATAAAATATGCGTTCATTCTGTACGAACTGCAAAGTTCATACAGGCAGGAGTACCGCATGGATCTACACTAGGCCCTATTTTATTTAACTTGCTCATGTACGATTTTCCTATTTCGGAACACAAAACACCTACTATGTTCACTGATGATAGAGCCATCATTACACATCACAATATAATCGCTGCAGTTAGTACTTACCACACTACAATGTAGTCTCAATTCCATCACCACCTGGTTTAATAACTACATAAAGCTCAAGTATTCAGTTTACATAAGTTAAAAATACCTTTTAAACAAAGCCCAATGTTTTTTTAGATAATTTAGTAGATATTTTCGTTCGACAGTTTTCAAGAAAAAAAATAGAATAACATCTCTTAACAAGTATCTATTCAATAACAAATCATGACTTTAAATAATCTCTAGCTTGCGTAGCACTTCATTGTCCTTTCCACTTGGGAGCAGTCTTAGCAGTCGCTATACTACACCAGTAGTAAACAAAATAAATAGTAAAAGACTAAGTAAGGCCATTGAGCAACTTCTAAAGTAAAACACGCGTTTACTAAAAATCCATTTTGAATGTACACTAAATGTATAGTATGATCAAAAATTATTTTCATCTATTATGGCCATGGAATCGTTCCTAATTTATGAATGCATCTATAACTGACTTAAAAGGCAAATGTCAAGTTTGACATTTAAATATAAATGTAGTTGCATTCATAAATTAGGAAGTATTCCATGGCCATACTAGACGAAAATAATGTTTGATCATACTTTACTTATAGAAACAAACCTGGCGATAATAATATTCGTACGAGATATGTGATCCACAGTTTTGGGCTAAAATTGAAAATCATTTTAAATCATTTCTTAAGCTTAAATCAAAATGAATAACTGAAAAATTCAGGAAGAGCAAACTTGGTATATGATGCTATATTTTTATCAGGTCACAAATAATTTACAGCCATTTAAATCAAACATTAATTTCGCAAGCAAAAGTACAATGCGAAAGATATATTTTGCAAATTAATAAGAATGGTGAATGAATAACAATGTAACTAGCAGAGGGTCCGATGTGAAAAAGGGTTATAAAAATAAATAAAATGTTTGCGGTCAAAAATAAAAGCAAAATTTCAAGTTTCATTCCAAGTCCAAACGGTTAAAATATCATAAATTATTTTTAACGTTTGTGGCGTTTGGTGGTGGCGAAGTGAGTATGCAGCTTAAATATTCCAACGGTATCAAGACAGTATTCGGCCAAGGACTATCCCAACTGGAGTCCTGAACGCATAGAAATTTTTAGTCTAATTAGAAACTTAAATGTAAGCGTCTCGCGCGCTTTTTATAACAAATTCGCGCCAACGATGATTGATTTGGCGTTTGTTTTAATAACAAGCGAGCGATCTTTCGATGACGCGTCAGCGAATGAGATATGACCTGACGTACTGTAAATCAATTCGGCTATCCTCAAGGGTGTATATAAACATTTTAACGGTCGAAGAATTTTTACTTGATTAGTCACTTCTTACTTACCGTTTGCCACTTAATCATTAAGCGCGTCTTTTTCTGTCCATCGCCTTTGATTTATTACCATTTGCTGTAAAATGTAAATAAAACTTGATATAAAGCATCGAATCACAAATCATGTTGCTTAAGTGTTTGGTTTTATTCACGCAAGTGAACCTCGCCATTCAACTTGGGATTACCTTAATTACAAAGTGTATAAAGCCATCCTAATGAGTACAAAGCACATGCACGTCACATGTCGCTTCCAATAAGGGTACCAGCACAGCATCATTCCGGTGAATTTCGTCAGTGATAGTCACCTTTCCGGAAATCGAGGGAGCCCCATCTTTGCTTCGACGCACTACGTCCAATGATTTCATGAAAAAGTTCAGGGCCGGACGGTAGGAATTTTGCCTTATTTCTCTGTCATTTGCATGTTACCTAACCCACGGAATTGTTAAATGCTCGTTGCTACATATGTAAAATACGATTTAAGACCGAAATTTCACTAGTGTAAGAGAAGCCATTCTCCTTTGATCTCATAACTCCTAGGAACTCACGATTTGAAAAGTAAATGTGTTTAAATTTCAATGAACCCTGAAAAAGAATGAATCCGTTTCAATTTTTGGGTCACATGCAAGTTTAGTAGGAAAAAGCATTTCGTACACAAAATAATATCTGTTTGTGGTATTCAAATCCCTTAAGAATTGTACTTTAAAAGATAAGCTAATGAATCATAGGTAAGGCAAGTGAAACCCTGGGTTTATAGCAACATTTTGGTTAAGTGGATTACTTTTCACAATAGGTATGATGTAGATACAGATTGCTCAACCCAGTATTTTTCTATAACTAATAATAATTAACAAAAAATAATGGCTAGAGTATATCACAGCAATCTATTGTCATTAACTAATTATTGTAAATGGGTTTTCTCATAAATTAAGAAATAAAGTTTGAAAATGCGATAATATCTCGTCGAAGCTCATTGTAGACCAACTCCAATTTTAATTGAGAACCGAAATTCCAGGAGCTTAGTAACAATTGCCACAGTACAATACAATATACATTGTGTATTAATGTATTGTTTAAGTTTATATAAAATGTAATCAAAAGTACAAAAATAGGCCTAAAATTGCTAATTAATGTTCGGTTTACTCTGACCTTGTTTTGGGTTCGCATGTTTCAACTGTATCGTGAGAAGACGAGGGTTAACCTAAAATTTTGCATATAACAAGTTAATTAATCTTGGAAAATTTGACTATGATATGAAATCAATATGACTTCGCTTTGATGGGTACTCAGAACAACCTCTCGGTAATTATTTGAAATAGCATCAATTTACATTATTAAAAACATTATAGGTACAAAACCACATTAAACAGATAGATCGTAAAGAGTTATTTATAACAGTAGCTCTACGTAGCAGATATCATTAAACTAAATTTCAACAATTTTATTTATTATGAACATTTGTGGTACCACAAGAATAAACAGTAGAATGGACCAGTGTCTCTCCCAATACGTAGCGGTTTATATAGTAAAACAGGCAACATAATCTAATACCTTAAAAGACCTGTGTGTTACTTGTAAACACATAGTCGGAAAATGTCTTAACAGAATATTGTGGTATGTTAGAAATTAATATATTTGTTTGCTGGACCATACGAGAAGAGTAAATAGTCCTACAACAAACAGCGATATTATAAAGTAGGCAGGTATTTAGGAGTGTGGAATTTATAATATAGAAAACCTGTGAATTAACAATAATCGCAACTGATCAGATATCAATGTCATCAATATTAGTTTATTACTACTACAGAAAAATATTTTATTTGTCTAATTTTAATTATTTTATGAGATGAATTTAAAACCAACTAATAGAGCTTTCTTCTATTAAAGGTTACCTGGCAATCTCGCCTTAATTACAATAATTACTACTCAATAAAACAAAAATATGAAAAAAATTATTTTTAATTATTTTAATTCACTCTTTTGGCCATTCATACTCGGGTTATTGCTCCAAATTGAAATTCCGAAACAGCGAAACATTAGAATACATTGTGAAATAACCTTTGTAAAGGGATTAATTTTGTCATCAAATCTGCGATTAAGTTTTTTGTAAATTAAGATTTGCAGATAAAGATCCACTATTTTTAACAATAAATTATTATCTTCGCGCATTTAGAATGAAGCTGTACCAATATCAACTTGTTATTAAAAAAACATTACATTCATTTACATTGTCATAAAGATTACAACAAAGACTGATTTACTGTTCAGGCTTTTATTTAATTCCTTGTGTAATAAACAATGTATGGATTATGCACAAACGTTCTAAATCAATATACGCTTTCACTCTTTCTAGAAACAGATAAGGGAATAAACTATAAAACAAAACACAATGCTGAAATTGCTGGTAAGGCGATAATTCAAAGAAAATCAACTAAGAAGCGCTGGTGCATTACATCTTTCAATTGCATTTACAATAGCTTCTTTGAATTTAAAAGTCTAAAGTTGAAAGATGACCGGTTTTAATTCAATTGCAGTATTATGAATGTTATCAGTCCGATTATTGTATTGTCGTGTTTTATTTATATTCTAAAGGCCAGTGCTACTACTTATACTCCAAACAGCGGTGATCCAATGCTTAAAAATGCCAATTGCTTCTTCAAAGTTCGTTCATCGTTAGATCACTTTATTTTCAAACTAAAAATATTAATATAAAAATTACATGAAAAATGGTTGAACTTCGGCATGGCTGATAGTAAGAAGTATTTACAGAAGGGATCATATTTTTTATTAAGGGATTTGAAAGGAATTTTGTTTCTCCTTTACTTTATCACGTTATTGTAGTTATATTATATCCATCATGTATAACTACCAAATACTTACTGCTTTATTTCTTAATTATTACGGCTGCGTTAGTTCCTAAATTTTTCTAAATAAACATGTTGCGTCATAATAACATGTTTTATTCTAATTTCTTTGTTCAACTTCTAAATCAGAAAATGGAGTACAGTTCTAAACTTCTGACACACTGCTATAGCGTTCAGAAGCAGGAGTGCACAACGCCCATATTAATATTACAAGAGACACTTAAAAGATTAAAGTTTCTCCAGGAGGCCTTCGTAAGCACTTCAGTTTGTAGTGGATAACTTGACCGCTTCAACATCTATTAGCATACATTGTTTTGTTCGTTGAATTAAATGAAGCAAGTTCGCTTTCAGTTTAGATCATGTTCAAGGGTACTAATTAATAATCATGAGTCTGTAAGATCTGAACGTTACAGTTAATTGAAATAAATGAAACTTTTGATATGCGTATAAGTTTCTCACTACATTTAGATAAAAACGTATGATTTTTTTCTACGACCACTACTAAAAGTAGGCCTTTTAGCGCTAGCTGTTTTCACTAAAAGTGACGTTTTATAATTTAGCGTGTTAAAGGAGAAATCAGCTGTTTACTTTTAGCCCATGTGCTAAAATTAAACAGCTGGTGTGGAAGTTACAATTTCGAACTGGAAGTAAGGTTGTAAAGTTATTCCAGTTACTTCTTGCGTTAGAGGTAAAATGTTTTTTAAATAATTAAAGCGTTATGTAATGAATACAGTAAAATGTGTACATTTATAATTACCTTTGATAACTGACTTTGACAGCTACTGGCTCCAAAAACATTCAATTGCGCGTCAAGGCCATCTCTTTATTATGATATAAATTATAACTGTCATAAGTGCAAACTTTTGTTAAATCGACATTAACCTTTGTTACATCGACATTTATGGATTAATAACAGTAAATTTAAGGCCGTAGAAAAAATATTGCGTGCAAACTCGTGCTAAAAGTGTTATTGCCTTCGGCTTCGTTTCATAATTTTCATGTAGCACTTGTTGCACAAATAGCTATTTTAAATTCAAATTGCTTTCGAGAAATGGATTTTACACGTAGCAAATATAACCAAAATTGTGTATACATACTCTTTTCTTGTAATACAACTTGCTCTATAAGAAATATTGACTACTTGTTATGTACAATAATTAAAGTGTAATTAGTCAACAGCACTAAAGACAAATCTTTAGAGAGCTTTATCATGATCGAGCTACAAATGTATGTACCAGTTAACAACTATATAGAAAAACTTTATAATTACTTACAATCTCAAGAAAATATCACCGCTGATGAACATATAATTTATTGTTCATTGATTAATGAAACATTTTTAGTAGTAGAAACATATTAAAATTATTCCAAAGTTAAAAATTTGGTTATCCTTTAAGACAAAACATGTGTTAGATTATATTTGCTGCTAAAGAACCCTATTAAAAGCCACTGAGAATCGACGCTTCCTATCCACATAACGTGTGTCACAAAATTTTTGAGACAAATTATTCTTCACATACCTAGAAGGAAAAGGCCTTAATCTAATTACCATTGGTGGTAAAACAAATAGAGCTTTGCCACCCTATATGCCATACAACAGAGTTTAAAGCTATAGTCGGCATTTCTACAGGAAATCGTACGACACTCACTAATGACCAATAGAAAAATTAATTCACGAGCCGTAACCAAGGCAACAACAAAATTTCTTGGATATTTTTTGTAGGTAAACCAACCTAACTGTGAGGGTTTGTGTCGTTACGATTTTTTTACCGAATCTGCATTCGAGCATTAATTCATAGCCGGAAATTTTTTGATGCGTTCCAACAACGTCGTATTAATTTGCCCGAACGAAACGCGAGAATAAATGCTCCGCGAATTGAGTTCACATAAGGTGCAAATAATAAAAAATATTCGACTTACAAGCTGATAGTCTAGGGATCGCTCCTGCTTGTTCTCAAACCAAGATTTTGAGAAAATCAATCAAATTAATTAATATACAGGGTGTTTTTCGAATCGATTTTTAAAAATGGCCAAGAGTAAACTACCTTTATTAGAAGAGATAACAAAAAAAAAGTATTAAGAAAAGTTGTTTACAATGAAGAATGGTAGACCCTTAATTTTCAGACAAATCGGCGTACTTTGATTTTTACATTTTTTAAAATGTTTTATACCAACATACTTTTTATCGTGGTTGTAGGAGGTATTCTAACTGGTTTATGAACTAATATGTTAAAAAAATAATGGAGTGCCTCCTATAGCTACGATAAAAGGTATGTTGGTATAAAAAATCAAAAAAAATGTAAAAATCAAAGTAGGCCGATTTGTCTGAAAATTGAGAGTCCACCATCACTCTTAATTCTAAACAACTTTTCTTAATACTTTGTTTTTATTATCTCTTCTAACAAAGGTAGTTTACGCTTGGCCATTTTTTTTAAATCGATTCGAAAAACACCCTGTCTATTAATTAATTTGATAGATGTCCTCAAAATCTTGGTTTGAGAACAAGCAGGAGCGATCCCTAGACTATCAGCTTCTAAGTTGAATATTTTTTATTATTTGCACCTTATGTGAACTCAATCCGAGGACACACTGTATGTGATAATTTTAGTACTGCTCCCGAACATGTAAAATTTGAGAAAAAATCCAAACTTTCTGATGGTGTTCTCGTATGGTGCGCAATTTATTCAGTTGGTGTGTCGCAACCATATGTGGGACGTATAAGAGGCGAATCAGTTACCGGCGACCACTGCACGCGAAGATGACTTCCGAAATAATGTAATAATAATAATAATACTTATTCGCATAATTAGTACATACGCGCCTGATATGAATAAACCACGAGGCCAGAGGAGAGAATTCTATAAAGATTTGCAGAATCTAATTGATGCGATACCTGAGAGTTGTTACGTGTCAAAAGCGTAATTAACATTCAAATTTATTTTGTGTGTCCGTGTAAAATCTCCTTTATTTGAACACGGTCATCGTGCAAACGCAGCTTTCCGTTTTGGCCAATTGCCTGTATATACAGGGCGACTGAAATTACTTCAATCTCAATTTTGGTAACCTAATACATATTAGCTGAATTTCATCCGGTATTTTTAGCGTCACTTGCGAGTTGTAAAATATCAGCGATTCCGCTTGCTTGAGAATTTCTCTCCAGTAGTCACCCGGGGACTGTGGAAACTTCTGCGAACTCTTTTACTTCAGAGGGCCCCTCTGTTCATGGGAACCTAGTTCGAGTTTGGACCTCCTCGCCTGAGTGCTTTGCTATGGCGTTTGCTGGCGTCTTCCATCTGCACCTGCTTGCTTGAAGGCTATTTGTTTTACCCCCTACAGAAGCATGAGGCTCTCAGATAAGTAGCGTGCAACCTAATCATTTGTACCGCAAGCACGGTAAAAGAAACTGTAGCTGTACTTAATATGTATTTGTACATTTTACTGGTTAAATATTAGATTGTGTATTAAATTGTGCTAATCACTGCTATGACAACGTTAATTGGGGGTGCACCTTTCAAGTAAGTAACGACTAATCAAAAATTATAGAATTTCTGTATTGGTTACTATATGCAGCGTTGTTTAATAAACCGAATGCACATGTTTACATCATTCAGTGTCTGATTTCGTTACTGCTACTTTCTGTATTTCAGATATTGTATTATAGCTTGATGCGATTTAAACTGAGTTTTCGACCTATTTGAGTATATTTGTTGTAATTGCAAAATTTGTTGGCGCTTATTATATTTGGTAATTACATCGTTTAAAGAACTGCACACCGTCTCCACTGATGTCTACTGTCTAGCTGGTGGGCCCTCAAATATACTCTTGTAGCGTTGCAATATTTTAAAATATTTAAGAAATATATAGTTAACAAGGAGGGAGGGTAACAAAGTCATTATATCATTATTATGGGCGATCTCAATGCACGTGTAGGTAATGAACCACTTGTAGGAGTTCAACAGCGTTTTAACGAATCGTTGAGCAATGACTACGGCGACATATTAACTGATTTCTGTACTGACGAAGATTTTAGAATTAACAATACATTTTATGATCATGACCGAAAGTACAAATATACTTTTACGAGTGCACAAGGCCATCAATCTGTAATAGATTACGTACTAATAAAAATTGTATGTCCTCCGAAATATTAGATAAAAGAACGCTGAATTCCGCTAATACAGAAAGTGCTTTATTAATTATTTTATAAAATAAGATTCAAGTACCACATCCCTCGAGAAATTCCATCCACATTTATAAAGAAATTGAATATACATAAAATCGCTAGAAAACGAGAGTACTAAATATTTGTATGCTAGGCGTATTAATGAAGATCAAATAAACGATAACGATAGCAATGAAGAAGCATGGAAAAAGCTTAAAGATAACATACTAAGAGCAGCCGAAGAAAGAGGAAAGTCAGAATAATAAGAGTAAAACACTTTGGTTCACAAGAAAGGTAAAATAAATAGCTGAATGAAGAATAAAGCATTCCTGCGATACAAAGTCAAAATAATATGTACGGAGCACAGAAGAAAGTGTGGCGAATGTTTCGAAATAGAAAGGCAGAAGTTAGTGACACTGTAAAGATAAACATAATAGATAGCACACAGTAGGAGGAGCACTTTAACAAACTACACACGGCAGATGAAAGCCAAGGTAACTTAACACCCTCCAAGAGAAAGGAAAATAAAATAAACGAACCTGAAATAATAAAAGAAGATGCAGAAAATGCAATCAGAACATTAAAGAACAGAAAATTGCCTGGAACAGACGGTATACGGAACGAATTATTAAAATATGGTGGAACGAAACTGGTCAAGGAATTGGTAAACTATACAACTGTATGCTTACAAATCAAACGGCCAACAACCAATGCGATGTTTATAATACGTCATGTAGTTGAAAGAGGGATCGAATTGAACTCGCTTGCTTTTATGTGGTTTGTGAACTTAAAGAAAGCTTTAAATTAGGTAAAACTACATGACATCATATCATTCTGGAAAGGAAAAGGCGTTCCATCATCCCTTGTAAGACTAATGAAATATATCAATTCAGACATTAAAACAAACATGCAAGTAGGGAAACAGTTAACAGAAGAAATAAGGAGGAATTGCACAAGGAGGTTCATTAAGTATAATCCTATTTTATCTAATCTAATATAATCGATAACGTTAGGTAATTACCAGGATACCGCATGGGTAATCAAAATATCTGTATTATATGTTATGCAGATGATACAGTGCTCTTCGAAAACACAGAAAATGATCTCCAACATCTTCTCCATAAATTCGTTACCACTGCAAAGGGTAGAATATCAAAGTATCGGTGAAAAAACGAAATCAATGGTTATATCTAAGCAGCCTATACGCTGCAAACTAAAAATTGAGAGAAATATAAGACACCAAGTTATGACCTTTAAAAACCTGGGAATAGACGTACCAAGCGATAGTAACCTCTACAAAGATGTCAGAGAGCAAACCATGAAAGGAACGAGCATATCTGGATACCTTCGCGACGTAATTTCGAGAATTAAGTATCTCGGCACAAAGACCACTATTAAAATTTATAAAACGTGTGAGACCGGTTGTTTCAGTTGGTGTGCGTCTTTATAACTTTCCAGGTCTTTGAGCACGGTCTATTTAATTTCAGGATCTGTGGCGCATAATTTGATCGTCGCGCGCGCTCTCCTGGTTGTGTTTTGTTTTTATCGGTGCATTGAAGCGATAATGTCCGGGGCCTTGGTTCCGCTTTTTTTTCTTTTGTGCAACGGTTTCAAGCAGTTAAGCTTCCATTGGACTGCCTGCAGTTTCTGCAGGCATGTTGATGTCATTTTATGGAATCCGCCCTCGCTGATGTAGCGGTTTATGCAGCTCTGACAGTTTCGTAAGAGAGTTTCATCTCAGGACAATTGTCGGCGGATTTGCTGGTTGCACGCTTTTTTGGATCCACTTGCACGTGACTCACAAATTTGGGCCGCAGGTTCGGAGCCCCACTTAACCCCCTTCGCTGTTCACGGGAAGTTTTGCAGTTCCACACTGCGGCCAATGACCTTAACCCTATACGGCCGTGAATGCACAGTCCAGCTTTCTGTGTGCCATTGGAGTTAACCTCCAATGTTCTGTGCCAGCTCTCCATGTTTTGTTTGCCTTTCTTTAAAACTAATTGAATACTGTGGACAGTGATCCGGTGCCTTGACTACCTCATTTGTTTTGTTGCAGTTTCTGCCTGAATTCCTTTGGACTTTCGCCGTCATTTATAGTTCGCCTGACGAACTCCATGGCTACCCCCCAGGGCCCATTGGTACGACTAAACTTGAACATTTAATGATTTTTATCCTCGGAGCCTAATTTAGTCCTCGTTACATTTTTAAATTGTTGTTGGTAGTATTTAATGTAGTTTATATGTGAAAAATTAAAACTATGGAATTAGCAACTTACTCGCAAGTCGAGTTTATGTGTTTCGAACTGCACCTTGTTTTACATATATTTATGACCTTATTTTTGAATATTCACCTGTACCTTGTACTGGCCTGCAGGAAATTTTATATCTGATTATTATTATTAATTTATATTTCGAAGTTCTTTCTTTGGAAATTGAATGCTAATTTACGGAGCTTCATATAAAATTCACCAGTATTTCTGTATTGTGTAAATTCAAACATTTATTACTACGACAGAAACACGTTCTTACTAGTAACAACATTTTCAATTAAACAATTCTGAAATGCTGTAATCAGCTTACGAGAAAAATGTATGCATGTTAAAAAATATAAATACGTAGCACCTAAGCCATTTAAAGCCTTTGTTAAACGCAAATATTGCTTCTTCAGAGACACATTTAGCAATAACAATTGGTGGCAGCGGTAGAATTTTCTCTTTCAGATCAAAGTAACTGATAAATATCTGCTTCTCCGTGGCTAGATGAGGGTATGGGAAATCCTTCAGGGCATAAAAATACTATACATGCTTGTAATACGTTTACGGTCAAATAGATATTATTGTTAAATAATTTGACACAACAGGTTAATCCAACTTACATACAGATCACAGTCACAAAAATTAACCTTCTGTTTCTACATAATAAATGTAAAGATAAGTTTCCAAGACGATGTTTACAAACCCATTTCAGTACAGTTTTTTTCAATGTTAACAAATTCCTCTAATCTATATTTTATTATTTCTGTAATATTCCACTACACTAGAAATCATAATGCGTTAATTTTGTATGCTTCTGAATTATTCAAGCTAACGCTCAAACGGATTTAAAACGCAGTTTAGATATGTGCACAGTCGAATAAGCTTCATATTTAATATAAGCGAAACGAACCCATTATTCGCAATTGGGGCAATTAAACCACAAATAATGCTTTATAGAATATGTAAGATTGGTTACGTAAGATGAGGAAATTTATTTTCTACTCGAGTATTAAAATGTGCAGTCACGAGTAGAATTTAAGATTTTAAATACTTTGCAAGAGCAACCACTAGAATTTATTTAGAAACCTCCTTCCACTTTATATTGATATATTAGATACAAAGCTTCAACGAATACAAAGGTTTTTCGCTCGTAACGCGACTGGCATCTGAACCACCCAAAAATAGAGAACCTCCGGACTTCACATGCACTGCATTTCACTACTTGGCCGACAAGAGCCATTATTTACGTCTTAACCGTGAACGAATAGCTTCTTGAAAAAAAAAGCAACTCGCCTTGGCGTTGTTCTTGTGGTTGCACAAAATAAATTTCGCGGAATGGCATGCGAATGGGAAGTAGAAAATAAAGAAAAATTCAATTCCGATTCATCGTATTTCTTTCTGCAAAGCAGTTGTATTTTATGGCCACTTTCTCCATATAATATCGACTTAACTACGTATAGTTTTCGTATAAAAGTTGTTTATAGTATTGCTTTATAGATCGTAACTGAGCCCACCAGCGCAGCAGACAGATTGTGGAATTTATATTGGCTACATTTTGCTCATATTTGCATAAGCAACGCACGCAGAATAAAGCAAAATTTACACTTGCATTGATGGTACTGGATATCATATTGCAACGGTGACGTTGTAACAATACGCCCAAGTACAATCGTTAATGCCGATGATAAAAAACCCGCAAACACTATTAAAGTTACTTAGAAGGAAATACCTGTTGCGCCTTTTCTACATCGACATATTTTTCATAACACTCCTGTTGAATTCCTGTTCATAGCTGATAGACTTCTTTATACAACATGCCAATACTTGTTATAGCTTAAGCAACAAAGTAATTGCGGAAACGACAAATAAGTTTATTGATATATAAATCACCCTTAATCATACTTAATTTACAAACCGGTTCACGAACAGTTTTAAGCTGTTCCAAAAAATACTACAAATGCAGAGTTTACAATATCGAACTTCTCAAATATTGAGTATGAGGCGTATGAATTCAGTGCTGCATTCTATTAGTTTCAACTTCCGCCATTTAATAATAAATTTAGGTTATTTACATGCACCTTGTAGTTTCAAGATATTTTCATGAGTTGGAATTCTAAAATTAGTACAAAGCTACCCTTGACATTGCATTAGCTAACCTCTGGCAGCCATAACCTGTAAAAGTATTCCATCTACGTTAAAATTTTGCCTTCAATTCTCATTGTTCTTCTCCCTTTTTCACCATATAGTAACACTTTGGATTGCTCTTGACACCTGCCTTTGTAATTTTTTCAATGATTATTTGCTTTTCGACAATAACAGTTTTTATTTTACCCATGTTTATTCCAACTTTCCCAGCAAAAACAAACGAAGTGCATAGAATGGACATATATTGATATGGATTTGAATATGAAGTATAAATATAATTTTATTTATTAAAATTTAATATTATCAAAATTTCGTTGCTCATATCAAACCATGTATCATCTTTCATTTACAAATAATAATGGATATGTACTATTTAAATTGCCCTTTTTTATATTACTAGGTCTATTAACAAAATTAGAGACATCAAAACAGTTGTCTAGGTGAGATCATGCATTCAATTATGGCTTAATAAATCAATTTGATAACATTTTCTTTCTGTTCTATCTGTGTAATGCGGCGTTTATTTAGACTCTGCGTTGGGCACCAAACTGTAATGCGACGTTTATTTACGCCCTATCGTTACTTTAATTTGAATTTAATTACCCTTTGTTTGGTAGCTAACTCAGTCGTGAATGCATAAAACTAATTTCTTACTTTAATGTGGCTATGGGATTGTCAATGCTGCTTTGCTCTGAGCCTGCCTCGTTTATACTTATATTCCTGAAAATAGACACTCTAAATCCGCTAGGAATAAAAGTCCGGCTGTTTACATAAACGACGTATACTTTAGATGATACACATACCGACAAAAACATACATAGCGACAATACTTATGCGTTATATACTGTCAACAACAAAATATAGTTGAATTAAATTGATAAACAAAATACAATTGAATTAAATTGCTACATGCTAAAGGCTGGGTCTATTCGCTTTGTATAACTAACAATACTAGAATAATACATCAAGCATTAATGCTAACAAGATTCTGCGCGCAATAAGTTCCGAACACTCGGCTCAGTTCACTTTTGGGCACCACGGCTCATGCGAAGGACTACCTAATTAACGGAAAGGTAAGGGTCTCTAACCACTACCGATTAATGCACGACTATCCACTTAATAACGTAAGCATAATCACTATTGATTTCAGAATCACTCACACGACGCCTCGTTCAATGATGACACACTATTTCGCAATCACGTCAAACGTGGTAGAGGTTTAGCCCTGGCTCGTAGGCTCAATCAAACACAGGCACTAACCTTATTTACTATCCTGCTACACGTAAACGCCTGGATTTGACCTCGTTAATAGCGATGACGATCAATATTTGCATGTACCACGTTGGTTGCTCGCCTCAGTTGTTGTATACTGGACCCGCTGCTACAGACTCCTGCTGGGATCTCTATGGATCGCTGGGATGCCTTTCGATGCTGCACTTTACCCTCGAAGCTGGGTCTCAGCTCCCATCACACGTTGGCTACGGCCTGCGGACGCAACCATTCACTGTCGCTACTCGAAACCCTCCTTCCCGCACAAAACCCGCAAAAACTGGCGTCTTTCCGCTCTAACGATAGAGGCATCCGGTATGTTCTCAGCTGGGCGCGCGAACTAATGGCGCGCTTTTCAAATACGTTCTTAACTTACTACAATAGAAAAGATACAGGACAAATTTTACTCTAGCATGTAAATATTAAACAGCTCTGGTAAACGCGTCAGGTTCATTAGAATCGATAAGTAAATCTCGTGAATCACAGTTGTGAAATCTTATAATGACACTAACCTCTTCTAGATATGATCGGTTAGTGTATTAGTAACCCTTTTCAGAAAAATTTGGATCTGGTTTTTAACTTATATAAATGTTCCGATCGTTGCTCGCTGAAGACCTCGATACAGTTAAGGCGCCGTCAAGAAATCCACTGGAATCTTCCAATTACCCATATAAAGATTCCCTGATGCTACTCTCGCACATTCAGGTGAGTGAAGTATCATACAAAAGAATATCGCAGTATAATCTAAACTAATTTGCACTATTTGTTGTATAAAGTATTGCAGTTCTTCGAGTTAAGCTGTTGTTTTGTATGTCATGTTGTTGGAAGTCCTAGTAAGAGAAGTAGGCCTGGAAGCATGAGGTAGGAACATTAATCGTAAATTGCAGCGGAGCCCTAGCTGTGGGCAAAGGACTTGCGTTTGAAGCCGAGAGGAACGATCGGACTGCAGGCGTTGCTTGGCGAGGCATCAGCGGGCTTACACGACAGGCCAACCGAGAATAAGGAAGCGTATTCATCGAGGGACTTGCTGGGGCCATATTGGCCTATATTGATCGCAGAAGCGTGATTAAGGTCAAAAAACTCATTATTCCTAAAATTGAAAACAGTGATTTTCCTGAGGCGTTTTTTTGCGAGTTCTACTTCCCGCAGCGTCTCTTGAGTGTTTTGTTTAAAGTGACGTCTATTTACTTACGTAGTATCACCTAGGCCAAGCACCATACGTAATAGCAGACGTATTTGTATATAATTAAACCAACCTTCATCTGATTTCTGTATTAAATGTGCGGTTAGAGCGCCATAATTTTTGACGTTTCAGTATTTTCCCATCAATTAAAAAATCGCGTATTAACGTGATCCCAGTAGTTAAATAAGCAGTGTAGAAACGATCGCTTTTAGTAAACACCAGAGAAATTTATGTAAAAGCCAATATATTAGTAAATAATTGTAAATATTCAAATAATAAATTTGTAGGATGTAGAGTCCCAACCCATTATAAGATTAGAGTCATTAACAACATTTAAATAAATACAACACAGCAAGAGCCGGGCAATCAGAAGATAGTTAGCTATTATAATGAATTAATACAAATTTTAATTAATAATATAAAATAAAGCCCAGCCGGCTCATTCATAATAATATGTTTAGAAATCGTCTTAATATATATGCGGAATACAGATGTGGTATCTGTATTCTGCAGTTACCTCCTGTTCCATGTAACATTCAGATCTATGGACCAGCATAACTGCATGACAGAGGTAACCTATGGAAGCTCATAATAACAATATCTAAGGTCGTCCTAAATATATTATCTATCTATAAATATATACGAATATATTATATATTGCCCTATTGAAATCATCCGTGAGATTGTCCGAAATCTACATTGACCTATTGCTACTAGAATATTAGCAATACTAGACATATAAGATGAAATTTTACTTTGAAATATTAGGATCACGTGAATATAGTTTATAGTCAAATAACTACTCAAACCGAACATAATTTAGTATGCAATCTTCTTGACTCAAACATTTTAAAACGACGAGCTAGGTAAAATTAACAGTAGCAATCGACAACAGACAAATGGCATATTTATATTGAAAGTAACTTGACTTACCAAATGTTTTAAATACGGGAATACAACGATGTGGTAAAGTTCAACTACACTGCATTACACAAAAATCTGGAACAAAAGAAAACGTTAGAATGAGATTTGTAGCCAGTAGATGGTACTAGGTGCGTCTTATGATGAATTTTCATTCTGTTCAACACAAAAATTAGAAGTTTAAACCTAGTACTCTACGATTACTTTGATTTTCTACTCCAGACTATCTGCTGAGCTATTGCTATTGACCGCGACCAGTTTTTACAAATTTGTATTTTTTGTCACAACCGCTTAATCAATTGCGACCACCCCAAAATTATATGAAACGTTACATGGAACTACATAACTTTTTCGTTGTTGCTTGGTTTATTTTATATAATTTTGCTCTTCTTTGAAAATTTTCAAGCAGGACATAAAAGGCAAGGGCTTTTCTAGAATACAGTCATCTTAATAATTTGTCGTAACGTTTAACTATTCAATCAATTTAATGAAAACAAACAAACAGCAACAGTTTTGGCGTTTAAGGTATATCACACGCCGGACAGATGTAAACACGCTAACTCGAGAACGACAGAACCTATCAGTATGATTGGTTGCGCTACTTTGTGTCAAATATCTATGCAAATAGTTGAAAATATTATAGGCCAGATTGATCGCATTCTGTGTATATATTTGTCGATTTGTACTCGCGTTGTACTCGTTTAGCGGTCGCGCAACTATTAGCAGCGCAGCGTGGTGTAGTGGCATATACATACACTGCTGAACCTGAAGTCGCGAGTTCGAATCTTGGCCCAGACAAGATTTTTTTTAAGTTATCGACAGACGCGGATGAAAATTCCTTCGTACCTTTAAATCCGAAATGCCGCACTATCGGCGCTTCTTTCCATTTCCCACTTTCTTGTAACGGTACTGATAGTCGCTGACTCGATCTTAAACCGATTACTTCCTTCTAGGTTTCGCAATAATTAGTGCTCGCCTCTCTTGCGAATTGTCCTACCGAAGTCGTCACACATACGGCGCGATATTGTATACAACATATGATAACGGCCATACCGCACTGAAAGCATAATTTCAACAGATTTCAAAGACTGAATATGTATTAAGAAGAAGGCTATTATTATTGTAATATTTTTTAATGCATGTATCTTAATTATATGACTCCAAACGGAAATAAGCATATAGCAAATCTTTATTTGAACATTATTCACTAAATGGACCGTTCTGTATTAAAAGTATCTGTACCTGTATTCCACAATCATAAGATACGGGATTAACCAGCTTTGGGGTTGCTAATGCAGTTATTTAGTTCATTAAATATTCAAATCACCGCAGAATACGCGAAGTCACGAAGAAAGTGTGGTCTCTTTATTTCTAAATTCTCTGATTTTTACTTCCTTTTACTATAAAGGAAGTATTGGATTCACCCCAAAAATTCGAAATTGAGTTTTCAACAGATCTTCACGTTTTAGAGTCCCCTGATCCCAAAAAACATATTTTTTTCATTGGTCTGTCTGTCTGTGTGTCTGTCTGTGTGTGTGTCTGTCTGTCTGTGAACAGAATATCTCAAAAACGAAAAGAGGTATGGCGTTGAAACTTCATATATAAGTTTTGTGTAGTATGTAGATGAGACAGCAAGCTTTTGAAGAAAATCGCATAACCGGAAATAGGTGTTTACTCTTGTGATTTTTCAGTTTTTTTCGATTTTTTCAAAAACGGCTCTAACGATTTTTTTTAAACTTTACATTTTTACTTCATTTTTAATGTGTATTGATGTGAAATAGGTGATTTTCCAGTTGAATACTTCTAAAGTGGGTTTCTTTTGTTTTTTTTTCTATTTTTCTTATTAACTCCTATTTTAAATAAAACACCCGGTATATTATTACATTTTTGAATTTACCTTAAAATTCTAGAGAAAATTTGTCTCTTCAACTAACGCTCTATTTTGTACCGTTTTTGTAGTATTTGTAATTTTTGAAAATTTTTCACAAACGGCTAAAAATTAAAAATGAAATTTTTGACTGATTACAAGAACACTGTAAAAGGAAGTTGTGTGAGTGTATCACACCAGATTTTTTATCATAGCTTTGGGTGTATTTGGACTATCATACTCAAATTAGAAACCAGACATTAGAGAATCATGTAAGACTAATGCTGTTGTCAGAAGGGGACAACACAGAAGGAGAATGTTGACAGAGCACGTAGAACGGATAGGCGATCAACGCAGCTCTAGCATCTGTATGACGCAGAAACCACATGAACAAAGATTGCCAAGAAGACCATTAAAACGCTGACGAGAAGTACACGGACCAACACAAGAACAAGGCTAACCAAATTCACAATTCGCATACCTAATAAAAAAGAAGCTTTAAATTGAAAACACCTTATCTCTGTAAACAATGTAAATCACTCGCAGGATAACGGTTCTGAAATATCCGCACAAAACTAATGGAAAAAGCATCAGAATAACACTTTATATTTTATTTGTGCCTCTGCTTAAAAATGCGATTCAAACCAATAGTTTTGGGTAATAACACTGTTCATTTGTATAGTTTTCAAAATTTTATACGGCAAGCGGGTTCTTAAGCGCGATAAAGTTTCACTGCAGGAAGTTTGCACAGGCGGCGATTGAGTATTCTCTTTTTGGTATTTTAAACCGTGCTGTATTCGTAGATTTAAAGTTATTACAAATTCTATATATCAAGCCTCTTTTTAATTTTGATATGTACGCTACTGGAATTTCCCGTTTTATTCATGTACGCAAAATAGATAAGGTGTCGCCGGGGTAAAGGATAGAAGAAGAAGATCTGGGAAAGTATCCCCAGGCTGAAAGATGGAGTTCAGTAGCGCATTTTGCTTATAACAGGAAGGTAAGGTTTACGGATAAGGTTGCTTTGAAGGCAGTTTGACTAACCTACGCAAGGGAGGTTTCAGGTCAGGTTTAAGGGTGGCGCAGGCAGTCCAACTTCTCAGAAAGAAGCTAGGAGTAGAACTTACATGACCTTGGAAAGAAAGGTAGTTCTGGACAGGATTGCCTTTAGGTCCAAGGTGGCTCCCGACTCTGGCTCCGGTTCTGGTTTGGACTTGGCAAATAACGGGTTAGATCTCTTTGAGCGAGACTTGCCGGGCATCGCTTTTTTATAATGCTTTGCTATCTCCTTCCACGTCGTTTACCTAGGAAAATATAAGTGTGGCTAATTAGTGATAATCTGGTAGGGACGGAGAGTAAGAATGCACGGATCGAGCGACGCCGCGTAGCTTGCGCAACTCGCCAGTTTCACACTTGTGCCTTGTCAGACAATAGGCAGGATCTCCGACGGACTTCTTCTGGTTTTACGGAATTCCTAGTGGGCCCAGATGATTTTATGCCGCGACCGGATGGCTCTTCTGACTGTGTCATAATATCTATAAATTGATAACGGAAATTAAAACGTTTTAAAGCAATTTGTAGGCAAGCGAAGAGACAAAGACTTATGACAGTATAAATAGAAAAAATGTGTATAGTAATAGTAGAAGAGTTTAAAATACCTTGAAATTTAGCAAGTGTACGATGGCAGACACATACATACAAGCTAGAGTACCAAATAAAATATTAGAAAATAGCAGAAACAAGAACAGGGCTAAGACTGCAGAATAACCTGTATTGTTTAATCTAGCTCTAGAGAAAATTATGCAGCAACCCCTTATTTATGCTGATGATGTAATCATAGTAGGAAAAGACGTTCTAATTACAAATTAAATATTCATAGAATTAGATGCACAGAGAAAATGATTAGCCTTCGAATCAACGGAGATAGAGCAACAATGCTGGAAATCCCTAAAAACCGACCAAAAGTGAAACAAAACGTAACATTCGAAAATCTTAACATAGAACTAGTTAAAAGATTCAAGTACTTAGGAGTGAAAATAACTAACCACAATGAAGAGTTAACACAAAGCAGCGCCAGGATCATGCAAAGGAATTAAACAATGTTCTCATTTAATCGAATTTTAAGGGTTAACGATATCGACAGAAACATAAAATTAATAAAATATAAAACATTAATAAATCCTAGAATTACACACGGAAGTGAACCTTGACCCGTTATTCAAAAAGAATGAGAGGTATGAAGCAGTCAGTGAAATCACGAATTATACCAAGAATTTATATCTAGGGAGAAAATGTGTTATTTCTATCATACTTTTTTAACCTAGAAACTGATTTCTACTCTCGGTTGTGGAAAAACGTATTGTTGCCGTTGTGAATTGAATTAGTACTTTGGTTAAAAGAATCACTCGTATGATATTGGGCACCCTTTTTATCCTCAGACCACGGTAGATACATAAAAGTGGAAATATTCACAATCGCTGTTATGTAGGTGCAAAGAAGACCAATTCCTAAAAATTTACAGTTGGGCTAATTTTAGTAAAAATTCTATTTTTTAAGACTTATCTACCCCCAAGTACCAAATAAAATGTTCTTAAATAATTGTAGATGCGCATTTGTTGTGTTCTATAAATACACATACAACCACAATATACATAAACTAATAGTTAAACAACTGCAAAACAAATAAAAGAATTCAACATAAAAATACTTCATTGATCTGGATCTGGGTACAATTTCAACTGTAATTGAAACGGAAGCTTCAATAGCAAACAGTTGCGATAACGACTAATTAAATATAAATATTGATAATGTCGCAACAGCAAAGAATTTATCGATATAATTGCGCAACTGCATTCAATAGTAGACTAACGCTGGGAGCATATTTCAATTAGCAAATAAATTTTTGATATGAAGCTACGACTTAGAGAGTATAATTATTAGATACAACACTCACAATATTTGGTTTTATATTTTTACTTTCCCGAGAAATAAAGTAGATTTTACTACAATTTAATTTGTATCTCTAATAAGCCGTGAGCTACAAGGACATAAATTTCAATATTTTCCGAAGTTTAGCTTGTGAATAATTAACTAGGTTTCCTCTAAACTGTTCGAAAAGTAATATTCAGTATTATAATAGAGATAAAATTATTACCCATACCTTTTTGTTATTTCTTAACATAAAATGAAGTGAATGCCCCTGAAGTTAAGTATATGTGTAGGATTCTTTGGATTTGACGTAACCCTTCACGGGGATGTGATTCACAGTATGTGCATCATCACCATGTAAATTAAAATCGACGCATAATAGTAGAATGCTAGATACACGGTAATTGGCAACTCTTTTAGGATATGTAAAATATATTTTGTTTCGATCTAATTAAGTTGTTATCTATAGTATACACTCTGCACTAAAATACTATAAGTAGAAAATATTTCCCTTCATTGATCATTTAATAAATTTTACATAAAAAACTACAATACAACATTTATATTCGCCTTGTTTCTTAAAGAACTTTCAGAACCTGAAGCTTCTACCTTTAGCTTTAAATTTCTATTACATCAGAAGATGTTCTGACAGTTTGATTTAGAGCATTAGATGGAAATTTCAAATATACGTGTAATGTGGAAAAGTCATTATCTCTTAATTTATACAGTTATACATATCTTTATATTTGGTTAAAATTGTCTTAGATGGCAAGTCTGTAAATGTAAAGACTTCAAGGCACACAATTGCATGCAAAATATATAACAGAAAGATGGAGATATATTTTTATAAGTAAGACGTGGTACTGAATGTAGCTCGTTCTAAACAGTTCTAAAAAAATTAGAAATAAATAAAATGGAGTAGTATCGAGATGAACCTAGTTGCTTTTTTATAGGTTTCATAAACCTTCCACGAGCTGGTCGTTACTGCTAAGTTACTACTTCATTAATCTAACAAATTTGAAGTGTTAATACCAATAAATATTCTTAAACACGATCGTCGAAATAGCACACTTACTCTAAAACATTAATTAAAAATTTAGGAGTTTATAAAAAAGTGCGTTGCTCATAATGAAGTTTACTATGAATAGTTAGTTTTCGTACAATTTTTAAATGCAGTTTCCTCGATTCAGATTATTCACATACTCATTTTCACAAATTTTGTTATAGAATCTGCCTGAATGTTCTACTGATTCACAAGTGTAAATAGCGTCACTAAACGTTAGTTGTTTTTATGGACTGCAGAGTCTGGAACGTGATAAAATTTCATCGATTTAATTAGAAGTGAGGCAACGATTGTTTTTGCGTCATGACTTAACACAATTCGCAATGCACGAACTTCTGCGTTCCGCAGACTTGTACCTTTTGAAACGTACGTCAGCTTGTATGACAGCGAACTGTATGGCATGCAGCTTGTCGAGCTAGTGCTTGATGAATTGGTGTATTGTGACGCCGGGGCACTTAAGGATAAATGGTTTTCTAACGTGATTTGTTTTATTTCCCATGTGATAGGTCACATATTAACCCCTGATGGTCTATAAAGTACTACAATGTTTGTATGCATTAGCCGAAACGACTCGTGTTCGGAATGTCTTCGAGAAGAGAACTACTTGAAGCAAGCGCGCTCGAGGGCCATTTAAGCTTGAAACGATTAGCTTTGGATTTACGGCTGTTTATTGCGTTATTCTACCCAGAATCGCTGGTAAATTACTAAATCCCCATAGAAAAACAACCAGCTTCTTGAAGTGCACCTGTTTACCAATCTGTAAATTAAGGCCACGGGAGACCCACAACAGATATCGTTAATAAATGTAAGTCAAAGATGTGACTCTTCAACAGGACATCTTTAAAAGCTCTTGAACGTTCGTTGCGTAAATTGTAGTGTTTATGAAAATGAATTATATGATAACTAACTGCTATACAATTTTCAGAGTGCGTGACGACATTCATTGTCGCTGCCACCAATTGTCATATTTTGAGACTACAATTTCTATAATTTTGGTTGTACATTCCTAACTAAACTGACATCCTTATAATTAATAGACTGTCATCATCAGCAAAATTAACTTTTTAATTATATATTTTCATTACAATCTATTACTACATATTTACCTAGAAAAACTTACCGAAACAGTGGAGGTGGCTCAGCGGTCGAGCCAGAAAAGCTGGCTTCAAACCTTAGTAACTCGGCTACAAAAACATTGTGCCAATTTTACTGTCATTGTCACCAACTTAGCCAGTTGTTTCTCTCACACGCATATAGGGTATCCCATAACTTATGGGCTATAGAGCAATCCTTTATCTAATAGACGTGTCTGTCTGGGACGCAGTTTTGTCTGTCTGGGACGCCGTTTTGTCTGTCCGGGACGCTGTTTCAGCAGCCAAACCGTAAGAGATAGAGAAAAAAGTTATGAAAGTTATATGTTTGGAATGGTCATGTCAGGTCAGGAACCGAATTTCAGTCACGTGACACTTTTCGAGAAATCACAAAAAAGGCCGTTTTTCAAATAGCACGCGTATTAAATAAAAACTGTTTCAGCAGCCAAACGGAGCTGCGACCCTCTGCGCCTTAAAACGTCGATCGGTTAGGCAACCACTTTGACACCTTCCAGGTCTGGGTACAGTTTTTATTTAATACGCGTTCTATTTGAAAAACGGTCTTTTTTGTTTTTTTAAATGAGACATTTGTCTCACTGGACAGCTAGGTAGAGATAATCGACATAAGTAGTTATTTTGAGCCAAATTTGCCCAAGTAAAATGTTATGGGACATCCAGTATAATATACAGTGTGCCTACTTAAGTTGGAACCATATGGAAAAAAAATTATTATTGGTTTTAGGAAAAAAAGGTATTTTTGATAAAAAGTTCTGCATGGTCCAAAACTTAAAATGCAACCGTCAGATATCAATTTTTTCAAGCCGTATATGAGGTTTGTCAGAAAATATAATTTTGATCAAGAGTAAAGTACGTTTATTTTTGACAAAATCGAAAATTTTCATCGACAAAAGTTGATTAGAATTGAAAATTACATTCAAATATGCAATTACACCAATCTATCATGAAAAATCAGATTTTCTTATTTTTTTACTAACTTTTCTACACATTGATTCTAAATATTTGAAAACGTTATAAATTACGTTTAGTTTTGAAACATTATTTCTCTTATCTACTATAAACATGATAAGCTTTCTGTTTGATTCACACAGATGCGTGCATTAAAACCTTTTTTATAATTAATCATGGAATGGGCTCAAGGATATGACAGGCTCGCCTAACGGCTCGCCAGTCATCCCAATCCTATCGCCAGTAAAACCTGTTTTACCTGGCTTGTAATGTTAAATACTATAAGCATTGGAACTCTAGTGTAATACGCGCTTTGGCATAGCTCTCTTACATCGACATCCAGGACTGTTCATTGTCTGGGAATTCATGCAGGTAGAAGCTTACCAAATTCTGAAGGAAAAGACAATGGACAGCATTGTATAAAAGGGTTTGAGAAGTTGGGCCGCTTTCTCACTACATTGGCAGCCGCGCTAACGTTTACTGTGGACGTTTCTACAATTTTAATCGTATCTACGTTTGAGCATGATATGAATTTGTTAATTTACTCTTTTCTTTCTTTTATTTATACAGAGTGTCCCATAACGTATGGGCCATAGAGCAATTGGAGATAATAGACATAAACATAGTTATTTTGAGCCAAAGTTGCCTAAGTAAAATGTTACAGGTTAAGAGGTACAGGGTGTTGAAAGTGCAAAAATGCGCGAATGAAAATTAAAATCGACTGGTGTCAGCGTTTTTTGTAAAAGTTTTTTACGGTTAATTTGTATTTTCGCATGCATTAGTGAAATTTAACTAGTTGTATTTTATTATTAAGCATTTTGTTACGATTAATTGCTGGTTTCTCAGGCAATATTTCAAATAATTAACTAAATTCTACTATTCGCATTTATTTCCCCAAAATATACAATACATTTCTACCTAACTGGTTAGGCAACTCTATTTTCTTCTGCTGATAATAAATTTCTAGCCTGAAATTACAGTGATACTATCATATGAGAACACTCCATATTTCAGTAATTTTTTGTGGGCCCTCTTGCCAAAATTTTGGGAAGTTTTTTTGATAACTTGAATTGGAGGGCATGTGGCTGGATTCTCTCGTTCTTTTCCATTGAAAAATCCGTGCAAGCAAGTTGTATGCCCCTTCGCCGTAGTGCTTCAAAAAGCCAATTGGTTTGGCTAAGCTTCATTGGATGTGAAGGATCTGGAAGCACAAATGCTCTTTTGACGTTCGAATTATTGGTTTGATGTTAGAATTCTTACGTCTGGTGCCTCGGCGGAATTTTTGGGCTAACTTTTGCTACCTGCACGTCCACATTTGGCTGCCTTTTAACGCCAGGTTAGTTTACGGTAGCTCCTACATCCTTCTCGGAGCTTACCTAGAATTTGTACGCTTTTAGAATTTGTACGCTTTTAGCCAACTTTTCCCTGGATTTCGCAAGGATATTAGAAATCACTCTACGCCGTATTCCTTGGAAGCGCTTGGAAGCGTTGCCTACCTGCATCTTGTTCGCTTGTCCCCTGGCCTCGAGGCAAGGCCCCTGCGATAGCCGTCCCGCAGTCGGAAACTAGCGATTTCTTTTCCTCGGGCCTTCGATGCCCCTTCCCCAGGTGCGCCTGCATTCTCTAGCTCGGCACGTGCTATCCGAGCCTGCGAGGATTACACGAATTGGTTATTTCCGTATCATAACTGGAGTAATTGTTTGACATGTTTCAGAAATAATCCTCTCCAAATGATCGACATTTTGAAATGGTCCTTGCTGATAAACTTTCTGTTTTAAGTAACCCCATAAAATACAAGGGGGGTTAAGTCAGGCGATCTGGCAGCCCAAAAAATATCTGAGTACCTGTGAATCACTTTCCCATTAAACATATTTTCAAGGACGCTAACGTTGTAATGTGCTGTGGATTGCGGCACCGTCTTGTTGGAACCAAATTTGTAGACGTTCTTGTAACGGAAGTTCGTCCATAAAGTCAGTAACTTGATTTTGTAATAATAAGTAACGTACCGCATTCATGGGTTGTCGAAAAAAAAAATGGTCCAATTAATCTATTTTTCCCGCTGCTGATCATGTAAGTCAGTGATACAGCCTTAGTAACAAAACGTGTAAGTCGGTGATTATATTTGTTTGCTGCTTTTTCTTGACAACGGAACTTAATATTATTATTAAGTTCCTAGGATAATAAAATTAGCAAAGCAAGATGCAGATTTAGACGTTTTGCTTATAAATTGCAAGGGTTTATGTGACATGTGACACTCACAGGTAACACGACTCACGAAAACTAATCCTGGTGACAGGTGACAAACCAAACGATTTTTTCAAAAATCTAGGAAAATTTCGATAAGCAACGGGAAAATATAATAAGATAACTCGGAATGTATCGTCTATTAACATTTTCGGCAGGCAACAAGCCGCGTGTACTTGCCTACCTCAAATGTTAATAGGTCCTTACATTCCTTGTTACTTAAATAGCTATTTGTACATACCACAAAGCAC
>OW679197.1:44951977-45014028 GCA_940337035.1 Agriotes lineatus
TCAAAGAAACTGTTGGAAATTGTGTACACCTCAACTCATCGTCTCATTCAATTACGTACACGCTCAAAAACATCTGGTACCTATAATAAACAAAAAAAAATGGCAGCACTTGGTTCCATATTTCAAATGAAAACCCAAGAGATATTTTTTGTACAATTTCGATCAATGAATTCAAAAACTTATCAAAACTGCAAACATCAGTGGATTTTCCTTTTTCATAATAAATCGTGCAAAGGGAACTGTCTAATAAATATTCCAATGCGTTTTCAAAAATTTACAAAATTTATTATTTTTTCTCTCAATTACAACACCCTGTATTTCGATAACGAAGAACTTGTGGATCCATGTTGATCGGAATTTTTTGTCTTAGCATGAGCGAAGGAACATGTTAGTTAATTTTCTATACGTACTTAGAAATCACGCTGTATACAGGGTATTTCGGGAGGAAATGGAAATATTTTAAGGACATGTCTAGGAAGCCAAAATGGGCAAAATAAGTTCATATGTTCAAGTCCGATTTTTATTTGTTTCAGAGATACTTTGATTAATTGTAATTTAAAAACTAAAGAAAAATTCATTACAAAACTAACAAAACAAAACAAAAAAAATACACAAATTGCATTAATTCACAACAAATTTTCAAAAAAAAAACCCGCCCACTTCGATACACTTATTTGCTCGTTTATAAATTAGTACTAGTAGCGAGTTTTAGTAAACGATGATTCGCTCTAATGAACGCTGCAGCATTAGTTCAATTTATAAAGGCGCAAATAAATGTATCGAAGTGGGAGGTGATGTTTTCGAAAATTTGTTGTGAATTAATTTGTGTATTTTTTTGTTTTGTTTTATTAGTTTTGTAATGAATTTTTTTTAGTTTTTAAATTAAAATTAATCAACGTATCTTTGAAACAAATAAAAATCGGACTTAAACATATGAGCTTATTTTGCTTATTTTGGCTTCCTAGACATGTCCTTAAAATATTTCAATTACCTCCCGAAACACCCTGTATATCATAATGAATGTGGGCTTTATTTATTACACTTATTTTAATATTTATTTTAAAATACATGTTTTTGTAGCCACTCAAAATGCTTATATAGTTATAAAGTTGTTCTCTGAATGTCATTTTTTGACAGTGGTCTGTTATTATACCTTTTATCGGACTTTTTCCACTGCTAGGGTGTAAATCACACAACGTTTTGGGAGTTTTCCCGTCTTCAGGTGTTCCTGGTTAGTTCTGAGAAGGACTGATATTGTACGTCTTTATACGTACACTTGTGCCTACCCCGGGATTTGAACCCAGGACCGCTGAACGCTGTGATTACTCTCGAAACGTCGTGTGATATACACCCTAGACAGTGGAAAAGTCTGATAAAACATATCACAGTTTAAGTTCAAATTTAATTCAGTAACCATATATTCTGCCCTATATGTTAATCCTTAATTATTTATATTAATTAAGTAGCTCGCTAGAACATGAATTACTCAATCAGGATTGGGTTGTTACACTTGGATAATATAGTAATTTGATTAAATTGTCATTAGATACAATGCAATATTGGTTAAATGATATTGATACACAAACATCGTTTCCAGTTTAAAATAACCTGAATTACACATTTACTATTGAACAAAGCAAGCAATTACAAAGTGTATTCAGGTAAGTATTATCTTGTTGTAATTTATTTGCATGTACGTACGTATTATAGGAATATTGGTTTTAGGTACCTGGTTTTATCTGTTGACTTTTACTATAACAAAATGCAGAAGTTCTCCTGCTCATACTAAGCTACCTCCAACTGCTCTCTAGGACATGCAGACGAAAATCAAGCTCCGCAGTGAAATTTACTCCTGGGACAGCAACACCTCTTGTACCTCGATGACTCTACAGATAACCTCCTCTAATGCAGCAGGGTTCTGCAGATTGACCAAGCTCTGCAGCGAAGCGCCCCCTCGATACACCTGTTGCGCCCGATGGCACCGCAGATGTACTCAACCAATGGCCCTTCTTAACTAAACTTTATTCAAATCAATAACAGGTTTATTAATTTCTTACTACATAAAACCAGTTCTCAACACACTTTTTATTTGTTGGACACTTATATATTACTGAGTGATTTCAGTGTGTCAGTTAGAACGGGAGCAAAGCTATCTTGGTAATTATTGTTTTACTGATGCTATTTTTTGCCAGTTCATCAGTCCATATGCGAAATATTTAAATCTCGGAATGTCGGAATCTGTCTCCCTCTGTGATAGGATTGAGTATGCATTTACATTTGGTTGGCACTACCATCAAAATTATCCATGAACCGCCACTGCCTCTCATCAGGATGTGAAATGACGTGTCCGAAGAATGAAAGTTGTCTTGTTTTAATTGTTGTAACGATTTCTTATTCCTTCTCCATGCGAGCTAGGATAGTTTAATTGCTCAATCTTTCCATGTAGTCTCAGCATTTGGCGAGAGGCCCACAACTCGAATGCTTCGGCTCCATGTAGAAGCACTAAAGAAACATAGCACTTAGGCTGTATGTTGAGGCCATACAGGACCTTCTTCATTCACAACGCTCCCCGTATACGTGATCTTCTCTACCTTTTGGAAAGTTTCATCGCCGACGTCGATACCATTATGGTTTACAGCATTTTTGCATACAGTCATGCATTTGATCTTCTTTGTATTGAGCTTGTGACAGATCTTCTCGCATACATACACGACCCCATTCACTAGAACTGAAGGCTCTCTTAACTGTCTGCGTTGAGGACGTTAGAATGCAAATAAACATAGTGATTTAAAATGAAAGAAAGCCCTAATAAATAACATTTCATACAAAGTGTTATATGTTTTTTATACATTTTCTATCGGTAAAACTCTAAGTAGGACTAAGGTACACACACGATCATTGAAAATGAACACGGTTATGCAACATATGTTACACATTTCAAATAATGTTTTTAGAAGGCTACATAATCGTGTTATCCAAAAAGTACTTCATCTAATGCACACGGCTTAATAAAAGTAGCCCGATATTTCTGAAATTTTGCATGGGGCCATAATTTTGGTTGCATAGCCCTGTTCATTTTCAATGATTCGTTGTGTACGTCGTACTCTGCATGCCTAGACCTTGTCCACGGGATTGGCAAAAAGGGCCTACGAAAGCCTACTTGCTTGCCATGAGTCTCCCCACAAATGCTACTACTACTATACATTTTCTAATTTATTGCGAGAATCAGCACTATCTCTGGAATATTATCTTCCGTAGCGTCCTGCAGCAGGAACTGTCTAGCTAGTGTCAAATGTTACGATGAAGTAAAGGCATGCACCGTATCTTAAGTGGCAGAATCTTAACGATTTAAAGATAGTAGAAGAACTATGGTTCAAATATAATATGATTATTAGAGATACCACGTTAGAAACACAGTGACAATTATAAAGAAAGGAGTGGTTGTCAAAAGAAACCTCAGAAATTATCGAAGGACGATCAAACATAAAACAAAACATTTGAGAGACATAGTAGGAAGAATATTAAAGACAAAATCATAAATCCTCAACAGATGGAGACAACACTTTCAGCAAATATACAAGAAATCTAATAACCAGCCATAACTAGTAACAGAAGACGAACTACTAACATTAGATTACGACCTTACTAGCACGGAGGGCTCATAGAACCACAACTTTCTAGATCTAAATAGGTCACTGGTCTAAACATACGAGAAACAAGAAGAAGCTATGCATGTGGACGAGATAACTAAAGACGAGATAGAAATTGCCATGAAACACCTTAAAAACAAAATAGAATCTGAGATTATTAAAGCTGGTGTAGAGTCCCAATAGTAAATCCTATGTTGTCTACTTAATAAAGTGTAATCAGAAGAAATCATCTCTTAGTATTGGACACAGTTTAATTATAAAACTACCGAACTTTTAAGTATGATCAGTAAATCTTCATCAGAATTACGAAGAGATAACGAAAACTGAACCAGAATGAACGCTTAGAATAAAGCAGGCAGGATTTAGATCAAGAACAGCTAGCTTGTATTGATCACATATGCGTTCTCAGGAAAGCATATAATAACATAAAGAACTGCAGCTTAGTTTTAAAGACCTTGAATAGGCTTTCAAGAAAAACGAACTTATTCGATTCAATGCCTCTGACTCAATTAATGTCGAATAACCGGGAAGTGAAACCCCGCAAAGGTGGCTAATGTCAGGAGCTACGAGCCCGCCTTCGGAGCGATGTGCTAGTATCAAAACTTCAACTCGAATGCTAAGACAAAATGTGCAATCGACAGGATGTATTTCCCCTCGCGCGGGGTGTAACGGCAACAAAATTAATTTCACTTGAGACTATGCAGACATTAATGGTGGCTGAAGTCGCCCACGTATTTACTACATGCTTTCACATGATTTGAATGGGCTTCACGGCATCAATAGTTAGGATTGCATCACGAATCGAAATCTACAGACTCATATGGGCAGCACCGATTTAGCTCGAAATGAATGAGCAGTAACTAATTTCCACAAGCAGCGTTTAAAATAGAAAATAATCTAACAATTTGAGCAACAGTTAAGGAATTTGGAGTTTGACGATTATGTTTGGCTAACTACCGAAAAGCTAAAGAACATGCAAGAAAAAACAAACATTTAGAAAGAGGCAGCTGAAGAAATGGTAGCGGAGATAAATACAAGAAAAACTAGTGATATTGAACAAATTAAAATTAATGAAACACAGTTAAAAATGTGATTTTACATATCTGGGCAGCATAGTTAAAGAGACTGACGTTGTCAAAAAGACACCAAATTAAAATAAATAAGGCTAGGCACGCGTTTGGCAAAATGGCAAAACATGGACAGCAAATGAATTATCAACGAAAACCAAAAATCGCATATTTAGATCAAATATCGTAAGTGGATTCGTACATTGATGTGAATGGTGGACAATGACTAAAAGATAGTTAAAAGAAATCCAAATAGTCATGAACAAGTGTTTGGAAAAAATTTTAAAAGATTGTTGGCTGAAAACAATAAGAAACAAAGAACTATGGAATAGAACAGCACAAGAATCAATAAAAATAACAATGAGAACAAGAAAATGGAAATTAATTCGTTACACCTTAAGAAAACTAACTACGGATATTACAAAACAAGCGTTGGATCACACTATTGAAGGAAAAAGAACAACAGGACGTCCAGAAAGCACCTGTAAAAGGGAATTCTGGCAGGGCATAGAGCGATAGATATAGTGATACCGACGAGACGAGAAAATTCTCGATACGCAATTAATCAAGTTCTTGAATATTCCAGACGACATTAACCAAATTCTCTTGACAGTTTTTCAATAGTATTTTCAAAACCTACATAAAAAACGTAATAGAATCGGCCCGATAGTTGTGATGTCGCCAAGATGAGATAGTTCTCGATCTGGTATCCTAATTCGACATCGGGATTGTCATTTTTCGATCTCGAATATTCGAGTTTAACTAAATCCTCTGATCTTGAAAGTTTTTTTATAGTATTTTTACAACTCGCATAGTAACCAAATAGAACAGTTATAGGAACTTATTTAAATTTTTTATAAAACTTTCACAAGGGTTACCTTAAAATTACCGCAACCTCAATTCGGTACGCAGAGCACACATTTAAAATGTGAGAATCGAGATTCTCGAGTTCGACATCGAGAATTGACGTTCGAGAATTTTCGAGTTCGAGATCGTGAGTCAACTTTCAATAATTTTCGAGATCGAGATCGAAATGAATAAATCTCGCGCGCGGCACCACTAGACAGATATGAGGTAGAGTGAAATCAAATGTTTATAAAAACTAGACAACTATGGAAATATATTTGTTGAAAAGGAATTTCGGCTTAGTACCGCGTAGTCTTTGTAGATGAACGCCCAGCATTCTCTCGTTTAATATGTTTTGCACCTTGTGAATTTGAGCAAGGAACCAAGCGATTGCCATTTCCTTTGGTGGCTCGTATTTTTTGAGTACGTTGGTACGTAGGCAGATGAGGCCTTGTTTTTGTTTATGCATCCATATTGACTAACGTTTCGCAAGACATTACTACTTGCATCATCAGAGCTGAGTAAAACGCGAACTTTTGTGATAGGCGATCTAAAGCATTACAACCACTGTGCGTCAGACGGCCACGCTCCACTGTTTCAAACTGCGCTGCACTTGAACGACCAATCAGCGTTACGTCGCTCCGAACGGCTGGCACAGAGAACTATAAATATCTCCAAACCGACCTTCAGTTATTAAAGCGATTTTCACTCTGACGATGTAAGCTGCAATGACTTGCGAAACGTTAGTCAATGGGGGTGCACAAAGAGCAACAAGAACACATCTGCCTAAGTACCTTGTTCTCAAGCTACTCAAACACACGAGCCACGAAAGAGCATGGACATCGCGTGGATCCTTGCTCGAATTCACAAGATGCAAAGCACATTAAGCCAGAGAATTCTTGGAGTTTATATACACAGACTAGGCGGTCTAAGCCGAAATTCCGTTTCAACAAGAATAATTCGAGTAACCGCGAAAGCCTCAAACAATATATAACTATGGAAAGGACCAGTAGAGAAGATTTGCAGAGTTCTGTCAACACAGACTACAAAAGATATGAAAACAGAACACAAGGCTAGCTAGGTACCTTGGCAAAGATGAAGCTATAGAAACGGGTTAACACTTTCTATGTCATTGAGGAGACAAAATGACTAATAATAGTGTTAGTAATAATAATAACGAATAAGCTACTATATTCTATAAAACATAAGTTATGAAGTACAGTGGCGTGCGATATTTGATTTGAAGCGACAGAGCAATTAAAATGGACACATGGCGAAGTTTGTATTCCAGACAGCGGCTATGTCGAATAATATTTTTACCATAACAGTTGGGACAAGTTCGAAGCGACAAAAGAAGGTAGGACCAAAACGGTTTTTATATAAAACAAAACAAATAGCATGGCAATAATGAATTCCAATAACAATAAGCTGCTTTTGTTATCCAGCCTAAACCCGCATAATGGTAGTGTAGGCCCTGCTTCCAATAATGTAAACTATAGTGGTAGTTTTCTTTTCCTGGTGAATAAACTATAAATTAATCTTGAAGTCGGCTATTGTATGCAATTTTCCTTAATTATTGTAAAACGTACGGCAGTTAAAAATATGTATTTAAACACACTTTAGACTGGTTTAAAATTAATTTCATATTTTTTAAATTCCAAATAGATGCTGAGGCCTAACTAGGTAACTTGAGAATTAGAAAAAAGCAAGGAAAATAGTATTTCTTATTATTTTTAACTAATTGTTTTAATGTTGCAATATGAATTTAAGAATGGAATCTAGTTGATGAATAAAACTTAAAACAGTGGATTAATACTAATTCTAATTGAACATAAACATTTTTGTCTCTTTTTTACTCTATTCTGTTGTCTTACTGATTTACGTTCACGTTTGTATAAATGGGAAAAAGGTGTCAAAAAATTCCCAATGGTCAAGAAAAGTCAAAACGCTTTAATAAAGTCGTTTAATATTATTTATATTGTCATAAGTATCCTTGATAATCTAGAAATTGTGCATTTGCTAAATTTAGATTTATCAAGTTCGGGTTATGAGAATCACTTAAAAGCTATCGGGCTTTAAAACCAAGAAAACGTCATCTTTATCTAACCAAACTCGGTAAAGGGATATTGTTAAGTACCGGCTAGCGAAAACTTCTAAGTGCGAACAAACCTGCGACATGTTATACCTTGCCAGCCCCCAATATAAGATTAGGGTAAAAGCCATGTCGCGTTAATTTTCCTAAATTAATTACCCGCCGAGGCGTGTGTTACTTGATCTATTTATAGTGATTAGTAGAGTAAATCTAAACAAAATTCATTGCACCCAGCCAAGCATAGCCTAGGTGGCATTTTATTTTAAACATTTTTAAACCCGTGACGAAAACAGGAAAGCAGCATAGGATACTGTTTTGAGTTCTTCCTGTTGTATTTATAAATATCTTTTCTAGTCAGGATTAAGAGGATTTCTTGAGTTTTCTGAGCACAAAGGCGGGGTATTATGTAAGCTGCTTCTTTCTGACTTGTACGCACGATCCAGTGCATAAAATAGATATGAATTCTATAAAAAGAGTTGCTTAGGTGTGAGACAGCACACACATTTTATAATAATTTGAAGAAGCAACCTGAATTCTAATCTTGATCTATGATCATCTGTATTTTTATAAATTTAGAATCAGAAAATCTAATTCAACCACCACAAAGTCGTTCAGTGTTACATGTTTCTCGTTTGAAAGCCCTTAAATGCACTTATAATGCTATAACGATTTCTGTGCGATCCATTCCTCAGGATTGGTTTTCCATGTTTTCTTTCAAGAAGTTCCGTTTCTATTCAGAACAACATTTAAGAAATATAAATCCGATATACTCAACTGGGAAAGTGGAACGTGGAGGTTTTGAAAACATTGTATTTGCAAAAAAAATTATGACGTAATAAAAAAATCATATCTTTATATCGAATGAACTGAAATAAACGATATAACGAGAAACACGGGTACAATCTAATTAACTCAACTTTGAAATGTTAGAAAGCCTGAAAGTTTTGTTTTTAATTTGAACGGGAAATACAGTGGAAGGACATTACTAGTTATGTTAGTTACTGGAGCCGCTTTTCTACACGTACGAGTAGTTAAATCTACGAGCTCACATGAAATTCTGTAAGCTAATTGTTTACCGAATTGTCACTAGACGTTCCAATAATAGCTATTGAGATAAATGAATTCCTACAATTGTCATATGTTAGTTTAAAATGCATAAAACCGTAAATGCAATATAAGAGATAAACTTACCAAACTATTGCAATTATAATAATAGAAAGCTTCTTATTTTAACTTTAATTAGTTTGATGGGCTGGAGAAACGCAAACTAAAATAAAAATGTATCACTTCAATCGAAATTCATTTTTTAAAATTTCATTTAAAAAAGTAGGCTTTTTTAAATTAATGTCAGTGTGTGAAGTGCCACTTTTTTTCACTGAGTGAAAAAAGTGACACTGCCTTTAATTTAGGAATGAAAGATTTTAGAGCCATATTATTTATTAATATGAATATTAATAGAACAATAATTAGAACAATTTGTAACATTTATTTCTGCATTTTTTAGTTCACTCATCATTTGATAGCTTGTGGATGGTTCCACAAGCCCTCGTTCAAGATTGCTTTGGTTTGAAATTTTATTAGGTGAAATTAGGCTTGGATTTGAATATTTAATGAAATTTAAAAAAATCTTATAGACAACTCGTGTTAGCGCGCTTATTTTTCACGCGTGTGGAAAAAAGTCGCACTTCTAACACTTGTAGTCTAAATAACTATTAGCATATAATTTTGTAGTTATATCTCCTTTTAGTTTGATATTTACACCCCTAATAATTTCATTCAAACCACATTACGTAGAATATAATACTGCTGGAATCTGTGATTTGAATCAGACACTTTCACTTTTGCACGTGCTATATCAATTTGTACTATAATAGTGCAAGAATGATAAAAAATACAAAAATGTGGTGGCGGAGTGAATTAAAATGGTATCTTTTGCACTAAAAACTATGCATAAAACTGTACTTTATTGCACTATTGTAGAAAATAGTTATTTATACAACGGTTATCTAAAACGTCACTTTTTTGCAGGCGGGAGAAAGTTGAAAGAATTATCTGAAGGTGAATCCTTTAAATCTCACAAGTACAAAAAACTTTAGATACCAGTTTTATATACAGTTATGCTAAAAGAGATTAAAAGGCGTCAACGTCATTTCATATTGAAAACTCATTAAAAATCATGTTAGGTATGCTTTCATTGTTTTAAATGAAAACTCACTAAGTGGTTTTCACAGAAGTGTGCAATACATTTTTTATTGCATAGTTTGTCGTATAACAAATTTATATGTGCGTCTAAATAGCATAAAAATTGTATAAATATCCTTACGTAACTAATATTGAGAACAAATTTATACGGAAAACTCAAACATTTGTGTCAACTGACCAGGTAAACTTGAATTTAAGAAATTAAGTTAAATTCGAGTACACATAAATGTCTCTTTTTTATGTTATTGTATAAACGTGTTATCAATGTTAGTTAAATAAATGTGTAGAAGAGGACGTGTATACAATGTTAAAAAGACAGTCATATAAATATACTTAATTAATTTAGTACCTACTCGTTTATATAAGAAAGTATCTGAAGATGCCCTAATTTGTTAAAGGCTGAAACATCGTGTTTTTGTTATGATTAATAGAATTTTCACTGTGCAGTATGGACTTAAATTAAATGTGAGTTTTAAATGAGAGTTAATAATTCAAATCGATTTATAACTAGGGGTAAACAAATCAGTTGCAACAAATTATTTATTTATTTGTGAGTTTATTTAAAATCGGTTTACAAACCTGTTTTTCAACGAGTTTAAAAAGCGGTCTTAAAACCGGTTTACAAACCGGTTTATTTATTTTTTTTATTATGTAATCAACTTTGAATCAGGTGACCAAACGATCCCCAAATTGATCGTCTAGTGTTTATAGGATGAACCCATAATCTTTTCTTTACTGCCTTTTAATTATTATTTTTTGAATTTGACGTAATACGATTAAAGAAAGAACGTACATCTTTACTGAAATAAAAGCACAAACTGATAAAATTTCTATGTAAAAGATGCGTTTGGTGTGAAACTGTTGACTGGTTAGACTTACTCCACTAGACGTGGCTAGACTTGACCAGTTTGGTGTGAAAATTAAAATAATTTTTGCTTGCTACGGAATTGTGCAGATGGCAGACAGCGTACCAGGCTGATACTACGTGGTTGTCCACGATCAATTTCATCGCTAGGTGTGTGTATGTACTCGTTTCCAGAATCTTCAAAGGGCTTGTTACCAGACATAGCTACACGACCGACGTTATAGCAACCAAACTTGTAGGCTAATATAGGTATAGTACGTATAGAATCCGGAGTTTTGTAGTTTTAAGAAATGGCAAGAAAATTCCTTTTAGAAGGTCCTGGACCTCTAAAATTTTGTTTGCGTATTAACAGGGTAGTAGATAAAACAAGGCAGGTACTTGAATAAATCTATGTTATTTTTAAAAAGCTAAAAAAGGAATACTTTTCCTGATATTTTCTAGACGTACTATATAATAACATTTTAAGCATTCAAATATTATTTTATAAAATGTTCCAGAAATGTGCTAGCTTAATTTTTTGCAAATTGTATAAAATCGCATTGGCCTTGATAATCATTTGTAAAACAATATTAAAAATAGTGTTAGCCTTGATTTGAACAAAAAAATGTAATCAGAGCAGGCTTGGAAATAATATAAAATGTAAGATCGAAGAAAAACAAACAATTGTAGAAAGGAAGCCAAGCTGTGAAGTGGTATTAATTTTGACTTCCCCAATAAAGAATTAGTAATACGTGAAGAAAATACCCTTTTCCCAATTGCGTGTGTTTGAAATTATTGCTATAACCTTTGGGTACGCTGTAGTAGGTTGCATTAATTCGTAGCACCTCTGCAGAGGTTTATAAAAGTGTTTGATTTGTGCATCGAGTGTTAGCTGTTTTTCCAAGATTGTGTATGACGTTCGAACAGTGTAATTGAAGTCCTGTGAGCTATAGGTAGGCAGCGACCTTCGTAGGAAGCAGTTGGAGATGTGAGACAACGACTGAATTAGAAGCGTTATCTGAGCGGTCGAGCAACAGGAATCGTTCTGCAGCGCATCATCGGATTGCATCTGCAGGTTAATAGAGAAAGACGGGCTCAGGCAACGTGGGACTTGCTGGGGGCTCGAGTTAAACCCTAGTTTCTATTGCAAAAGCAACAGAAAGGTTAGGAAAGTTTATTCTAAACGATTGAATTTAGCGATTTCCAAGTGGCGTCGGTTTTTCGCGCTCTTCCGGCAGACGCGTTATCTGTGTGTTTTTTTGTTTGTGACGTGTATTTATTTACTGTTATTGTTATAATCTACGCAAAGCTTTAATTACGTAATCACTGATAATAGCGAATAGCAAACTTGTTTTGTGAAATTGGGAGGTTGAATCGCCCAAGAATTTGATTCCCATTAGTTAAAATGTCCACTATTGTAACGGTCCCAGTGGTTAAAGGAGTATTGTTCGAAGCGTTGACAATTTTAAATTTATTAAAAAAACACCACGATAATTAAGCTGATAGCAAATGTAGGTACTTCAGTAATTTATACTAAATCAAGATAATACTTGCTAGGATGTAGAAACCCAACTCTTCGAGATTATAGAGTCATTTATTTAAATCTTATAATACTATCATATACACCCCTTGGCAATTGAAACTCTTTTATTTAAATACATTATAATAATACACAATAAGTAATTATAATCCATAACAATACATAAGTATTCAACTAAACTACAGATTTTTTCCAAACTTCCTTTCTCTTGGTGTTTTTATGTTTCGTTAAATAAAATGTTGCTTTGTGTTGACCTTTTCAAGTTCCATTCAATTTTCACATGAAATGTGACCTAAAATGAATGATCAAATCAATTTTACATCTAGTTTTCTGTGGCTCCACATAAACATAATATAACATCAGCCAACTCGAGCTGAAATCTATTTGATCACTCGATTGACTCGATATGCAATACCTAATTGATTGTTACATTTCTGATACGCTGCCAAAAATATTTATTTTAAGGGTTTACATTGTAAAAATACAGGTAGTTTTCAAATTAAGTTATTTGGTTTTTAATATAAAAGAAAATTGGTACTAGTATTTTAAAACGTCATAGTGCACCAAAATAAGATAGATATTAGTTAGTAAATGAAGTTATCTTAAGTATTAACCCATATCAGCTTGGTGCCAATCAAAAGAAATAATTTTTGAATGAGAGTGTAAACTGCCCTGTGGTTTATTGCATCTTAAGTTTTAGTTTTCTAGATAATGTCACAATTCGTTGAAAACCCCTAACCACATAAATATTTACAAACCGCTAAATACGTATTCCGGCAGCTAAGCTGTCATCTTCTGTAGCCTTTAAACAACTGTAAAATATTTGCATATGCTAGTTAACAGTAGTATTTCCAATATTACGTAAACTAATACTTCACTAATATTCTCAACCAGGGCACAACTTTTTGTTATGCGACCGATTCTTTAGTCCCGCCGAAAATATAAAGGATAAAGGAAAAATGAAAGAGTATAGTTACCTACAGATGGGAAGACGCTAGTTCACAAAGAAATTTATAGTAATAAATGCAAAGATTCTTATTTTGTAAACTGATTTAATAAAGGCTAAAATTGAGGTAGATATGGTCATACAATGTCCTGAAGGCTGCTGGATTTAACGAAAAATGCAATTTAATAGAATCCGGCTAAACGTTTTTTTTTTATTTTGTAACAATAGAAGCCTGCATAAAATTAAATACTATCGTCTGTGTAATTAAAATAATAAATTTATTGCAACGTGCTTTTTATATAATACATACAAGCCACAACAATGATTGGTATTGACATTTGTTTCTTATTCGGTTTAGTAATTTTCATAAGATACAAAACATGTATATTAGCAAATTTAAATAATATTTAGTAGCTTTACCGCTTGAATAGCATCAAGCTAGCAACAATTCGTTTGTAATTATTCCTTAATTTTTTTCTGGTGCCGCAGAAGTTTCTAATAAGATTGAGATCGGGACTAGTGGATGGCCAATTAAGAAGTTAATAGAATTGTCATGTAGTTGATTTTTCTTAGATATATGCGTTTAGTCTCTGTCAAGGTTGTCTTGTTTAGTTTTTCTGACCATAAATAAACGCAATGACTCAGCGGGTTTTTCTATTAATTAATATCGAAAAATCTCTATCAGTTATTAACCGTTTCTTTTCTGTGCTCTTACTAATGTCAACAAAAGCACTCGAAGAAAATTTGTTATGATGTCGGCATCAGTTTACATAGCTAACATATGCTATTTGTTATTTTTCGACAATTTTCATCGATTAAATTATTCTGTTTCTCATAAGAATTACTCATGTGTCTGAACTTATTATAGTTGCTGGGCGTTGGAGCTTCTATGACAATCATTACAGACAAACAATAGTAATTTATTATACAAGACGATAAAGTTAAATTTTATTGACGAGTGAATCGTATATGATTCAAGAGTGGATAGAAATAACTTTATCGTCGCTTATAATACAATATTTTTTTCTATAGCAAAAACTTTAACAATTTCAAAAGAAAATAAGCACAGTCATTTCAAAATGTCAGTAGCTATATTGGATTGCTACGATAATACGAAGATGTCATATTTAATTTAAACAAAAGTTAGAAAATTAAGTTACTTTGTCTATCCTTGATGTTAAAGTTCTACTTTATCTAGCCTTGCTGTTAAAGTAACGCTTGACCTTTTGTTTTGAGTTGATAAAAGCACACTTTAACATTTGCTATAGAAAAAAAATGTTCTATAGCAAATGTTAAAGTGTACTTTAATCGACTCAAAACAGAAGGTCAAGTGTTACTTTTACAGCAAGGGTAGATAAAGTAGCACTTTAACATCAAGGGTAGATAAAGTCTTTTTTTTACGTTTATTTAAATTAAATATTACAGCTTCGTATTATCCTAGCAACCCAATCTAGCTACTGAGATTTTAAAATGTGATTGACTTTCCTTATTTTCTTTTGAAATTGTTAAAGTTATTGTTATAGAAAAAAAATGTATTATATACGACGATAAAGTTATTACTATCCAGTCTTGAATCATTAACGTCTCGACTTCGTCTCGACGTTAAATAGATTCACTCGTGGATAACATTTAACTTTATCGTCTTGTATAATAAATTACTATTAGTTCAACCTAGATGTACAAACTATATTTTAATTACTCCTTAAATACCAATATTTTGCACATACTAATGTTATCCAAACCTAAAATTGATTTATTCATGTATAAAGAATATAAAACCAAGTGACTACTGACAATAACCAAGAGAAAGTTAAATGAGATGAGATTTCGTCATCCGTCATCTAGAAATTAAAGAATTAAAATCAGTTCTAAATCGTCGTGTTCATAATTTTTATTATCTGGGGGCACTTAAACCTCATTAGGGACCCGTTTTCGCTTTCCAATGGGCTCCTAATCCAAACATTAAACACAATGTCCTCTATCGGAAGCCCGTTACTAACCACTACAAAAACTGAAACTGGGACATCTGGCAATCCTAGCTGCCCATCTCCACATAAGAAGAAAAAGCCAACATCCTGTTTCGGAGGTATACACAGGCTGGGTATCTGAAATCTTTGATTGATACTACCACTGGGATTTCCATATTACATTTCACAGGTGACTTTTGTACTGCTACTTTCATTCGGTTTATGGGCTCTGGGGTGTTCAATAAAATTGTTACTGTTATAAAAGTAAAATGTTTGAGTAAGTTTAAGCAGTATGAATAAAGATACAGAATTTTTAAATAAAATATGTATTTCTAATATTACGGTACCATAGTACTTAGTTAATAAAAAGAATGAATATTTATATTCCTAACTTATAAAATAGATCAATCGCAACTTACATTCTGAATGGTAAAACCTCATTAAAAAAGAGTATAGTAATTAACCAACTTTTCAAGATACATATATGTAAGGTGATGTGAATGGTACAGCACCAAATAACATGAAAGTGAAACTGGGCGGAACACAAGGACAGGGAAAGGTTTGGTTGCCACTGGACAAAATATAAAGGTATCAGAATTGTGATCAAAAACGGAAGGGAGAAGTATCAGAATTAAAATATTTGAATTCTTCAAACAATTCTATCATTTTTATTTCTGGCACATTTGAGAAAAAAATCCCCACGATACATAGAAGTTGAGCAAAATAGAGACCCAGCTCATGTACATGTACGCTAGCTTCGAAATGGCATTGTTTCTCAACAATATTTTGAAATCATTAAAAACCTTCTTTTTACTATTACATAATTTTGCCTTATGGGATACACAAAATAGGAAAACCCAAAAATTATATTTAACAGAAAAACAAAACTGTTCACTGTAGACACGTAATCTGTCAGAATCGAAAAATGTTTATACAGGGAATTTATTTTAATAGTTAAAATAAGCGTTTCCGTTTCTATGCCACCACTTAATTATACAGGTCATTTCCATAGTTATAAATGAGACCAATAGATTAGAGCAGAAGTTCCCAAACTATGGGTCGCGACCCACCAGTGGGTCGCAAGCGAATATTGAGTGGGCCCTAATGGGCGATTCGTCGCTGTATAAGACATGAATAAAAAATAGGAAGTGATAAATTTGATATTTCATTCAGCTATTTATAATTCCTAAAAATAGTTTTAATCGTAACCAGTTAACGAAATTCTGGCTCTCAGTTGCTGCTAACCAGGGCCGTAACTAGGTATATGCCGAGTAAGCCCCCGCTTACAGGCGCAAGCGGCAAGGGGCGCCAAAATTGCACTGAAAAGATAATTTCTTCCGCACAATAAAAAAACAAACATTTTTGAAAAATTGTACATAAAAATTACAAAAAAAATGTTTAGAACGTCTTTAATACATAAAGAATGCTGCAAGAAAAACAACTTTTGCTGGATTAAATTAATGGTTGAAGTCTTCAAAATTATCTACAAAATAGGTAAAAATTCCTTAATGTTGCTAACAATACTGAAACACTTAGCAATGCAAATCACATGAATTTGGAAATTAGAATTGTGTTTTATCATTTTGGTTTTTGTTCTTATTTTGTTTGTATTGTATTGTATTATTTTAAAATTTACTAGTTGTTTATTTTTAAAACTTTTGAATTAAAAATGTTGTAGATATTTTTGAATATCCGAAGATAAATGTAAAAGTCGTAGTACAGTAATATTAGTATTTTTGTCACATGTATGGTTAGTGTACTGAGGGGCGCAAAAATGTTGGCTTGCTTACAATAAAAGATTGCCTAGTTATGCCCCTGCTGATAACTATCCTTGCCTGTTCGATGAAGCTATGAAAGTCCTCCTCCTCTTTACTACCTCATGTGAGGCCGGATTTTCGGCTATGGTTAACATTAAAACTAAATACCGAAATAAATTGGATGCATCAAACTCACTGCGTTAAAAGTAACTAAAGTTGAAATTGATGCTAAAACTGGAATGAAGAAAAATCGGAAACAAATACATCCTTCCGATTGAAATAACTTTGTAAGCAAACCTTGCAGGTGTAGGTATTTAAGTAACAAAAAAAAATATTTAAGTTGTGTTTCTTATTTCAACAGTCTTTCATTCATATTGGTAACACTTATAAACGAAAAAAAATTCAATTAGAACAAATAAGACAGCATTAAGTAGTTCCACGATTCGCCACTAGGGAATCTGAGCATTACCAATATTTATGCCCTCTTTTCTCTAAGACAGCTAAAAAGTGGGTCCCAAGATTGGAAATTTTTGTTAGATGGGTCGGAGCCCAGTCAACTTTGGGAACCACTGGATTAGAGCGTGTATTTTACGAGTTAACGTAGGAATTATTACTTGTCAAAAAACAATTAAAAGTTATTCTAATGTATACCACTGAAGGAAAAATACAACACACAAGTTGTTTCTACCTATCTACTTTTTAGTTGCATACCTACATTGCGGTAACAAAATTAAAGTTTCTTATTAGCAAGTACCTAATTCAAATTCGTATGTTAACTCGTAAAATAAACGCTCTAATCTATTGATTTCATTGGTAACTATGGAAGTGACCTGTACGATTAAATGCAGGCATAGAAACGAAACTGGTATGTTAACCATTAAAATAAATTTACTGTATAACAATATACTGGTGAGTTTATATTGCAGACTATAATAGCGTTGTATATATTGTCATAATTTTTATTTCATTGACTCAGGTACCTGGTACTCCACATGCTTAGACATTGTCCATAACAAACAAAACAAACAATAAAGTAAACACTAGAGCGGTGTAAATAATGCAATAAAGTAACATTGGGCAAAAAACGCAGATATTGATTGAACCTTCGGGTGATGCCGTGTAGGTTGAAATTACATTTTCTGACATTCTATAAATGTCCTTTATCACCTAGTGTTGTAGCTAGGGATGGGTATGCCCCGGTGCAGGAATCAAAATCAGCACACAAGTAAACCTGTTCTTAACTTTTTATAAGTTATTGTATTTCGAACGTGCATACTTTGAGACGTTTTTCATATATTCCAAAATAATGTATTTAAAAAACACCAAAGCCAGAATAAAAGTAAATGATGTCCAAACTGAGCATTTTTACACCTCATGCGGCGTACGCAACTTTTCAATGTCCACGTTTTTTATGCAAAAGGTTCTAGAAAACTGGAAAGGATGAATATCTATCAATGGAGAAAAAAAAACACTAATCTTGTAACGATAGCTCCGAGGCAAATGTGCATGTCGCCATCTTGATACATTTTATCTCAGTATTTTAGTGCAGGAATTAAGTGGGGCTAACGTGGATCCGAAGAACCTACCTGGCTTGTGCACACGGTGCCGGTTCAAGTGACTTGCACAACCAGCTTTTCCTGAACCCCCGACGGAACTTCGGGGCTGGTTTGTGACTTCGGTTTCCGCCCGCAAAATGTCTTGTCTTGACCTGGTGAATGTTTGGCGCCAGTTCAAGTGACGAGTTTTCACCTAACCCACCGATTTGGACACCGGTGCTGGTCCAGGTGACGTGTCCATCTTTTTCGTAGCATATTTCAACCACCCTGTATACTATAACTTGAAACTCTCAAGGGAAGTTACAAGTCTGGGGCGTTGAACACTACATGAATTATCCGTCTTCCTGGCGGCGTCCAGAATTTAACTGTATACACGAATTCACGAAGCGGCTGCCGAAGTAAACAAATCCGAAATCGTCCGTTACAAAATTATAGTAGCGCCCAACTCACCTTCGAAATTCACGAACCTAGAGCACTCTTATCACCCAATAATGATAAATCAGTTTTAATACAACGCCGCAAATATTGACACCGGTAATGTTTGTTCTGTTCACAGGATTAAAAGGTTAGCCAGAAAAATATAATCACACTTGTACATAAATAGACATTTTGTTATACTTTATTAAGAACAGTATTTTATTTTGTAATATATGAATATTAATAGACATTTACTTTCGATTAATTTTCTTTGGATGTGTCAGCAGGCCATGGCCCACGCATAGAGCTATCCGAGGCCCAAGAGCTGGGGAAATAAAGAATAATTTCCCCCGTCTTATTACATTTTTGTAACGCCCGGGCAGAGACGTTACAATTTGTAATATCCAGATGACACTCTTCTGCTGGCAAGTGATGAAAAAGAAATACATGCCTTCATAGAACTAGTAGAAGAAGAAAGTGCCGCCTAGCATTGGAATTAGGAACCACTAAAACCAAAATTATGGTGGTGGATACAGTCTAGACCTATTAACAATAAACCGTTTTGAATTAGTCGATCTACTGGCAGTATAGAACCAGAAATAAGAAAATTACTAATGCTACTTTTAAAAAATTAACAAAAATCTGGGGAGATAATAGCATATCAGGGCGAATAAAAATGAGATTAGTTGGATGTCTGGTCTTCCTAATTCTAACTTGTGGTTGTCGCTCTTGGACCTTAAAACAGAAAGAGCGAAACAAAATGCATGCTGTTGAAATGTTCTCCTGAAGACAGATGTAACTACTAGAACTGGATATTAAACGCCGCTCACTCAGTGAAATATAGTTACGCATAATGCGATATTTTGGGCACGTAAGGAAAGAGGTTCTACCAATATAGAGAACTTGATAATACAAAGTAGAGGTATCCAGAAGTCGAGGTCGTTCATCAACTTCTTGGATTGACCAACTAACCAAAATTACCAGGAACACTATGCACACTATCATCACAGAAACGCAAGATAGACACAAGTCGAAAAATATAGGGACATCAAATAAATTTCAGCTCTAGAATGTTGTGGCTACATATAATTTAAAATGGAGCTACACCACTCTAAACCTGATATTTAATTGATCATCAAATACAGTAGAAACACCTTTAGCCTTTCTTCTTCTACCACTTTCTTCTAGGCTGGGTGGTGCACCTACTTTTCAAGTCCTTCTGCAGTTTCTTTTCTGTCCCCTCCATCTCAGATAAACTCTTCAGTCTATCTTTAATCATTATTTGGATCAGTTCCTTTATTAAAGTGAATAAATAGTTGTTCATCATATTAGAAAGCAAAACCTGTCTCCTCTTTCAATGGTTTATTGGTTTGTGTGACAAAATTAAAACGAATGCAAGTTCACTGTCAAAATGAATGATGGCACATCCAAGTCAGACAATGCGCCATTCAAAATTGCAGTTTTAGTTAAAGAATTGGCTTTAAAATATTTAACATCAAGCGAAAATATAAGATCCAGATGCTGAAAACTGTTGTGATTGTTCTTTGAAACTTAAACAAATTATGTATTAATTTATTATAGTTGGTGCAGAACCGATAATAAATTAACTTTTTCAAGTCAGTGTAATTTCAGGTTCATGTTTTTTAATGACGGCGCGTAAGTTTTGCCCATAAAAATTACGTATTTCGGAACAAGTAACTTAAAGTCGTTTTAACTATAATAAATATGACTTGAAAGTAATTGCTACTTGACTATAGGGTGGCGGGAACTGCAAATATGTTAGTTTAAAGTTATATTTACTTTAAAACAGTGAAGGGAACAGTAGCGCCACATTAAAGTCCCGACAGAGTTTGCCTATCACAAATTGCTTGTTTCAAGATCCCGTTACCACTTTATGGTTCCACCTGGAACTTTAACCTCTACAATTTTTAACCTACATTTTCTTCAGATGACCACACGGTGTCGCATACATAGTTTATGTGTTTTATTGAAAGACAGAAAATAATGTTATGGCTTCACAATACTAAAATGTTGTTTTACAGTGCTGTTAAGGTTATTTGCCTTTACGAGCTTTAATTTTCTATAAAAGGTCTTAGAATGTCGGTTTCTTTTTGTGACCAACCCTGCATTTGTATAAATATAGCAATTTGAAATTGCCAATAGTAGGAAAACACACTTCACCATAATTCTATCAATGTTAGGTTCTAGGTAATGAAGGTTACTTTATAGCGAATTTAGACGGTGCCACGCGCTTTATACGTATTAATTGTGTACAGTGGCGTTCCATTCTATAGGTAGCGAAAACGTTCACAACTTTAAAGGGACAGTAGAAGTATCCAAAACGTCGCGACAACTATTAAAACTAATTCAAAGCGGTTGCAACCTTGAAGCCACATTTCAGTAGCATAAATTAGTTGCCGCTACCATCATTCGCCACCTTCAAATTCTTAAAACTGTAAGGTCGTCCCAGAAGTAACCACGACGTTTTCAACATCGGGTAAGCGACCTACAAGTCCTACACAACTTCAAATTCACCATTGGTGATGAAAACTACGTGGCAGCAGCTATCGATTTGTTATATGAAGTTATTTATACATCAAAGTCACAGTTGTAGTGGCGGTTACGTAATAGTTACTGATTTGTAGTTCCAGTCTCGGATACGTGTACTTTCGTGCTAGTTGCAAAATCACTTCAGATTTAGTGCAAACTTTACTGTCGCCTAAAATCTCTAGTTTACAAAGCTGTACTGCAAACTTGTTGAAAGCAACAGAAAGGTTAGTAAGAATTTAAAAACAGCTGCAAACTCACTGAATAGTTGCCGTAACCACCGCAACGTTGGAAGTTTATCAGAATATTTGAAGTACACTTGTTAAAAACTTACTGCATATTTACTGGACAGCTACAATTTTGCTGAAAAATCGCTTCAAGTCTTCCTCAAACTTATTGAACAGTTGCAGATTCACCGAAAATTAAAATAACTGCAACCTATATGCAAAGGTGCTGAATATAATTAACGTTGCTACAACACTACAAAGTGGCTGAAAATTAGCTACAAACTTTGAACTATTGCGGTGTTTGCTGATGGTAATAACTTACTGCAAACTATTTATGTCTCGCCAAATGTTTCACGAAAACGTCAATGGAGCACACTTAATGCATCTCACTTCCCCTTGTTTTTCTGATTGTGCATAACGTTTTGAATTGGGCCTTACGATAAAGGATTTCTCTGTTTGGCAACCCTTACGAGGGAATATTGACAAGTAGTTAACTCACCACGGAAAGAATAACTTTTTAAATCTATACACTTAGCGCATTAAACAAAATACTTTACTTGTTCTATAAATTTATCTTCAGCTACATCTCTTTATTTGAGGAAAATTTTCTAATTTTCAAATATTTTTCTAATATTAAAGACAGATGATAATCAGATTGCGCTAAATCCAAAAAATAATGTGAGTGGTCTAAGAACTCTGCTCTCAGTTACTTAATTTATTTCATATTTACAGTGTACTGTAATGTGTACCGTAACCAAGAAAATGTGACACAAGGTGACCACATTATTTTTACTCATTGGCACTTAATTTTCATTAAGTTGTATCTAAAAATCTAAAAATGTGACACAGTATGGAATAAAATGTACGTTATATGTCTGGGAAATGTTTCACAGTACTCGTTTTGAAATTCTCCTTCGTCGCCTCTTCCATAAACATTAAACTCGTAATGTAAAAATTACCTTACTTAGTTTCGTAAGGAAATAAAAATGATTTTTAAAATTTCTAAAACATCGCGGACAATGAGGAGTCGTATAATGATACATTGAAGGCAACATCGACGATCTTGGAGAATAAAATTGTGCACTGCATTGACGTTTTCTGGAGTTTTTTTACAGAGGTTGGTCTTACCAACTAAAGAGCAAGACCAACGCTCTCTGACGTCACGTGCTCATGACGTCGACTAAAGTAGGCCGCGACGTGAACTTTGACTACAGCTCATAGCTGCACGTTGATTGCAATTAATTGCGGATTATTATAATTGATCTCTTTGTAATAGACAAGTTTCTTAATGCCATCGTTGGTTTCTGGTGCTGTGCGTGTAAGTTTCGCACAAATAAACACGTAAGTTGCCGTCACAGGTCATTGTATCGTCACCGTAATGGCGATTTGCCAGCACAGGTGCCGATTACACCGAGGCAAAAGGGCACGTGCCCCGGTTGGGTTGTTCTAGGGGGGTTCCTCCTGACATATTTAAAACTTACAGCTGCAAGAAGAAACGAAGTAGGTGCAAATACTGAACGTCTTTTATTGCGTTTGTCTCAGCATGAAACTGTTTTTTATTTCATTTTACAATAAAGGAAGTATTGGATTCACCCCAAAAATTTGAAATTGAGTTTTCAACAGATGTTCACGTTGTAGAGTTTCCTTAACCCAAAAAAACATGTTTTTGTTCATTGGTCTGTCTGTGTGTGTATGTGAACAGAATATCTCAAAAAGGAAAAGAGGTATGGCGTTGAAACTTCATATATAAGTTTTAAAGAAAATCGCATAACCGGAACTATGGTGTTTACTCTTGTATATTTGAGTGTTTTCAATTTTTTCAAAAGCGGCTCTAACAATTTTTTTCAAACCGTACATTTTTATTACATTTTTAATTGTGTATTGATTTTCCAGTTGAATACCTCTAAAATGAGTTAATTTTATTTTTTGTTTGTTTTTTATTAACTCCTATTTTAAATAGCACACCGGTATATTATTACATTTTTGAATTCGGCTTAAAATTTTAGAGAAAATTTGTCTTTTCAACTAACGCTCTGTTTTATACGGTTTCTGTTGTAATTGAAATTTTTGAAAATTTTTAACAAATGTTAAAATGTCGACTAATTACAAGATCACTGTAAAAGGAAGTTGTGTGCGTGTATCACACCAGATTTTTAAAATTAAAAGTAACAATTCTTATGTTTGCAAAAATAAAGCCATTAAATTCAGAGCTTCAAAAACCTATATCCAGTTTTCAAAGGGCTGGCGTTATTAGAAATAACATTATAGAAACCATTATTATTTTTTGTTTTTCTACTGCTGGGAATTGTTAATTTTTTATTGAGGAAGAAATATTCAGCCGATAATTAAAGAAGTTTCTGGATTTAGCTAAGTTTAAAAGTTGTCATTTCTTTCAATTATGGATGTTTGTGAATTTAACAAGAAGCGGCCTCATGAGTTGGAGATGTTCAGAAATAATTAACTTTTAAGAATCTTTTTGACAATTTGAAATTGTACCCTTTAACAGGAGTTTCTCCGGTTTAATGAGATTAAAATCATATTTGGGCTCCACAATAAGATAGGACAGAATACATAATATATCGCTTCTAAGTGTTCATAGATAGTTACCATTTAGCATCAACGGGGAAGACATAACAAATTAATTTATCTGTCGCACAAACATCCGTCTTTTTATGTATATAAGGTGCAACTCGATTTTATCAAAAACGGCCTATATACAAAAGTATCCAGTTCTTTTTTGTTTTTGATATACCTACGGGGTGTTCAAGTTTTATAAAAAATATTGCCCGTTTCTTATAATGTCCTTATTAGTTATTTAATTTTGAATTACAGCACTAATAATTACTAGAAGACAAACGACAAACAAATAGTAAATAAAACTAACTTTAAACACATTTAAAGAATCTGTTTATCAAGTTATTCATACGACACTATTATTTCAAGGTCGAACAATCAAACGGAAAAATTACAACCCTTCAATAAAATGTAAAAAAGCTATTATATAAAAAAAATCAAACATAAAAAGAAAATAAAATCAAACAAAAAGAATCCCAAATGAGAACATTAACCAATATTAGGGACAGATACATAAACAAAGGAAGGGAAAATTAAAAATTACCCGTAAGAAATAATACATCTCTTCAAAACTGGTTACCTTTCCAAATAATCAACATTTTCACAATTCACAACTGTCTACAATTTGGAGCTATGGACAATTTTGTTGGCGAAATCATGTAATAAAGAAGGTTACCATCTGAATACACATACATGTTTAAAACAGATCGAAATTTTAATTGTCCTTATGTCCTACATTATTTTAACAAAATTATTTTGTCTCTGATGAAGCTAACCAAGTCTTAGCGAAACGTTAGATATTATGAATAAATAAAGAATTTTTTAATTATATGTAATTGACTTAAACGACAAAATTTTATTTTACGTTTGAAAGAAAAACAAATCTTATTAGCTGATTTTAATCTCTAGATGTTGTAGGATAGATAGTGTCTGTGAGAAAGGCAGAACACCCACTGGTGTTCCGTATTGCGAACAGTCATATATCTGTCTTATCATTCTTACAGTCCTTATTAGTGCAGCTATTTACCAAATTTGGTACGTTCCAGTTGGTTTAAATGCTAAATAATTTAAAACAATTGCCAAATGTTGCTTTATTGGTTGATCAAATTTACCCCAAGGACCTGTGAAAGACAGACTGTTTGAGGCTTTCGCAGTTACTCGAATTATTCTTGTTAACATAGAATTTCGACTTAGACCGCGTAGTCTTTGTGGATAAACATCCAGCATTCTCTGGCTTAATATGCCTTGCACCTTGTGAACTCGAGAAAAATCCCGTGCTCCCATATTGACTAACGTTTCGCAAGACCTTGCATCTTGCATCATCAGAATGAGAGTCGCACTAAGAACTGAAGAATTGAATTTGAATTTTCAAAGTTTATTCAGCTAGGTCTATACAATAGCTAATTATAATAACCATTTAGGGGACTACCCCTTTTCGGCTTTGTACAAGAATTATTTGGACTAACAAAAGAAAATCATTTTAGTTTAACTTAAGATATTGCATATTTACAAATATTTTTTTAAACTTAAGATATGATATTGCATGCTTACAAAATAAAAATTAAACTTAATATATTGCATTTTACAGGAGTTGGTATTAAGATATTGGATTTAACAAATATACAAGAAAATTTACAGAGATATCGGGATCATCGGAGGTTGAGGGGAACGTTTTCTAAGATGTCCTGAAACTCCTCGGGAAGATCTTCGGCGTCGCCGAGAAGGATGGCGGGGAGAAACCTCTTCTTCGTCCTGGGTCTCCTGGTTTGGAATGCTGGAGTCCTGTTGGTGGTGACGGTGTGATGGTGGTCCTGCTCTATCGCTCGTTTCACGCATCGGCCTCGGAGTTCGGAGAGTCTGCCGTCTATAGGGGGGATGCCAGCTAGGTCGCAAACCTCCTGAGAGGGATGAAACCAGTTCAGGTGCAGCATCTTGCTGGCGACTGCTCTCTCCTTTGCCCTTAGCCTCTTCATGCAGGAGCGAGATAGAGCGCTGAAACAGATAAAACGGTAATCAATAATAGGTCTAATAAATGTGTTCTAGGTATGGATGAGGGTGCGAGGGTGGCAGCCTCCAAGGCTGTCTCAGAGCACGGAGCGAATGGCACTCCTTCTTTGAATATAGTCGAGGCATCTTTGAAGCTCGGGGAGCCAGCTCAGGGTGGAAGTGAAATGGACCCCTAGATATGTGACTGAAGTGGAGAGCTCTAGCCTAGAGTTCCATAATGTTAAAGCGACGTTGTTGGGGTCCAGTGAGGGTCTGATGTGGTGATGTGGGTTTTGAACAAGATGGCCTGGGTTTTGTTCGGGTTGGGTTTGATTCTCCAGCGCTGAAACCAGCGTTCGAGGATCAGAAGTGACGGGGTGAGACTAAATGTTCAAACTCGCTATGAACATTTAGAAGAGATATATTATTTATTCTGCCATATCCCATTGTAGAGCTCAAATTTTAATTTCCTTAAACAGGGGAAACCTGTCGGATTTCTATTATCATCACCGAGTAATGAAAGCGTTCTTTTCTCCCCCAATTACCCCCCTGGATTTAACACTGATTGCTATGTATTTCTAAACAGAAAGTTTTCAAGTTTATTAACTGTTCAATCGGTGAAGATTTAGAAGAATCCTTTAGGTTCTACAAAACGTCAACGATTTGATAAAATCGCAACGGTAATTTACGTGCCCTGGGTAGTATAGATTCTTCCAATCTCAGTTTCTAAAAATGTGTCTTACATTTTTCCTTAAATCTCTATTATCTATAATAGTTGTCACTCCAGTTCTTTGGTAGGTTTTTGAAGCTCTGAATTTAGTAGCTCTATGTTTACAAACACCAAAATTGCGACCTTTAGTTTCGTACTGAAACACATACATCAAAAATCCTCCAGCTTTTGCATCTCTGTAGTTTTTGGGTAGCTGAAATTTTAGAACGTCGGCTACTTCGTACCAACCTTTGTTGCATTTGGTATAAAAGTAATAAAGTAACCATATTAACTCAAAAAATTCACAACCATAATACATTCGATAACCAGTAGAGATTTAATAATATTTTTATAATGGACTTTTCTCGTATTTTTTTGAAAATATCAAGAGGCGCAGCCCCACTAGATTAACCCATCCGGGACACGTGTTCCTTTGTCCTGGTGTAGTCGGCGCCTATGTACCAAATAAATATATAAATAATATCCTATAATAAGAAACTGTAAACATAACTTTCGATGAATTGATCACGTTGATGATTTTCTATTATGACGTTTGGAAAAAGGTTCCGAAGCGCGTTTCGTCTCTACAAAACGTACCAAAATGTCGCTCTGCTGCGGTCTGGCCCTATTATACCACTGGTGACGAATATATTGTAATAGCCTTCGCCGTTTAAAATATAATAATAGGGTTTTTAAATAAAATAATTATGGCAAGGGATACTACACTTTATAAATTGTTAAGTTTCAACTGAAAATCCGCCTGTCAAACTCAGGGCAAATTAAAAGAATATAATATTTATTACCAAAAATAAATAATTTATTGCTCTTTTCTTATTTTATTTATATGCAATAAATTAGGGCTTAGCTTCGGTGAACATGAAAAAGTTCTTAACTCAGGATGTCGGTTCATAAAATTAGGTAAAAAAAACTTTGTATTACAAATTATTTTTTGTATGACAATTACTTTCAATTATTAGGGCAGATGCACAATTTCCATCTGACAATTATAACCTCTAAAATTGACTGCCACAACAAAAATGATCTGTGGTCGTAAGAAACAGGGTAAAATGGAATTTTAAACCTAAATGGCAAGGAAGCATCAGGTAAACACGATTAAGTCTGTAACGTAGCAACTGCTAACCTCGTTTTGTTTCTAGTGTAACGTCAAAACTCACGTGCGGTCGCTTTGTGTTCTATATCCGGCAAAAACTGAAAATTTCGCGTCAACTTACTATTTTTAGAGACGGTATTTAATTTACTCGAAGCTTGGCGTACCTGGACAACTATAAACTGGTGCTACACCTCGTAGACAGTCTGAACTTGAAGAACTCCACGAATTCTGGGGCTGCTGCAATGGCTTCCTGTGAAATCCTACTTTAATTGGATATCTTTTGGACGTTGGATACAATTTCCCATGACGCTACGGGAATTACGCACTTCTACACCCACGGATTCATTAAGGTCCTCTCTACGCGTAGCAGACACTATTTTTACTGGGCGATGCTGCTTACTTATGGAAATGGGCTCCCAAAGTTACTCGCACCTGAACGAATCTTGCTGTTGGCTAAACTGCTATATTTGGACCTCTTAACACATGGAAAACTTCACATACAACTGCTATCACAAAATACTTTTTATTTATAATTTAAAGCGATAAAAGGTAGAGCTCAATCTGTACCCAGCATGTCAAATTTTAGTTTGTTTGGTAATTACAACATAAGACTGTCTCGTAACTTAGCAACTAGATTTTCATGTGTTATAAAAGAAATTAGGATTGATAACCTGTTTGACCTTCTGGACTACAGTTTTGATGTCATGTCTTTGCCTAACTACTAAAATTGTCGACTGCACTTTGCTCTGTTTTTAAATCACTTTGGTTTATAATGCACTGATACACTTGGAGTTCGTTTAGCATCTAACTAACTGTCTTTCTATCGGTTGCCTTATATTTTTCCATTGCTCTATTGCAATAATTACTTTGCTAGCATTGTTTCATTTACCTTTCAGTTAATATGTCGTTTGCTGGCTTCTACACTTTTACTTTCTGTACTTACCAAATCATTCTGTATCATTTTATTCACATTATGTTTGAAGTAACTAAACTCAAATCCATCAGTTACAAATTAAATTGCATCGGCCCTTCCGAACATTTATCATATCTGAAATTTTGAAAGTAACCCTGTCGAAACCTGCCTTATTTCATGCTAACTTTAATCCCTTACATTAGTTGTTACTGCTGCTCATATCACGTGCATTTATTAATGTAAAGTTCTGATTATCGTGCAATAAATAAAATATTTAATTCTGTGCTCATGTTGACCTTATTCATTTTGTTAATTAGGCAATCAGAATTGCTGTGGGCAGTAAACCATTACGTTACTATATTGGTCCATTCCCTTTTTTAACTTTTCTGTTTATTACCTCCTGGTTTCTGAATCGCTCATAACGAGAACAAATAATCATAACAACAAACTACTCTAGTAATTTCAGTGTCCGTAGGTATGTATTGTTCTTGCAAACGTATATACAAATTCTTGACATTTTTTCAATTGTTTACTTTTAACTCTTTGAACCGTTTCTTTGTCCGGCCGCCCCTTAACTAGGGGCATGCAACGGATTGGCGGCCCAGCGGGTTGTCTTCCGAGTGAAAATTTTGATAATTTAATCCTAAAATTGATATTTTAGGCTATCCTGTAGTCCTGAGTATAAACGCGTGGAAATAAGCAACCTGACGTGTTTTATTAAATTTTGACTTAATTAGCTATTTTAAATACGTATGTATCAAGAGCAAAAGTTCATATTTATGGCACACAGTATGAATTGTGCTACGAGTCGCAGCCGACATGCAAAGTGTCATAAACACAGTTTCTGCTCGTGTTACATACAATATTTTGTCTACGATCTAACAACAATATAAAAAAAATCTGTCACGGATTTTTTCTGTCACACGGTATTAGATATTCTAGGTTTTTTCGACATAGAAATTTATGACAAACCATGTGATTTTCATTTTCATTCCACGTCACTAATGGTACCATGCAATAAAAATGCAATTCGCACGCAAGAACATGCGAAAACGCGAAATAGAACAAATGTGCCTTAAATAGCAGCATAAAAATATTTAAAAATGTGCATGGAAAATCATTCTAAATTAATACATACTGCAATATTTATTATTACAGAATGCCTTGTAATCTGCACCGGAGCATTATCGAAGGTGAACTCAAAATAATAAAATAAATTTAAAATATTCTCGATGACAATTTATTATACCTTACTTGTTATTGCAATTGTACTCTTTGTAACATCGTGAATTAAAGTTCAAAATCGAGAGGTTTAATGTCCCGGCAGCCATTGTGCAGGGTGGCAACCCTGGTACTAGCTTATAATGTTATGAATATACAGGGTGTCTCAAAATTGACGCCCGTGCTTCTGGGATTTGATTCAGGGAGCTAAAGGAACTCGAAAATAAAGAGTGGAAAATTTTCCGTTTGTCTTTTGTTATCGAGTTATCAATTAAAAACAAAAATTTAAGATATAAACTTTAAACTTTATTAAAAACGAATAATATTTGAAAACAAGTTATTTTACACATCTGTTGTCACAAAATGTGTTCAAATAGGTTGCCCCCTACTTTAAGCAAACATTCGCACGATTTATCATTGAAGTACGAACGCTCTGTAGCATATTTTCGTCAATTGACGCCACAGCAGCGTGAAGCGAGCAACGACATCTTCAGGATTCACAACAGGTAAGCACACAAAACCGAAGGAAATACTTATCAATACGACAGAACGATTAATAAATATTTAACATTGCCATAGCCACCTTATTGAATTATGTTACACAACAAATTAGAGCGACCGGGTGATAGAAGTTATTATTTACATTTTCATCAATAAGTCGATAACACATGACAATCGAAAAGTTTTTCACTCTTCATTTTCGATTTCTTTTAGCCCCCTGCATCAAATCCCAGAAGCACGGGCATCAATTTTGAGACACCCTGTATACCTAATAAGAATAACAGATCGAAATAATTTTTTGAATGGTAGATATTGATTCGAAATGGTTAAGGAAATTGACAAACACAACGTTTTTTGACTGATACTTTGGAGTAGCACTTGCAAACGGTTATAGTTGTTTCCATGGTAACAACAACTGCTTTTGGTGGCAAGGCCAACTATTTGTCGATATCCCCTCGTATAATCCTAGTTCATAGCGAAATAATGCGAGGAAATCAATGAAGCATTAGTAAAAATTAATCGGGGATGTCCTTTGCTTAATCCCGCACGGGTGCATTGGTTGTCGGAGCAATTTTTTGCGATCCCTTCCGTCCGAACAAAAGGCAGAAATAAAGGGCTGCCAGCGACGAGCGGCTCCGGTAGTTGTCGAAGAGCCCTTACCATAAACAATGTGGCGGAGCCCCACCAGATACCAGATCGGCCGCCTGTCTGTTGCAGTCCCGTGCAGCCGAATAGCGCAGCGCGCGTTGTGCGTCCCCGGTTTGTGCGTTGTGCGTGCCGCTGCTTCCGATCACCATGTGCGGAGTAATTAGAATTTTTTTCCGCCGCGCCGAGTGACTTAGTGCTTTTGAAACTTTAGACTTTCGCCGTTTCGTGGATAATCTAGCCTGGTGCAGTAGCTGTTAGGCCTGTTAGGTAAGATTTGTTTGGTTTGACGTTTGCTTAATTGCACGGTGCCCTGCGGCTGTTTAATCGCAAGAACAGGTGTTTTAGCGATTTTTCCAGGAGGAGAGATGGAGTTAGTCCAGGTTATCGTCCCGTTAGGATCTGATATTTACATACGGTTTTTTGTTATCTGCGGCGCGGTGAATCAAGTTGTGCTTATCCACTAATCAAGCATTGGCTGTCATTCTTCGGCGTTATCATTTGAGATTTACAACAGGTGAATATTAATTATGCCAATGATTTACGGACTGTCGGTTTTTTGTGGCGTTTGATGCAGGACCGGTTGCAAGTTTAGATGCGATCGAATTACTGCGTGGGCTTTTCGGAGGCAGCGGTGCAATAAAATGCACGAGTACTTTATTTGCTGTTTTATGCCGCATACGATTAGTCCCAAGATAAAATCGCAATTGGTTCCTACAATCTACAATGCGTATAGAGATTCCCAGACTTGTTGCAATTATTTAAGCCTCAACTTAAATGATGATAATAAAAATAGCATTGCTAAATCTTGATTTCTTACATACTTTTCAAAAAAGTCATCTCGACAGCGATACTGTCACTTTTAACATTTTAAAATCATTATTTATATCAGGCAAGCCGGTAATAGTAGTTTCGTTAAAAGATGCTGTGTGTTTCCAGAAAAATGAACTTTTCCATTACTTATATTGTATATATTTTCTGATGCAACGAATTCAAATTTGACTAGACAAATGTACCACAATATTTTGATGCCATACAGAGTTATTCAATTTTATGGCAGCGCATTAAGGATCATTGAGACATACGAACATGGATAATTAGCCTAAAGTGGTGCATTTTACTGCTGAATAACATTTAAAAAGCAATTGCAACTTGTAGTAATTTTCGAATTTTACAAAAAATGCAAAATTTTGATTTAAATTTTTTGGTTATAAGTCGACTTTTAGATTTTTATTCGTGTTCATAATTTTCAATTTTTCATGTGAGAGTAACACTGTTTAAGAAAGTTTACTTTTATGCTATTTATAAGATTTGTTCCACTTATTTTCATAAATAACCGAGATACAGTGTGTTTCACTTTTAACTAAAAACCTACATATCTTTTCTATTTTTAATCATAATGATATAAAGTTGTGGTTGTTGGTACAGACTTCCAAGCTACCTATTTTTATTGCTTCCATATTTACATACTCGCCTATTACAATTGCTTAAAAATGCGAATTTTTTGAAACTTACCCTAGCGATCAAGATAGGCTGAATTTCAAAATCTTGAATATCCTCAAAACTCCCCAGATACGAATGAGGTGACTTTGAACACTATTCGTGTATTTTTTGGACATTTCAAAAACTACACATCTTTTTATTATTTTAAATAGATGATAGTACTATGTGCAACATTCGAATTTTTTTGATGTAAACTATAATGTAGTACAGTAGTCGCTCGGTGGAGTGAATACTCGATTAAATGAACAATTCGTTTATATAAACATCAGAATTTAACATTATAGATTCAAAAAAGCTCACAAAAAAGGCCCAGACGAAATTAATTAGATATGTACTTCATAAAACAAAATTAATTCCTTTTTATACATAGCTTGCTTTTAATTAGTTCACACAATCGAACGGCTACCGTATCTTAAAAAATAAAAAAGTGGCTGTTCAAAGTCACCTCACAAGTGGGAGGCCACTTTGAACATAATGTTTAGTTGCTTATATTATAACTTGGAATGCATACGATGCACGTTCAATCTTACATCACCATTAAGAGTAGCGGCAAAAACTACATAGGATTTCATCAATGAAGTTCCAAAATAAACATTAAAAAATTAAAGAAAAACTTGAATTGATTCTTCGAATACATATAGATTTAACACTTGAAAACGTTGAGACATGTTAATAAAAACAAATGGCACAAATTATATAAAGACTTACTACAAAATATCTTTTAGCTACGAAACGAACAGACAAAACGCTCGCGGGTATTCACCTGATTATTTCCACTGTTCAAAGTAACCCCCCCGCGCCGAGAAACACATTTTTAACATTTAAAACGAAAATTAATTTTTGAAAAAGTAATCAGCAGAGAAGAAAAAATCTAATTTGTGACCGTAACAAATAATATTGCTCTAACATTATTGATAGGTTGTTTGATGATTTAGCGGTTACTCTAATTATTCTTGTTAAATTGGGTTAAAATGGGCGTTTATCTACAAAGAAATTCAATTTTAATAAGAATTGTTGATAGGTTTCCAATACTACTTATCGATCAAAAAGTTGAAGGATGTCGTTACAAACAAAAGTTTTTGAAGTTACTTTTATTTTGTAACGTAGTTTCAATAATTAAAATGAAATAAATATATACTTATTGTAAAAAATAAAAGCGCTATTTTATAGTGTGATGAAGTTATGAACAAATAGTATATTGTTTTATTAGGATTAAAAGTGGCACTAGTTTGACAACCAATTATATTGGCATTTGCGAGGTGAAGCGTAGCGTTGCTGAGCGAACGCACTTTTAATCCGAATAATACATAGCATTTTTTCTTCAACCTAGAAAAGTACAAAATATTCAAAATTTTAGATTGATTGCTTTTGAGGTTTCTCATTTAAAAATTATTATGACAGCTGCATCCATAGGTGACCAGTTCAAACTTAGGTGTAGTTCATACGAAGTAATAGTAATTTCTTGTATAAGTGTCTTAGAAGGCGTTTTATCCACGAACGAATACTTAAATGTGAGAAAAAAAATTCAGCATTTATTTTCTTTGGTAGATCAAGCGCAACTAAAACACGAATACAATATAAGGTTTTATCCAACAACTCAATACATATCTAAAAAACATATATTTTGTGTTGACAGCTGTGAAAAGTCATAGTGACAATTTGGAAAGTGCCGAGAGATCAAATAAATTTATAATTAGAGTTTGGCAGTACTGAAGTGTACTGTCAGTCTATGCCAAATTCGAGGTTAGTAGGTTAGGTTTTGTTTGTTAGTCGACACAGACTGACGCAAAACTTAACCTGCAAATTTCGAATTCGACATCGCTTGACAGTGCTACCAGCAATGCAATAGTGAGTAACATGGTTTTTATTTCACTAGTGGATAAAGGGCCCCTTTAGAGGTTTAAAACCCATCTAGTAATAACCTTATAACCAGGGGGTATTGGGTAAAAGTACTTTATTTACTAGCAACATGATATTGTACATTTTCGTCATAGAACCAAAATATGAAAAGCTACTCATAACTCCCAAGGGACTTGTCAAATTATTTCTCCCTCAAACTCATGGCAACCATGCAACTACAAATAACGTCTTAGCAACGATACAATGAGGCAATCCTTGATGTTACTTACATATTCTAATTTTAAATGGCATTATGACATTTTGAAATTTCATACTATTCTTACTAATATGCTAGTAAATAAAATATTGTATGAACCACGGGAGATATTCATGTTTTTTACCTTCGGTTGACTTATCATATTGGCAGTAGCCTATGTAAAATTTAAAATAAACAAAAGATCTTTTTCAAAAATCTAGTAGTAAGATTGGTGTTCAATCGCTTGTCACACTTATTTAGCCCTTTTGTTGGAAATATAACCATTAGGTGTTATTTTGTAATCTGATAAAATTTGAGAACGGCAACCTAATCTATTCCAAATAATTTTTGACACTGGCAGTGATATACAGCTGTACTAACGGAATCTGCACAGCTATATAAGTTGATTTTAATTTTGACATTGGCAGCGGATATTTGTATGATCTGTGTGAATGACCTAATCATTCAGATGCCCTTTAGGAGTTCCTCGAGGGTCACACATTGAACCTTTGCTGTATAATAATTATCGAAATGACATAGGAAGTTGTTTTAAATTTCAACTTATTTGCGGATGTTTTAAAGGTCTATTCAAAATATATAACAAGCACTCTTCTAAACGTCTTCAATATTATTTGAATAGACTAAGTAATTACTGTAATGTTAATAAGCTATTTTTAAACCATGAGAAATGTTTAGTATGTAATAACTGTCACTCGCAATTATTACCCTAGGATTATTAATTAAATCGACCAATCTTAACAGGGTTATTGAAATAAAATATCTAGGAGTTACTTTATACACTAAACTTTTGTGCTGAACGCATATGAATAATATTGTATTCAAATCTTACAAAATTCTGGGTTTATATATCGCCTTGTAAAGAATTTTAAATTCATAGAAGTGATCACATTTCTATATTCTGGTTATATAAGTATTCAATTGAATTACGCATCAACTACTGTATGGAACCCTCAATATTTCATTCACATACGTATTTAAATGGAATGGAAAACGTTAAAAACATATTTCTCATTTAAGTGTGCAATTTAACCATAATCCTTCCAATTACAAAAACTGCTGTAACTATTATCATGTATTACCTCTCGAAGACGCTTGAACCTTGCATGATCATTTAGTATTTATTATACAGGGTCCTACAACGAAGCAGGGGTGGAAGATATTTCTAAAACGATGAGAGTTACATGAATATTGTGTATATAAAAGTTGTAGGTACGAAGGTGGTGTACATTACTAAAATAGTTTTGATTATACAGGGTGGCTTTAAAAAGTGTGATGAATCAAACTTAATTATTTTTAAATGGAATGCTCCATATTTGGAGACAAGAAAGACATTAAAAGACATTAAAAGGGCTTTTCAAAAATATAAAAATATACAGCGCGTTCCATTAGAAAAAATGTAAATCATTAAATTTGCAAATGTTGAGCACCATGTATAGCACTAATACCCAGATCCACCATTTTATACTTGAAAGGTAGTTCACGAAAATCATAAATTTTTAGTAATGTTTTCCTCCATTCCATTGTTTTCTGTTGCGTACAGCAGCCGCCAGAAGTTCAGTATTTTTTTGTATAAAATTATTAATATCTCTAAAACAGTTGACGTTAAACCCATACGACTTGATATCAAAATGATGAGTATTTCAATGCAAAACTTTAACCTACCCAAATATAGGGCATTCCATTAAAAAAAAGTAAGTTTGATTCGCCACACTTTTTGAGCCACCCTGTATAATCAAAACTATTTTGGTAATGTGCATCACCTTCGTACCTACAACTTTTATATAAACAATATTCATGTAACTCCCATAGTTTCAGAAATATCTTCCACCCCCGCTTTGTTGCCGGACCCTGTATTTATAAATTTTTTAATAATTTTATTAATGCACCTGAACTGCTACTATTATTTAATTTAAATGTTGTTTTTCGCAATATTAGGAATCCTCCCCGGATTCGTCTGTCGTTTACACCAGGGGTCGGCAACCTGCGGCCCGCGGGCCGCATGCGGCCCTTTGCAACTTTTTGCGCGGCCCGCCAAAGCACCAATATAACTTTAGGAAAAATCAACAAACTTAGAGCGTAAGCGTGCCGAAATGTGGCCGGTGACAAAAATGCGCGACAAACAGAAGCATAGTGGGAAACCTATTTTACTGCGCAAGTTTAATCCCCACTCCCCAGCGAATACAACGTCTCGCTTAGCAAGTGTAGCATTCTTTCTAGTGATGGGCATAATCGGATGATTTCAATAATCGAAATGTTCCATTTCGGAATGTTTATAAAATCGGAATATCATCCGATTATTTTACATTCCTTAAATGCAAGCAAGGGAAAACGAGCGAAATAACAACAAGTGGAAGGGAGATAAAGTGCGTGCAAATTTACGATGAGAGCACTCGCCGTCGCGCCGTATGCCCTTATCTGCGTTGGCATCTATTGTTTGGGTTTGTAGGACGGTCAGTAATAGCTATTTACGTTATTAGACCGGTAGCAACATTTTTATGGCTGCGCCAATACTTTACAGGTCGAACCGTAGGGCGAGACCTGTATGTTTGGCAAGGCCATAAGAATTCTACCTGTCGTGTATCGTATAAGATTTTTTAGGATACTGCATTGGTAACTAGCGTTTACATTGTTACAAACGAGTCCGGTAGATAACATTTACCGGCCTAGACCAGTAGTAGTTCTATTACTACTGGTCTAGGCCGGTAAATTTTATCTACCGGACTCGTTTGTAACTATGTAGACGCTAGTTAGCAATGCAGTATCCTAAAAAACAATTTATGAGTTTGAGTCGCACAGTGGGATATGAGGAAATAAAATATTTTTTCAAATTATTACAGTAGTTACGTTAATAGACTTTCGGAAAATGGTAGTGATATTTTAAAGTTTAATAGCACATAAAGTACATAATAGATAGTATAAAACAATACTTGAATTTGAAGTCTGTAGGTGTACTATCTAATAATTAATCTACGAAATACCACTGCCATTAGTGCCATTCACGTATCATACACGTGCGCACACGGCGCGACCCGTCGACATTCGCCAACCAGCATGGAGCAGTCAAGTGAGTCAATACAACATTCCGTATTCCGTTCAGTTCAAATTGGCATTTCGTTTTCTCATTTTGTGTGCCGAATAGTAAAATAATCGAATTCCGAAAGTTCCGAATTTTGTGCACCGAACAGTAAAATAATCGAATTCCGAAAAGTTCCGAAATAATAGGAACCTTCCGATTTTTTGAACAATCGGAAACTTTCCGATTATTCATTCCGGATAGGCCCATCACTAATTCTTTCATTTCGCCAGTTTGCTACTGTATGTTCATATGTGCGTTCCTGTTGACAGCCGTATGACGTTTCACTACAATATTTTATATTTTTTATATTTATATATTTTATATTTACATATTTATACATATTTAATTGGAATTGTATTTTCTTTTTTTTTCCTTTTAAGAATTGTAAAATTTTTGTTCTCTAACATTATTGCTATTATAGCATGTCAATAAAAAATACATTTTTTCTATATTTATTTTTAATAATATTTATACTCGTATATGATATAAAAGCACTATTTAAGTTACATTTGAATGTGCGGCCCGCATAGAAAAATTTATTTTGAAAATGGCCCGCCGTCCGAAAAAGGTTGCCGACCCCTGGTTTACACCACAAGCCTGTTGCTATTACAATATTATTTGAGCTTTTTAAAACGCCTGTAACTTGTTAAGGAATCCATCTAACTTATTATTTAAAACGAATTTTGCGAAAAGATCTAGGACACCCTGTATACACTGCAAGGGCCGTATGTTTTGTCAACTTTTATTACGTTGTTTTAAAATTAATGTGGAATGTCAGAATATGTTGCTTCGAGAATTTAAAACACAAAAACATTACACTTTTGCGAGTTAAATTTCGTATTTCATGAAAAATGTGTTCAGCCAAGGAAGCATTTTATTTGTTCTCTGGCCGCATTGTAGGCCTCGGAATTATTTTATTAAACACAATTGAATCGAAAATATTTACAAACATGAAGCATTTTGAAAGATTCATTAGAATTTTTGTTTTTATTGTTCACATAACAAGCTCTGAACGTTCAAACATTTTATTGGTTTTATCATTATTGTTACTCTAGCAAAATATTTGATTATATCAGGTCTTTCTATACTGGATTCTGATCGCGCACGTTAAGGCAATCGTTGGTTTTCAGTTTTCCTTCTGTACTAATGCTCTTATCCTTGAAGGATCCATTGTCTGATTGAGACTTACACAACAATCGAGTCTTCCCGTTAAGTCAAGATGAAGCCTGTAGTTATGCGATCAAATGGTATTATAATAATCACTTTTGTTTAAGACGCGTCTGGGATTGTTATGCAAACTGCTGAAGCCAGAGAGCAGAACCTGTACTCAGCATTGGATGGAAATGGAAATGTTTTAAAAGTTAGATTTACTGCTGTGCCGTTGGGCGTCAAGGCGCCTTGTTTTATTACTGCGTTTGATTACTCTTCAAAACAATGATTTAAGTTAGTGCTGCATTTAGTAAATTAAATCCATTAGAATAGAAACTGTTAGAAATGGTTTTCCTGTTGGACCATCATTTGCTGTACTCCTTGATTAATTAACGCAAGGGAATGTGCTTCGGTATACGTAAAATGTCTGGTAATACCTTTGAAAGAGGTTTTCGTTAAAATAAAAATAAAAATTTCTAAAATTTGAAACCAAATAGTATTGGATTGTAAGTTTGATCTCCGTGTCTTAACACGCGAACTGTAATTTTATTTATTAACAAAGTTTGATTCATTTATAATATTTAGCTTCTTTCACCTTTCATGATCAAGGACCATTGACACCGCGCGGGAAGCACAACCAAGGTAATGGGTTGCATCCAACTTGCATTACGCTTTTCTAGTACTCCAACACACAACACAGTCAACAAACCGTAAAAATAATTAAACTTTTAAGTCTACGACCAGATTTGAACCTCCGTCCATTTGGTTGCTAAGCAAGGTTTTTTAATTGGTGGAGGCCCTACGTTTTAATGCATTCATAATTCGGTGACAAGAAGTTGTGTCTTTAAATCATTTACTACAGTTCTTGAACTAAAGTCTACACTTACTATATGCTTGGAAAATGTTCTAAATGTACTTTAAAAAAATCTTATTATGCAATTGCAAAAGTTATTTATTATATGATTGGGATTATGAACTTTTGTTCTGCAATCCGCAATGAGTAATCAGTGTTGCTTTTAATAAAAGATAGGATTATAGGAAACAGATAGGGCGAGTGAAGTATTTGCGCTTTTATTTACCTTACTGAATTATATAGCTTTAGAGAATCTACGTAGCTTTTATTAATCAGATTAATTGTGCACTCACTGATTTATTTTAATCATCATCTATTTTACTGTGAAGATTTTTGTGTATCTGTTTTGCTTCAGTACTTTAACATGTTCCACATTTATAGCATATTGTAAAATATATGTTTTTTTATTTTATTTTATATACCTGCAGATGCACTAATTGATGGATTTTATTGTTAAGTAAACGCCGGCAAAATAATGTTTGCTTAACTTCAAGACAAATACGAAAAAGAAAATGTGGGTGCGCAGAGTTGACAGTTTAGCTGACAACGTCGTTGAACTGTCAACTGTCAACGGCAGGGAACTTTGCCCAGATATAAAATATCTCTTTCAGAGCAATTTTGACGACACATGGCAAGTTTGTCCATTATTTAAGTTTTAAAAAGCCGGGCTGATATGCAGATATTAAGGAATAAAACAAAAAGTTTAAAAACTATAAATATGGTTGTTTTAACTTTAATAACAGGGTTTATATTCATATTTACTCTATGTTCTCATTGGGCAGGATCTCTACATCCTAGCAAGCATTATCTTGATTTAGTATAAATTATTGGAAATACATTGGCTATCAACTTAAATATCGTGGTGTCCTAATAAATGAGTTGTAAACGCTTTGAACAATGCTCATTTAACCACTGGGACCGCTACAATTCTGAATATTTTATCAAATGAGAACCAAATTCAAATATGGTGATCCAACCTCACGATTTCGCAAAACAAATTCGCTATTCCTCGACAATTATCAGTGATTACGTAATTAAAGTCTTGCCTAGGTAATAACAATAGCAGTAAGTAAATACACGTTACAAACAAACAATAATCAGATGGTACATCTGCCGGAAGGGCACATAAAACCGAGGCCATGCTTGGAAATCACTAAATTCAATCTTTTAGGATAAACTTTTCTGAGTTTTATGTCACTTTTCCAATGGATACTAGGGCTTAACTCGAGCCTCTCGCAAGTCCCACGATTCCCCTCTTTTTCTATTGGCCTGCAGATACAAGCCGCTGATGACCTGCAGAATGACTCCGAAAACGCCTCCACTTCAGCCGTTGCCACAAACCTAGAGCTTCACTTGCTTCCAACGAATTTCGCTGCCTACCTCTAGCTCACAGGGATACAATTACACCGCTCGAACCTCGTACACAATCTCGAAAAACAGCTAGCACTCGATGCACAAATCAAACATTTTTTATAAACCTCTGCAAAGGTGCTACGAATTAACGCAACCTAGTACAGCGTACCCAAAGAATATAGAAATAATTTCAAACACACAGAATTGGGAAAAGGGTATTTATTCACGTATTAGTAATTATTTATTGGGGAAGCAAAAATTAACACTACTTCACAGATTGGCTTCCTTTCCCCAATTGTTTATCTTTGATCTTACATTGTTTTACATTATTTATAAGCCTGCTGATTACATTTTGTTGTTCAAATCAAGGCTAACACTATTTTTAATACCGTTTTACAAATTATTATCAATGCCAATGCGATTTTATACAAGTTGCAAAAATTAAACTAGCACATTTCTGGAACACTTTATAAAACATCATTTGATATCCTTGACATATTATTAGTTGCTCTTATAAATCATGAAGGCTTAAAATATGTTCATAAAAATATATTTTATTAATACATTTTGACAAAATATAAAAATTACAGCAACAAGTGTTTTAAGGCACCAAATACTGACGTATTATTTACGTCATATTATTTTTACAACTAGGAACATATGTACATAGAGATCATATTGTAATATATACTATACTTTGTAGTTATCTTAAAAATGTGAAACTCAAAACTAAGAACAGGCAACAAACCTGAATCAAAACAAATGAACTTAAACTTTAAAACTAAAAACATAAACAGGTCTTAAATCTAAAAAGGAGCTCAGTATGCTTAAAAACAATCTCATTTCAGAGCTGGGTCAACTAAATAGCGGTCTCTCCTGTTAATCACTGAGTTTCATAAAAATTTGAGAATATTAAGGAAACTATTTCCAACTTTTTTTTGAAATTTTACAGTATGATAATAATAATAACTGTCATCGATTTCAGATATTTCAACTATTTTCCCAAAAAATCCTCCACTGGTTTTTTGGGAAATCTAACTACAAAATAAGCACCTTGTTTAAAAAATTTTCCTTGATCATTTTACCGTCGTCGCTGCGATTATCTGAATCAAACTTAATTTTGTTTCTTGAAATTTGTTTTGATCAATCACTTGTACGCATTCTGTTTGCTTTACTGATAAGAGTTCAGCCTTTTTTGGATTGAACTTTTAGGTATTTTCTGTTTTCCAGGAAGTTTAACAAAGTTCTGTTAATTTCGATACTCGCACACGATTGAATCTTTTAATGGACATCTTCTTTAAGGCCTCATTGGGGTTACATGTGTAACATACTATATATTTTCGTATTTCGAAAATCGATCTGTATAATATTTTCCTTAGAATTTGGTTGAATATTACTCGTTAAATATATGAACAACTAAGGGAAGATGCTTTTCTGTAGACAATTTAGGTTGGGTTGTCAGATTGTTTTATCAGTTAAATATTCCGCCATGCTTGTTTTAAGGGTCTGAAAACTTTTGTCAAACGATTCGGCTTGTTGTGTTGAATTCTGGCGATAGTAGTGCAGATCGATTATTATACCTTTGACAGGCCTAAATGGTTTCAATATTTATATACGACGATAAGTTGTCGCTCATACAAACGTTTGACAGATTTCTTCTTGCTCAAAGCACAACCACGAGTACTTTCGAAAGCCAATCTGGAAAAGTTCCGGAGTCGAACCAGCACGATTAGCTCTTGTTGTAAACGTTTGGATATGACCACCATTTATCCACTTATCTTAGGAACGTTAGACCGTGTATACTACATACATACCGTGTGTCCACAGGAGGACGCACCATAGGGATAACCTAATAGAATAAAAAGATCAGCTAATGCTGTGATCGCCGGCACGCTAAAACGTTGTTGTCTGGCTTCTGACTCGCCACTGTATGAAACAATATTATTATAAATGGTACAAGAAAAGGGACGGTGGTCACAGCACTGGTTGATATTTATATTCTATTAGCATTATCTTATCTCTATGGTGCGTACTCCTGTGGACACACGGTATACACATATACAAGTAAAGTGTCTCCTAAACCTAAAGCATTTGCAGCAAATATGTTCGGACCGTTTAAAAATTGAACACCACATTGCATTTGGTGCGCAAATGAAGAGAAAGAGACAGAAGAGGGGGTACCACTTTAGTTTTGTGGATCCTGGACGCTGAAGTCACCGCGGGGCATGCCAGTTCAATTTTCCGAGAATTCAACACGCATTCATTTTTAAAGTTGATCAGGGATAGTCAATAGTCCATAGTAGTTATTTGATGAAGCCTTGCCGTGCCGCTTTGACAAATTTAATACGATTGTCGGATCTATCCAGTTTCCACAAAACGCAGGCTAGTAAATTTGAATTCAGAATTCCGTATCGTCTTAAAGAAGTAACGTAGAAATTTCGTATCGATCTCTGATCGAATTTGAAAGAGCTGCTGTCGTACATCAACCTTGTATCGCAGCCATTCCCATATAATGACGCTTCTCAGAAAAAAACATTCACACTGAATGCTCTTAATCTTTAAACCATTCTTCAAGCGAAGCCTTTGGAGCTGTTGGTTGTTGTGCGTTTCGAGTTATAAATTCACAAATGTCCGGTCAATTTACCGCTCAGTGCCGATGATGAACTGCTTACATTTTCTCATCAGTTAATTCGCTGCATCTAGCTAAGCCATTTATAGTTTATTGTTTTACACCGCATGTATCTATCATTTACCGTTAAATTGAACTATGATGTAATGTACCCGAATAAGAATTTCGCAATGTGTTTTAGCAAGTAAATTTAACCTATGGTTTTGCATGTGTAAATTACCTTTAATTTTTTTGCAGGTGTTTCGAAGTTGCCGTTGTTAAATAAGTTTTCGGGGATACCCGTGTTCGTAGTGCAGTAACGCCTTCAACACTCTGGCCTCGTATATCAATTTATGTATTCCTGTGGAATTTGTTTGTCGATTGTATTACTATACATATAACCAATAAGAATAAATCAGTTTTTATTGAGTACAATAATTTTCTAAATGCACTTTAAACAATATAGTGGAGTTAAGGAGGACCTCATTCTTTAATATCATCATTCTCTTGTAGATACCTCCAAAATACAAATTACAACTCTAGCTAACTATATTTCAAGGTCGAAACTAAGAAGAACTTCAAAGGTATAATCCATTAACATACAAAGTGTCCGAGCGAATTTTTTTATCTATTGCAATAGAAATTTAAAATTTTGGGGATAGCATAACCTATAGGGATACGTAACGTGACATAAATGGTAGATTAGTGTGCCCATCCACCCATGTGGAGCATTTATTTTTTATAAAAAATGTGCAAACTTACACCAAAGGATTTTTGAGATATTGAACACCAAAGTGTGAAGATTTGAATATTTTAGCATTTGTATACCCTGAAGGGTTTATTATAGCAGCAATAAATAACCCCCGCGAAAGTCTGAAAGATGCAGCGCAATAAACCTTGGAAGGAAAACTTCCGATGAATGTGATGACCGTCTTACGTCAGCAAGTGTGTCACTTGGAAAGAACGCTAGGCGCGATTGAGTGGCGCTGAACAAACACGTGGAATCCCGGTTTGCCAGACGGACACTTATCTTGTGAGGGTCAAGGTGGTAAAACCCTTGAGGATACAATGGCCATCGGTTCATTCGACGACCACGGGACTTCGAACAGCCGCGCAGGCAAGCGAATGCGACATAAATCCTCTCGCTGACGCAACACCTTTGAACAATGGCAGTTAGCACTTCGCTTCCAAGGAGTTTCAACCCAGTCAAGAGAGGTCGATAAGTTATCCACTGACTCAGTCGAACAGAGGAAATATAAACACAACCAGGGACAAGAACCGAGTCATTCTATTCGTTCACCGAGCTGTGTCTTAACACCAGTGATTTTGACTGTTCGCACGCTTGTTGTTAATTGCGCACTATACTTATTTATTTTAGCACTCACATGTGATTGAGCATTGATGCAAATAATATTAAATTTTATTAAAGAGTTGTTATTATCTACAAGTTATTTATTATTTCTAAATACTTATGGGAACCCATCAACGAGTACACCATTAATAATGCAGTAGAGTTCAGAAGAAGAGTCTTAACTAGAATGTGTGCAAGTTTTCGAAAACACAGCTCTATTTTCCACGCTTTATGTTTTCACTGTGCTTCTCGTAGCAAAACAATTTAAATTTTCTGTGATTAATGATGGAAAATAATATTGCAGGGCGATCTTCGACTGGAGCTTTTGTAGTACAGCACACGATTTATATCCATTACTTTTAATTATTTATTTTTGCCTCGCCAGTAACATGATTGAAAACTCAATTAGCGGGCATACAGTTTAACCTCGCACAAAACGGAGAAGTTTTTGTGCAAGTTGCTCGATTTGCAATCTCTGCAATTTGTCCGGGCTTTTTGTGTGCTGGATGCTGTTTATTTGGCTGATGTTGTCCCGTTTCAAATAAAATTCTATGTGTTTGCTTAGTTGTGTAGAAACTATTAGTCAATCGAAAATGGGATGCAGATGCAGATATCAAATTAAAATAATATATTTATTATCATTAAACTAGTAACTATATAGAATTTATATTTATGGGCTTTCAGCATAATTTGTATCTGAAACATTGGATGGACCTAGCTTCTTTGAATTCTCCCATAGTTCCTTTAAAACTAATATTAATTTTGTTATTGTGCTGTTTGTAGCGAACAAGAATTTTTTAATGACCTAGAATAAAAAAATATAGATGATGTACTTACTTAATTTAAATCCTAAACCTCCTTCAATATCAGATACATTACGGATGAATTAATTCGGGTATACAGTTTTCAAGATCGATTCTAAGGCAACTAATGCGCAAATGACTTCTTTACTTGTAAATGAAATAAATATTTGCTTATTACGTCAGGAGTTGTAACGCTCTTCTCTATTTTTAATATTGATGCAATTTTAAAAACCTGTACAAAATTTTCGAAAAAGTTTGAAATTAATTGATCCTTGCACTAGAAATTTCGAGATTATGCCGCTGCCGTTGCTTTTCCACATAGATTACAGGAACGCCTTCAAACATTAATACCTTTATGATGTAATGTAAGTTCTAAAAGATAGAATGATTTTCCGCTATGGGCTTATTCTATTATTATTGATCAATTGTTGTTTTTTATTCAATAGTTACTATTTTATATAGAACGTTATAAAGAAAATGTAGATATAACCCGTAATATTACACCACCTTGGTGGAGCAGTGGATAGAGTACCAGGCTTGCAATAAACAAGTCCTTGGTTCTAATCCATGAACAAACAGAACTTATTCCGTAGTCGACAGGATTAATATTGATTCGGGTGACCATTCAACGTTGGAATACAATTAACATCTCTCTTCTCTTAAGAGTGGTCTAGGAGGTAGAGTAAAAAGACTACACACAACGCATATATATACACGTCACTTATAGATAGCACAACGGGCTCACTTTGAGGGATAAATGCAAATGAACTTGGTTCACTTTCATCCCAAAAGTTCAACATCCAATTCAACTTGCAATATTGGCTCTCTGATAATAATTGTATATGATATATTATCTATCCAAATAATTTGTGAACTATCAAATGGCTATCAGGTATCATCTCCAGGAACACATATACAATAATTTGACCGAGAGAGTACAAACGTACAAATTATTGTTAGAAAGTTTGTCTCAATGTAGAAACTAAACTATCAACAATAAGATTTAAGAGAACATGAAAAAAGTGCAGAATTCTGAGACCCTTGACATTGTTACAGGTTAAAATCGTCTTCAACGACAAGGCTCTAATTAGTAACACTATTTTACGGCAAGGCGTCAGTTTATTACGGCATAAACGGGACACCACTTTCCTAATAAGATAAATACATAGGTGAGCACACTGATAAAAGTGGAAGCGAATGGGTACTCCTTCTAACTTCAGCATTGACAGTGTTTGGTCGACGAGCCACGAACAACAGCGCTGAACTTGCCTTGCGGGAAAACTCTTGTGCAGCTTTCTAAATTTCTTTTATAAAAGAAAACACACACAAAATCGTATGCAAATATCGTAAATATCAAACAAGAAAACCACAGTTAAATGAAAATGAACTGTATTAACAATAGTATGTAAATGGATAATGGTTTAGTAAATAAATATAACGAAATGGGTTAGTAAGGGTTAGGTTATATTGCGTAACGTCTTAAACTAGCTAAATGTGGTAAACTTGAAAATAAATAAACAAAATGACGCGCAAACGGCAACAACATTAAATATTTAAAGAACTGATCCATAAACAATAATACTTGACGGTAAACAAATAAACGAGGCTCAAATGCGGAACATACTTTAATCGCTACAACGTTAGGTTAAGCAAAAACACAAAATCTGACGGTAATTGATTGATTCGACGTATTGACAACTTCAAACAGTAAATGCTACATTAACCGCAATGTTACGCACAAAGTCCGACACTTCAGCAACACACTACGTGCACTGTAATTTAGGCACTATAAGACTAGTAGGTACATAAAATCGGTACCTTAAGGAGCTCTTGTAGCTGCATTCGACGTCCAATGGAGCTGCAGATAACCGCTTCCAGCAACTGCCCGAAGACGCTCGCAGAAACTGCGAAATGGCCCACAGATGCGGTCGGCGAAAGGGGTCTGAGCGATACTAACATCCCCCGACGAGGGTAAATACAAAGTCCGTGCCGACATAGCACGGGTTCTAAACGGTAAACGGAACTTCCTGATGCAAAATAAGTCGACACTGAGAATCCCACAGAAATCATCCGCTACACGGCGTAAATCGAAGTTGCCCACTTCGCGATAACCAGGGCCTCTCGGCTTACGACGACATCGACGACACTTAACAGGAACCCCAAGACCACCCGTCAACGATCTATGTGCAGTCCAACCACGACTACGGGAAAAAGCCACTTTTACTTTAAAGCACGAAGGAATCCGATCTCTAACCGCCGCGGCGGGACTTCAAGTATCGGAACATTTAAACAATGAAGTACGCACACACACAAACAACAACCGTTAATTAGAACACAAACAACTGCAACATCCCCAGCGAAGCCGGAAGGCCCACGCCGGGGTGAACGGACAAAACCAACTGTTGCATATCGGGAGGCTGGCGTAAGAATCTCCCACAAGAAGCCCAAAACTTGCATACATGTTAACAACGTCTCGTCTGCGCCAGAGAAGGTGGGGTGAAAACGTTGGCCTCCTCTCATTCTTACACACACAATTACTCTTTCTATAGCGAAATAATTCTTGACTTAAATCGAGTGATGCAACAAAATTATGCCGCTTCGAAGCAACGGCTGAAACCCATGTTCGTCTGTCTCGCTTGCTCGCACAGCGATCGATTTCTTTTAGCGCTGTATTTTACGTCCAAAGACGGATCGATGAGACGAAATGTGTGCTACTTAAGCGACCAAAAACAGGTACATGATTAGGAATGCTTGTAGAGTAAAACTATATTTTGACTTCTGTGATGATGATAGATATCATTGCAAAAAAACTGTCTCAAACACTAAACAAGTCACCGAATTAATTAGCAAGTAACAGTAAATTGTAGGCACCCTCTGGGTTGCTACAACAAGGGTTTTATTAATATTTTGCTGGTGGTTGTTTGAGCTTTGTAGGATAAGTCGCTACTCGGGTGTACTCATCATTCCTTAGAATGATTAGCTGTGTGGTTATTCGATTTTTATTGTTACTCTATACGTATGTACATTTGTCTGATATTGCTGTGATCCCGGTATCATTGTTTTTCTCTATATAATTTTTCAGGACTCTTCAACTTTTGTTTCTTACGTGTTTCAAAGTCATTTCCCTGTTTTAAGCCGTTCTGGCGGTAATTTTGGATTAGTAATGCTTCTGCTTTAGCTAGGTTAATTTTTGCAACAAAGTATTTCTAAATTTTTTAGAAATACAATTGGCATTCCTTCTTTTGAAAATGATCCGTATGCAATTTCACAGTAGAGTTAGTTCCGGTTCTCACTCTTGGAAATGTTTGAGCGATTGAAACGCCTAGTTTGGGGGTTCACGTTGGTTATGAAGCTGAGTTACTGTAATTTTGTAACAAGTAAACAATCGTCAGGTTTTTTACCAATTTCACTTGCTTGGTAGTTTATGAGTTGTAAGGAACCATTAACTGTTTAATAATTTTATTTGATTGATTTTTTTCCAATAGTTTCGGTGATATATACGCGATATCCGGCGATTGTGCGAAGAGCTTGCTTTTGAATACTCGGTGTGGCCTCGTTGTACGACGGAACTCGCGGATCATCTAATGATTTATTTTTTACATACTAAGTGATGCTTTTTCAATTAGGGCTTTATCTACCTTGCCACATTGATTACTACTGCTTTTATTTAGGTAAACTCTTAAGTGCTTGTATACTATTTGTTCATTGATTTTTTTTTAATAATTTATATAATTCAACTTCTGGGTTCGTCTTGAATCTAACCAACCTGGCGTTATTTATAAGATAATAATAATCCGTAGCTAAGCTGTTTGGTTGAATCCCAAGTTGGTTTTGCATATAATGTGTGTTATTTACATATACCTATCTTGGTGATTTATTCAGTTGAGCCACCTATGTGTGGTATTTTTACTGTCGTCAAATGATTGATTCCATTAAGTGTAGCAGTTGTAATTAAATCTTGTCTTGTCGCTGTGTGGCAACTGATGCCCATATGTTTAGTAGTTAGCAAGAACAATTTCGTTAATCCAGCTTACGACCCATAACCACTGAGACGGTCGAGCTGGCCAGGGACGTGAGCCCATCTAAGAATTACAAAATCTAGTACAAAGTTTTTGAAAATAGTCATATGATCAAATTCAAAGTACTAGTTAGAAATTGACCACCGAAAATTTTATACAGACAGAAATAATTGTGCTCAGTGTTCTATTTAATTGTGCTCACTATTCTATTTAATTGTGCTTTATTCTAAAGCTGGTTCCATTTTCTTCCTGTAGTTTGTGTATTATGAACTTCGAAGTATTCAGCAACTTCTCATAATAATATTTCGAAAAGGATATTAATGTATTAATAAATATGTTGCAAACTTTCTAGGCGACACTGTATTTACGAATACGCCAAGAATCTCATTTTGTTGGAACTTTAAAATTCCCCATATTCCAATTGTCAATATATACCTTGTTTAGATTCAACGTAGAGATTACAGACCTTCTAAAGTGGTTTTGCAAGTCTTACAGATGGAAAGGAAATTATTTGGGCGATTTATCATTCCAAGTTCAAATATTAAACTTGAGAAGACGAGACTTATATAGACAAGATAAAAACAATGTAGACGAACAATATAAGAAACTTAAAAATGTGTCTTTCTTTATTGAATTCATTCAGACTATTAATATGAAACGTTTTTGTCTTTATATAATAGTCTCCACCCTTATAAAAATTCCTTACACAACTGGTTGGCGTTAATACTAAATTGAGCTAGATTTGTATTGTAGTTCCCGTTTAGAACGCAGGATAAAGTAATGGATATTCAGATTTATTTCTATACATTAATTCATTATGATAATAGATAATTATGCATTTTAGAATTAAAAAAAAAATAAAAAACTGCTCTTTTATTGTTTGATAGAAAATCGGTCTCTGTAATTATTGTACGAAAGTCGCTTTCGGGAACTTACGTGAACCCTTTTATCTTAAACGCCAGTTTAGTTTACTAAACACGATTTAGATAACGACAACCCCGTTCAAAACGTCTTAATTGTAATTGTGTTCCCACTGGGAGTGGAAAGTAGACCGATACGTTTCTTTATCGCAGTTTGCTCTTAACCAGGGCAAACATTTTCAAGTAACACTCCCACATATTGATAAGAAATTTATTTTATCGAGCGGCGTATATGAAAACCTATTATAATTCCAGCGTCAGCACACATGTTGTTCCATATTTATCACTGCATTCGAATCAATTCCATTTGACTACAGCGGCGTGTTTGAACTGTAGGGTTGGAGTTCATTCAAATATTTACAATTGCACCGCCTAGTTAAAGGCACAATGTCCATGCCTCATGTTGAGTGAGCTATGCGGAATTTGAACTACCCAACTTCGCAATGAGTTTAAAAATAGCTGAGATGTGCTCAACGTATGAGTATAATTCCATCCCGAGGGTAATATGCCTTTTTCATTATCACCTCGTGATAAATTAAATGTTTTGCACGAAAACTGTCACTCATAAGTAGATAATTAATTAATAATTTTCCAGCTTTTATTCCCGAAAGAAATATATAGTAGTGAAATTATCATAGGGAGTACATTCAAATAACAAGATAAGAATGTTGCTATTTTAGTAGCATAGTTATGTGGCATAGTTGCGAACACAATTTTTTAGAAATAACCTGGCTAGCTTGGCTCTAAAGCTATAATAAAATAGAACAATACTGATCAAGGCCCATCAATATTTAAATAAAATATCTTATTACAAAAAATATGTAATTTATTTTCGTCCTACTTTCTTTATGGTAGTTCCCAAATCTATAAATCTACATAAAGTGTTCAGTATCAGACAAACATTGTTTTATTTAAGACAGAGTTTAGAAGTAAATCGAAGAAGAATATTTGCTTTTTATAATACAAAAGAACGAATATTTTTTAGATTTTTTTTGCAGAACCAATTATTTGATTAAAGGATGGATTCAGCAATATTACGGTAAAGATTCGTGGATATTCTTACAGTTACAGCTTTTGTTACATATTTTACTAATTTTTAACAGGTGTTGCTGTATTTATTCTTATTAAAATTAATATTTTGAAATTATTTATGAATTGTGATACCTGAACAACTGTTCTTCGAAAGCGCATACAAATAAATAATTTGGTTAATTATGGTTTTAATCTGTGGTATTATAATGTTCTGTGTTTTGACAATGTTGATGTTAGAACATATTATCTTATGATTTCCGTTTAATTTCGGTTTTATGAAAGAAACATTTCAAAATAGGTAATATCGCGATTTATGGTACTATTATGATCGTGTCGCCATGTTATAGTTGTAGACGACACATCTAACAAAAACAAAATAGAGATTATACTATACACGTTCCAAGAACGCACGTCTTTCATTTGCTGCGCTGTATATTATTTATTATTGTAAGATTATATCAAGCATACACATTGGTCTGCCTTTTAAGACTAGGATGCACCGAGCAATAAAGCATATCATCCCCCCTCGCGTGCTACAGCAAACTCCGCTTCGCGTTCTTGGTGACTGCCCGGGTCACTCACTGGAATAATTCGTATTCATCTGCCAAAACACCGGCCAAAGCCGAGATCGTTGACCGGCATACGGCCAACCACTGCTACTACAAATCCATCCTCACTCAGTCAGCTAAGCGCCTAGGCAACGGGCATTGAAATGTCATGTATCAAGGTACCCGGGGCTTGCGCTAACTGCCCGTAGTACTCGTGTAACTGATGACGAGTAAGCGTTTGAGAGTAAACTCTTGACCACACATTTTTCTACCTCGGCTTAACATTTCTGCCGTACCGTGCACACCTTCTTTCGGCGTCACCACCCATTGCTGCGCAGCAATACGCGGACTGGCTGGTCTTCGGGAGTTATAAGGGGTGAACTCATGCAGTCTGCCCCAGGGATGCTAGTTTCAGATACTTGCACAGTAAAACCAAGACGACACCTCTAGCACATCCAGTTACCTGTGACCAACACCTCAAATGACGGCTTTGATCTCTCACGCGCCTTGAATATTAGGGCGGATTACTCTTGTCCCGATACCTCAAACGGCGGCACCGCGTTCACTCATTGGATCCCTCCCTTTTTGCTCAACAGGCCAGAACAGCTGTACCACGAGAAAGCAAGAGTACGGTCTTGAGAGCACTGGGCTGTGTAAGCGCCCGTCCGTGCTCTTCTGGGCCGCCCTTGTGCATTTTCGCCCTGCATACTGGGTTTTCCTTCATGAAACGTACTCGTGTTAATCAGATGTGTAGCTGTCGAGAGCGGACTCTACCACACATATTTGCTGTAATGCATTTCTGCAGTTGCAACATTTCTGCCTGCGGAATCCTCACCCATGGTTGCGCAGCAATACGCCAACGAAATACGCAAGCTTCCGCAGTTGTAGGACAGACAATTTTACTGACCGAACTCTTTGTGATCTGCTCGGGGTAGCCTCTCTCGGATACTAGTCATCGGTGAGCCTGCCCGACACCTCAAATGACGATCGGGACGCGTCTCGGAAGGAGGACCAGGATCGCTTCTGGCCCTGCTCCTGAGTCGATTTTTCGACTCGTCTCGGATACTAGTACAAACTACCGGGCCGACACTTGTAGCGATAGCTCGAAGTCTTCCTCGCCTTGAATACTAGACCAGGACTGCTCCTGGTCCAATATCTCGTAACGGCGACTCCGCGTTTCCTCCTTCGATCCTTTTCTCTTTGATCTAAACGTTGGAACAGATCCACCAAGGGAAGGCAAGAGTACGGTCTTGAGAATACTGGGTTTGTAAGGCAGACTATTCTATGCAACTTCATTTTATACTCAAGATCAACTTTCGATTACTTCACGTTAATTTTACCTGTTGTGGATAGCTCTGGTCAAGGTTCGTAAACAGCTGAAGTAAGAGATAAGTTTGAGTCAAAAACGGATATTTATTTTCTTCAACTATTGTACAAAATAAAATGTTTCCTAAAATATTTACAAAAACAAATAATAATGTAATCAGAACAACATTTATTAATTAAATTTCGACTTCGTCGTCCCCAAGTGTTTGCAGATGTTGGCCCTGATTAGGAAAAAGCCGAAATGGTTCTAGGATAATTAACTGCGGCCCCAGATTGAACAAATGCGAACGCTCCGCCACGTTCGCGAAATGAATTTAATTTCAGACCCCGAGAATGACCTTCCTACACAAGCGCTCGAATAAATGAACGCCGGCAAAACTAGAATTGCTCCGGCCTGCTTGTAAAGGAAATTTATATACGCGCGATTTTGAACCTCGGACTGGCGGATCTTCTACAGCGAGCTGTCAGAAGAAATTATTTATTAACAGGGTGGTTTCACGGGCTATTAGACAGGTATCCAGGTCAGGTTTTTAAGCGGCAAGATCTTCCATTGCGCTGAAGGATTAATATGACAGGATTACTTCTGCAGTTTTATTAACATAGGCAAGAGAGGTTTCTGGTCAGGTAGTTTGGGACAGGATTCTGCTGTTACCGGACAGGTATCTGGACTGGTGATGACTGGTGGAGTCCCTTGGGCCAAGGGCCCAAGTTAGCCCCCCAGGTTCTGGTTTGGATGCGGAAAGGAACGGGTTGGATCTGTCTGGCTAAGGATCGGATCAAATCTGTCCCTGAATGAGCGGGCATCGCTATTTTATGTGTCTCAGGACGGCCGACATGGTAAACTTAGAGTGGGGCTAAAACATGCTAGTTAAATGCGAGCCGGAAGGTAGGGATGCGTGCATCGGTCGACGCGGCGGAGCTTGCGCAACTCGTTGGCTTCGCACCTGCCGATAATGTCTTATCAGCACGATCTCTTTGGAATTCTTCACGTTTTTCTTGCCCTACACGTGACTCCAAATGTTCGCGCGGCACACATTTTTGTGGTGTGATAGCGTGTACAAATTGATAACGTAATTAAAACGTTCGGAAACAATTTGAAGGCACGCGAAACGTCACAGGCTGTATAAGCGCCTGTCTGTGCTCACCTGGGTCGCCTTTCTGCCTCTGTGCATACTGGGTTCCCCTTGGTGGATGGGTAGGGAGGCACACCTTAGAGCCACCATCAAAGCACAGTGCTAGCTTACAAATTGGTGACCCCGACATGATTTCACACGTCCAAAAAAGCAAATAACAAATCACAAGAGTGTTTTATTCAGCCACCAATGTGTAGGCCCAGCTGCAATCGGGAACTTCGTTTTCTACCACAAGTGCTTACAACCGCAAGCTGGACATCCTCCTGTGATCATCCATCACGAGGCCCCACACTACAGAGCTGTACGTCCTATCCAATCTGCTGCAACCCGTCTCGCCGACAGAGTAATTGCAGCACCTTACAAAGATGAGTACAACAAATATTTCAAAATGAACCAGCATAGATTACATTTTTCAGCTTTCAATCCAACTGACATTAAATTATATTTTGTAACACTGCATGGTGGTATCTTACAGTAGTTTACTTTAAATGTTGATTACTTTCATTTTAGTCCAGGATAAAAATTCAAATCGAACCACCACATTATTAATCATGTTTAAAAACCATATTTAACACTATCCAGATATCTGTAAAAATTGCGTATTTGTAAATACATTTAGAAAAACGCTGCGAAGTAGTGAAAGAATTTCAGAGACTGGGAAAATATAGACCAAACAGGAACTCAATCAAACTTGCACATATACTCAAGTTAGTAACTGTTAATGAAACCAGAAGAAATAACTATATTAGCAGGCAAAGAGAGAGTATATCTATTGAGCAAAACTTACAACAAGTGATATTGGCGAAACTAGATAAACAAGAAATTATCATCACGAAGTTTTATGACAAGTTATCTAGCCGTGAATATAGCACACGTGGAGTTATCTCCAAGCATAAATATCTAACCTTGGCATAATGGAGTGGAATGTCAATGGGCCACTTATTGGGCCTAAGACTAATGACATAAAAAGTAGAGAACTGTGTCAAGCTACCACAAAAGTGGATAACTTTATATCAACTGGAAGTCCAACGTTTTGCAAGTTGATGAGGGCTTTGATATGGATTCAGAACATTTGCCAATTATATATATTGACCTGCAATGATAATGTCTCTATGAAAGAACTCAACCCGATCCTGATAAATACAAAAACTGATTGGGAATAGTCAAGTGATACTCCCACTACTCAAAATAATAGACTAGCCATCTTTGTAGCTGATACGATGTTGCGAGCTGTTGGCAAAACTAGTGAAGAAGCAATTACGAAAATACATGAAGCTGCTAACCAAATAAACGTTTGGACACAAAAATGAAGCATTAAACTGAATGAAACATCAGCGAATAACCCGATTTACATCACTGGAAATGCAGTAACATGTTCAAATACAGCAAAGCACCTACATACTTAGGTATGACGCTGTATGCTAAGCTTTTATGGAGGCACATATACAAAAAAGAGAAGAGGCATGAAATTAATATAAGAAAGTATAGTGGCTGCATTTATGTACGGATTGTACAGTAGAATAAAACACTGTTGTATGTTTTTAAGTATAAAAACAATTCTGCTTTATTTATTAGTGATATGTAACTAGTTTACATGCATATGTAGATCACTAGATCATTACGCATAGATACAATTTTGAGGTTGTACCAAATTATCTAAATTATGAAGTCTTAAAAAGGTAATACAAAAAAAATTTTTTTTTAAATTATTGTACACTGTTTTCTTAGGATGCGAATGGATTAGCTTGTATGTGTCTCTTCGTATGCAGAACGTAGTAAAATCAGCGTACATAAATCAATCAAGTAGAGACACTCATGCCAAATGTTGAAACCTGTCTAGAGTGCCTGGGACAGTGACTTAGAGGGTATTTGTAAGCTTGACTATCAGAAGAAAGTTCTACCAATCAGATCCAGTTACTGGCTCTGCTACCAATCATGATGTGGTAAAGAAGTGGCGCCATCTGTTAGTACCCCCCAGGAGCCGTTCAAGGTCATTCAAATCGGTATTTTGACATCAAAGGAACCGACAGTGAGTGTCTTTACTTGTTTGAGTTATGTACGCTGGTAATATTTGCACAGGGAGCCTCGCAAACGTATAAAGGTAAGACATCGCATCGCATTCCTTGTTGAGTTGAAAATTTTGTCACTTATATTATTTATAGTATAAATTAAATGTAAACACACATAGATTATGTATTTATTTAAAAGTTTATATTATAGCAATAATGGTATAACAGAGGAAGAATATACGGTACCCCCCACCCAAGAAAAGCGCCCTTCCGTGCTTTCCAAGAATACTTCGATACTCAGCATCACTCCGTTTCGCTAATACAATGAAATGCTATGAACCAGTTATTTAAAAAAAAAAAACAAAAAAAAACAAAAAATTTTTGCCGACGACCATAGCTCAAAAGTTGATGTTGCCTTCATTTTCGGAGGACCTATCGTATGAAAACGATCCAAGACTTCAGGAAGGTTCCTGGCGACCCGAATCGTGTACACATACGAACATACATCCCCCGCACAGCACGTTTAGGCAACCCCCAATACGGGGGATTGATCTAGTGGGCTGGGATCTTCACCAAAAGATCCGCACCGCCGAGACGGAGATTTGATATAGTGGGTTCATTAGTCGGTTGGTTCGAATTTTAGAGATATTTCACTCAGAGTGGTTTTCGATATGAGGGAATTTCAATACTTCGTACACTTCGTGTCGAAGTAAAAATCAACATGGCGAATTAGGAGCCCATGAAAGAATTACAGCAAAACGAGTCCGATGAGTTATACTGCAGCGAATAACCTGATTTGATCATGTGAGGATAGCACCACGTCGAATTCTAACATTTTGTTTGTTTTATAAAATCTTTTTTCGACGACTGACATCGAAAGTAGATTTTTCTCGGAAAGGGACGTTTAGGCGCCGCACCTTTAGGCGCGGGGACAGTTATTAATCGCCACATGGAGGAAATTCACATTATTCTTGATTTAAAAATTTTTTGTTAGGTAATTGTTGCAGTCATTAATGTCGAAGAAAAATTCAAACCTTTATAAACAATATTTATTCAGCTTTTTACGAGTCTTCTTCAGAGTTAAAGTTTTACATATTTACATACTGAATTTACATTTTATCGGTTACGGACAATTAGTTATTTACATTTTGTATATGGATAGTTTAACGTAGTGAAATTATATGGTGTGTATAATTCCACCACGTTAAACTATCCATATACAAAATGTAAATAACTTATTTTCCTCTGTCCACGCGCCTAAAGTTGCAGCGCCTAAATGTCCTAGACCGGATTTTTCTCACTGTCATTTGACAACAGAAAGTGACATTTGCCGCTGAGCGTGCGTTTTCATCTTTTTGCCGCTCGCCGAGCGTTTTGGGTTTCCGCGTGAACCAAATAGGTAGCCACGTCCGAATGTTTCCTTGACAACGCCCGTCATTTGTGGAAATAATCGCGTCACATGTCATATAGACTGCGCGAGTAATGTTAACTTGATTGTCAATTAATTTTTGCGATAAAACGAAATTTGATATTTTCCTTTAATAATATGCTCAGTCGTTGAAAAAACAGTATGTATGTTTCGAGCTAAAAGTGCGCTTGCCGCTTTTGCATGATTGCTGGTTTCGACTTCGTCTCAACCAGCAATATTCATGCGCAAGCGGCAAGAATGCACTTTCAGCTCTTAACATACAATATACTATTACACATTTTCCATGATAACCGAAAAGTTCGAGAATTGATTTCATTCCTGTACGAGTTCTTGGAAGATGGTAGTTTGTGACGACATGAATTTTGTGAGTGTTTGGTTTGATTCTGTCGGATGTAACAACGTGTCTTAAGTCGTTTACTGTTTTATGTAGAAACTTGGCAAGTTGAATTTTTAAATTTGTTTTATAAAATTTTTTAAAGACATTTTTAGCCTGTTGAAATGTTCTTGTACATATGCAGTGATTATTATGATATTATCGAGATACACAAGACATTGCTAGGGAGTTAATGCTAAAGGGTGGTATTGATTGACCGCGTGCGTTTTTGAGCTCAAAGGGCACTCTTTTGAATTGGAAATGACCTTCTTTAGTTGAAAAATCCGTTTTTTTACGGTGTTTGTCTTCTATGGTTTCAGCATTTATTTGTGCGTTACTATGCGAAACTCTTGTTTACCAGAGGCATAGTTTTTCTTGGGTACCACCCAAATTGGGAAATTGTAAGGTGATTCTGACAGTTTTATAATATCGTTTTTTAACGTGCTATTCATCTGATTTTTAACTCCACCCTATAACAGTGTGGCTATCTGCAAGTCTTAGTATTAAATGAGGTTGTTAGTTTTTTTCGGATGTGACGTTGAGTCAAGTTCGTAGAAGTTAAGGGTAGTTCTGGAGTGTCAAATATGTCTTGATATTAGAAACATTGTGTTTTTTAGAAAATTGTGTTCTTCATTCAGCTAATTTAAAAATAAATGTGTTTAGATTTTGTTTCAAAAGCTGTCTTTTCGAGATTGAACTATTGTGATTATTGAGCAGATATAGGAATTGGTTGTTATACAAAACCGATGTGACTATATCCTACTAGTAATGCAACATCAACGTCAAATATCAATTCAAATTCAATTAAATCAACCATAATTATTTAAAATATTTTATAAAATATTGAACTGAAAAATATATACATTTTTAAACGTTGGTTTACTACTTACGCTTTGGAAAAACAATTTTGTGTTGCATATAATGTTCTAGTTTACTCTTACTTGTCAGAATTTGTCCTGCCGTACATTCAAAATCCATAATTTGTTTTCTATTCTCAATTTTATTTAAAGGAACAATTTTCGTGTTACGGTGGAGTTACTTTATCAGAAGAAACATGTTTTTCAGCACTTACACAAAACCAAGAAATCGGCCAATGGACCTCACAATTGAATACATTATTGAAAAAATTCCGCGGTAGTATTCTGGTGGATCGTCGACTGAACTACATAATATAAAAATGTGTTTCACATCAATAATTTCACCATTCCCGAAAACTATTTTATATAGCTATTATATTCGGTTTACAAATTTTAAGGAGGCATATTACCTTCGTTTTGCTTTATTGCAAGAGTAAAATATGGCTTCTAAAAAGAATTTTCATGTTTTTATTAAATTTGAATCGGAGAAGTAAACTAAGATTTGCGTGGGGCTTGTTTACATTTTACTGTGTTGCTTTAAAACCTCCTATTCTACATGTTAAACTCTGTAGTACCTACACTCATAAACTCATTGTTGATGTATTGTTTCATTCAAGCAGCTGCAGTATATAAAAATATTTTAATTTTGGATCCATGTAGTAGCAGTTATTGCGACTGTAATCACTTGCAACAAATTCTGTCAGGGGCGTGCCACGGGGGTAGGCCCTGTCCCACTTCCGTTTTAATCTGGCGTTGTAAGGGCTAAGTGCTTGTACAATCCGAACGACAGCCCATTAAATCCCAATTTTCGGATAATTAATTACAGACGCCGACGGGACATATTTCAATGTTTACAGCTGAACCAAAAAATGATGCGCGTGCAGACAGCAGTCTTTGAAACGATGACACATTGAGAAAGATACGAAGTTGGCCGTCTAGCTGGAGCACAGTCGCGATAAGATCGCCATTGAAGCTCATTCAACGATGAATGACTGCAATCTGAGAGTGGTATGACTGCGACCATTCAGTGGCCGTTCCTCCGACATGGACCTTACAACCTAATGGACATTAGCCTGCTTATTTGGTAGCACCGGATCTCTTTTCATGCAGCCGCCTATCTGATTTATTTTGCATAAGGTACAATGGTCGTGGACGCAGGGCATTATGAAGGAAGCACGCAGAAACGCCCTCGTAAAACATCCGCTTTTATTAAACGGCCGCTGCAGCTACTTGAGGACGTGTTCGACGCCGTTCAGAATATGCAGCGGCAACTATCAGTTATGTAGCATTAAGTGCATCTAGTTCGCCTAATGCCAGCAAATTCCTGCGTGATTTAGCACCGCTATGATTATAGCTTGCTCGGATTAATTCCAGCGAAGGCTCCCATATGGCGTTGTAATAGATGTTTTTATGCTCAGATTGTTAACATGATTGGATTCTAAGCTTTAGGGTACATGACAAGACCTTATTTAATGGAATATATAAACACTTATCTAGTAGTTATAATTACTTAATTACAACTTCTTATTAGAAAACAAGTAGGAGTTTACTAGCACCAGATAGCAATGTGTCGAGTGGAGTCAAGAGTTACAATTTGAATTTTACTGTTAGAAATAGTTATCTAATACTATAGAATTCAATTCTCCGTTATTCGACATATAGGAGTGGTTGAAATAACTTACAACAAAACTCTAGTAATTCAGAGAAAATTATTACAAAACTTACATCAGAAGAAAAAAAGCAAAATGATGACCAAATATGGCAAACGTTTGAAACCGTAACACCTTGATATGCAGCGCCTCAAGGACCTCTAGCGAGGCCTATTATATTTTCCATTTTAGTACAGAATTTGTTAGTAAATAGATGTAGGTTTTAATATGCCCCTGTATGTAGACGCTACATGTATACAAGATGTTGAAAAAATGTGGTGCCAAACCTTAGAGGTACAAGACATCAAAGTGGAAGACTAGTCAACGGAAGCGATCGTAATAAAAGCAACGAACGACAAAGGTTCATTCCGAATAGATTTTTAAAGTGGCATTAGAGGGCACTGAAGAACGAATAAAATATGCAAGTTATACATCATCTTTGTAGACAGTCTGGAACGCCTACAGACATTAATTTCAGCAAATTAGTAAAATTCACTCAAAAACGGGACAACTAACGGCCAATTATCAGTCTACCACCAAAGTCGTAAACTATGTATGTATATCTAAACATTATTATAAATGAGCGCTGTTATGTGTGTCCTGTTCTTTTAGTGGAATCGTGGACA
>OW679197.1:45014128-45054858 GCA_940337035.1 Agriotes lineatus
AACGATAGTGGTAAACAAGCCTCACAAAAAATCTGTATGTTATGACGCAACAATGATGACAGTTTACTCTCATAGTAGGTCACTCGCGTCGGCTCCCAAATATGGTTGTTGCCACGCATAAAATCACGTCACTTTAAAGGCAACACAAGATCGTCGCACAGACGCTCTAAAGTACACAGGCATTAAAAACAGTAGATCATAATATTTGAATGGTGTCCGGCGTTGTTGCTGATTCCTGCAGCCGAAAGGTCTCACCATCTCGTCGCCTTCTCTGCAGCTGCTTAAAGGACAGCGTAGATTGCTGGCCCTCGAAACGACGGTATAAAACGAATCCCCAAGAGGCTGGGCTTTGCGTGAAGATCCTTGTAACTACAAGCATTGGGAAGAGAGCAAATTACGACATCTAACTACCACAGCTTCTCAGATTTGGCACGTCTTAAAACCCTCTTCGTAGATATCCGCCAAAGCGTTAATTGCACAACCAGTGCTGCAATACAACGGAGAAGATTGGTTCGGTCATCACATACATCTGCCAAGGGAAGTTCAACCACACACACCACCGTACGGTACTAGCTTCATATGTTGAGTCACTTACGACGAAACGCACCACAGAAAGCATACAAACAACGGCTTCATATTAATTTTGAAGACAACCCCACTGCGGCGGGAGCCCCCGTGAGGTCGACACCGCTCAACCACTTCGTAACGCTGCCGCTGGGTGAATGCCTTGAGACGTGGTTGGAAGAAAGAAGGGTATGAGGCGCTTTCGCTTGCTTCCCTGTCCCACCCACGCAACCGATTCGCTCTAACACAACATTACAACCGCTTCTCCCAGTGGGGCTTGCATCACCAGACTAGTTTTACGACGTAACGTCAGAGGTCATTTGGGCCGTGTTGTACACGTGCGAGTGAAGACAGCTGTACTGTACTAGAACGAGCGGAAAGTGTCGGTATTTCAATTTGAACAGGGAGCGTGGAATTGCCAATATTTGAAATAAAAGATGCGGGAAGGCGCAGATATTTGAAATGAAAGTGGCACACTGTCAAATACTTTCCTTATATCCAGAAAAAGCCCTGTTATATTATTTCCTTTCGCCAATAGATTTCATAACCAAATTTGTAATAATGTACCTCTGATTTCCAGAAATAATTTTGTTTGTTCAAGAATTGCAATAGCCTTTTGTACATAATATTTTCAAAGACTTTTGAAATATTGATAGTGAAGCCACTGGCCTATAATTTCCACAAACGCTAGCCTTTCCACCATGAAAGGTTGGTGATACTACTGCTTTCTTTACCTTACTAGGTAGAATACCGTTGCTTACAGATATATTAAATAGGTATTTCAGAACTTCCGCAAATGTGTCAACATTTTCCCTTGAGTAGGGAACTGCAGAAGCTGATGCTGCATTACTCTGGACTAGCTAATAATGCTGTCCCAAGCGTATTTCCAAATTTATCAACATATTTGTCGTCAAACGCGCCTCAAAAAAGGACAAATCTTGAATGTAGATTAAAAAAAATATTGTAAAGGCATGTATAAACAGTGAAAGTGATTTTAAATGATAACATCAGCAGTTTTTCGAAGTTTATGGAACAATTTACATTACACAAATTTAGATGTTACTCATCAGATAAGTTTATTATGTTCAAATAAGATTATTTACAGTAGCACCACCATAGTTTTTGCATATATGTTGTACTCCCAATCAATAGTGGTGTATAGACCATTACAAACTTTAAAATAATTCTAGAAATGTTCTTTTATTCATGGGTTGCATAGGTTAAGTCGTTTTATTTGTATAAATATACTGTTACATGTTTGTGTTACTTACTTGAGTATGTAAATAAATGTTACAATTAGAGAAGCTATCTTTAGTTAATTGCAGAGTAAAATATGATAAAGAGTAAAACTGTGCTCTTTAAAGCAAAATTATTTCAAATTGGAGTACTGTAATTTAGGACCACCAACTACCAGAGATGCAATGCTGCCAAGTCTAACAACATGGCTTGCAAGTGTAGGAGGCAGTGGGCGAATCCAATACTTCCATTATTGTAAAGAAGTAAAAATCCTAATAAACATGGGTCCGTAAACGCTTCGTTTATGAGATACAGGTGTTAAAGTTAAAAAAATCATTTTTTTATTGTTATCTAAAAAATCTGATGGGATACACGCACACAACTTCTTTTTACAGTCTTATAATTAACCAAAAATTTTGTTACCGCACAAACACGATACAACGACATCATCGGGAAATAAACCTGGGGAACACGGCCCTAGCTCTGTTAAGATGGCGGTAACAAGAAGGGTTGCTCCGGCTAAAACTGCAGTGGAGATGGGCAGGTTCTTTACGACCTTCAAGTTAGGGCTGTACTCCGGCACGAGGCGTAAAAGATGGTAAATAATTGAAAGCGCCACCACATTAAGGATAAATCGGGACAACATGAATAATAGGTAAGCCCACTTTGAATGTGGCCTTGGCACAACCTGAAGTAGCGACTGCAACAGCTGATTCGAACCTATCTTTGATGGCATCAACTTACCTTATCTAATATCCTGTACAGAACGTAAAATGCATGCAAACACCAATGAAAAACCATTAACAATAAGCTCTATTAATGAAATAAAATATGTAAAAGGTGACAATGAACAATCATTACTTATTACGGTTGAAAATATGCGAAAACGTTAGTTAGGTTAAAGACGCAATTTTTACACGTAACGCAAATGACAAAAAGACGAAAAATGACATGGTTACATTTAAAAACAGTCTTAACGTTAAGTTTCCCCACAAAAACTACTTTACAGTATCAATATTTAGCGACAATCACTTCAATAATGGTACAACAACGGTTACTTGAGCTTAAAACACAAAACAATATGTAGACAATAAAACTTGACGGGATTGTTCGACATTTGATGATTTAAATCAACACTTCGGAGAATCACTTCACTATGACTGTATAGGCGGTACAACCGTTAATAACTGATCAAAAAACCTGGTAGGAACTTAGATGTGCTGACTGCCCCATAAAGGTACGATAATCGAGTGAGGGTGAGTGGCATAGCATCCCCGTAACAGGTGAATTTAAATGAAGCACGTCGACACAGGCCGATGACGATAACGAAACTCGTGCTTTCACTCCACTGATGGTTTAACATAATAAACAAGGGATTCAGTTAATAATCCGTTTTATGCGTAATTAAGAGTTGCCTGACTCTACGAAACAGAAGAACCCCGGTCAAACCTTGACTTGTACGTCACTTAATCACCAGCTCTCGACGATAACAACAACGTGGCTTCGCAAATAGTAAGAATTTTGGCATTACGACGGGGCCAAAGAGCCCCGCCGGAACCAACGTCTCAACGATTCGAAAACCGGACGGAGATTAAAGCTTTGGTCAACGCAGCGGCAACGGAATGAATTTACGAAAGCGCAGATTAACTTCTTTCCCTGTCTCGCTTGAGCAAAACGCTTCGGAAAATTCTAGAATGACGAAATCTGACTCAACACTTCTCACGAAACTCGAAGGGAAGCTTAAGCCTGTTAGAACAACAATAAATTCTGAGAAATTGGTAAGCTAAACTCCATTGCTTTGCAGATGAGAACAAAGCATGAATTTATAATTAAATTTCGGCGACAATTTAACTGGTGTCACTGTCGACCAATGGTATTCTTCAATTTAAAAATAAACTACCAATCGAACGATTATTTTAGTGACAATATTTCGAGGAGCTTTATTTCAGCGATGATTTTTTCTATAACTATTTTTTAATGAAAAATAGCTTGGAATTTAGGTTTAGATAAGTGTTATTTGTTTGTTTGTAAAAATGTTGCTAGGATCTGTTACTATGGATACAATTCAAAGACCACTAGGTTTGTGAATTTATAATTTTAGTGTTAGCAGTATTTTTATTGACCGTATCAATAATTTAAAAGTTAAATTGTCAAGACGAATAGGACTCTAGGTCAAAATATTGCCGACAATTTTTGCTCTTCAGATTGTTTCGTTTCTGTTGCTTTAGAAAATAATGACTCGTGCAAGTACTCGTCGTTATTTTCGCCGCCACAGAAACTCGTATCTGAATCGGAAAAATTATTGTCGGTAATATTTTGACCTCTCGTCCTATTAGTACTGAATATAAATGAATTTGTAATAAGTTAGCATATGAAATAATCGGAAATAAGTATCTTATGGACTGAAATGTTGAGTACACCACTGAATTACGAATTTAACTTACGTGAATCGGGAAAATGCTAAGATTTGGGGCTGAAATACGGAAAGTAATTGCTTGAGGGAAATTGTTCTAACAATTTGATTTTTAATTTTTAAGCATTTGTCAAAATTTTTCAAAAATTACAAATTCTCTAGAAACCGTACAAAATAGAGCGTTAGTTACAGAGACAAATTTTCTCTAAAATTTAAAGCTGAATTCAAAAATAATAATAATAATAATAATATATATATTTACGGAAATCCATTTTTTACACATATAATACATGGACGTTTGTATAAAGAACAATTTAGAACTAACAATAAATTAATACATTAAAAGTATCACACGAAAATATAAATTACATATAAAATTATACCTATGATATAGAAATTGATCGATTGTGCAATTTATTTCTGAATGATTCATAGGAATTTGAAAAAAAATCTATATCACAACAATTACCCAATCGTAAAAGCTTAGGCAGTGGCGCATTAAGACTGTAGTTTTGACGATGAGTATCTAATTTAAATAGGTCTTTCTGCCTGGTAAATCTGTTAGGAACTGCTAAACAAATCTGTTTTAAAATGTTTGGACAGTCTATGATTCCATTCAATAACTTAAAAAGAAAACAGATGCAGTGATTTTTCCTTCGACATTCTAAAGTTTCCAAATTAATTTTTACACACAGTTGATTATAATTTGTGAAATGTAATTTATGTTTGTAAGCTAAATATCTAAGGAATTTTCTCTGTATCTTTTCAATTCTGTTAGAATATGTGATATAATAAGGATCCCAAATTAAACTTGCATATTCCACATTTGATCTAACAATTGAACAATAAATAGCTTTTATGCTGTTAATTTGCCTGAAATCATAAGTATTACGAATGCTAAATCCTAGAAGTTTTAAAGATTTATTAACTATGTTATCAATATGACCTTCAAATGTAAGTTTCGAGTCAAATATGACTCCTAAATCTTTGATGTTGTTGACAGTTGGTAAAGAGGTGTTATTAATATGATAGTCAAAAGAAATTGGATTATTTATACGATAAAAGCTAATGATCTTACATTTATCAATATTGAGTCATATTGTTATTGGAGCACCAGTTAACAAGACTAGTAATGTCCTTTTGTAATTTGATGCAATCATCCAGAGTGCAAATCGGTGCATATAATTTCAAATCATCTGCGAATAATAAGAAATTTGCAAAAGTGAATATATGAGAGATATCATTGATAAAGCAAATGAACAGAGTGGGAGAAAGATGTGATCCTTGTGGAACGCCAGATGTTACTTCTATAATATTAGATAAGTAATTTTTTATTTTAACAACCTGTTGGCGGCCCACAAGGAAGTCCTCTAACCATTTTAATAGACTTCCAAAAACACCTAAACCTTTTAATTTAGCAACAAGTATTCTAATATCCACTCTGTCGAACGCCTTAGCAAAATCAGTATATACAGCATCGACTTGTAATCTAGATTCCATAGCATCAGTGATGGTTTGTTTGTAAGCTACCAAATTAGTTAAAGTAGATCTACCTTTCATAGAACCATGTTGATGTTCAGTAATTGTGTTATTTACTACTGCTGTAAGAGTATCCGTGACAATACTTTCAAGAATTTTCGGAATGCATGATTGTTTGGAAATTGGTCGATAATTTTTAATATTATTTACTTCTCCGGCTTTGAAAATAGGCACTACATAACTCTTTTTCCATAATGAAGGATACTGGCCACTATTTAATGACCAAGTAAACAACGCAACGAGTGGATTAGCTAAAGTGAATCTACAATTTCTTAAAAATATGCTTGGGATACCATCTGGTCCAACACTAGAGTTAAAATTCACTTTTTCTAACTGTTCTAAAACATTTATTGCGCTAACATTAATATTACCTAAGTTTATTGAGTTTGTTACATTAAAGTTATAATTCTTATTATTATCATTTGTAGCATAAACTGAGGAAAAATGAGAAGCAAATAATTCAACCATATTTTGAGGATTGTCGGAATATTCATTATCTAAATACATTCTATTAGGCAAATCTGTAGAACCTTTCTTATGTCTTATAAACTGCCAAAAATGTTTGGGATCTGAAGTTAAACTCTGCTCCACATTTAAGTTGTACTCAGTTAGACAAGTTTCAGATAATAGTTTACATTTTTCTCTTAAGTCGCTAAATACTAAATAATCACTTAGTGAATTAGTCTGTTTATACTTTTTATGCGCAAGTTTTTTCTGAATTACAAGAGTTTTTAGTTCATTTGAAAACCAATTAGGAAATTTACGGGGTTTACAACGCTTTAAGGGGACAAATAGTTCAATGACATTATAAAGAACAGAATAAAAATGATCCACAATTATATTGATATCTGAGGCTATAAAAATATTATCCCAGTTAACTGAAATGAGATAATCATTTATAGCAGGGGTCGGCAACCTTTTTCGGACGGCGGGCCATTTTCAAAATAATTTTTTTTATGCGGGCCGCACATTCAAATGTAACTTAAATAGTGCTTTTATATCATATACGAGTATAAATATTATTAAAAATAAATATAGAAAAAAATTATTTTTTATTGACATGCTATAATAACAATAATGTTAGAGAACAAAAATTTTACAATTCTTAAAAGGGAAAAAAAAGAAAATACAATTCCAATTAAATATGTATAAATATGTAAATATAAAATATATAAATATAAAAAATATAAAATATTGTAGTGAAACGTCATACGGCTGTCAACATGAACGCACATATGAACATACAATAGCAAACTGGCGAAATGAAAGAATTAGTAATGGGCCTATTCGGAATGAATAATCGGAAAGTTTCCGATTGTTCAAAAAATCGGAAGGTTCCTATTATTTCGGAACTTTTCGGAATTCGATTATTTTACTGTTCGGTGCACAAAATTCGGAACTTTCGGAATTCGATTATTTTACTATTCGGTACACAAAATGAGAAAACGAAATGCCAATTTGAACTGAACGGAATACGGAATGTTGTATTGACTCACTTGACTTCTATATGCTGGTTGGCGAATGTCGACGGGTCGCGCCGTGTGCGCACGTGTATGATACGTGAATGGCACTAATGGCAGTGGTATTTTGTAGATTAATTATTAGATAGTACACCTACAGATTTCAAATTCAAGTATTGTTTTATACTATCTATTATGTACTTTATGTGCTATTAAACTTTAAAATATCACTACCATTTTCCGAAAGTCTATTAACGTAACTACTGTAATAATTTGAAAAAATATTTTATTTCCTCATATCCCACTGTGCGACTCAAACTCATAAATTGTTTTTTAGGATACTGCATTGCTAACTAGCGTCTACATAGTTACAAACGTTTGGAACAATGTAAACGCTAGTTACCAATGCAGTATCCTAAAAAATCTTATACGATACACGACCGGTAGAATTCTTATGGCCTTGCCAAACATACAGGTCTCGCCCTACGGTTCGACCTGTAAAGTATTGGCGCGGCCATAAAAATGTTGCTACCGGTCTAATAACGTAAATAGCTATTACTGACCGTCCTACAAACCCAAACAATAGATGCCAACGCAGATAAGGGCTTACGGCGCGACGGCGAGTGCTCTCATCGTAAATTTGCACGCACTTCATCTTCCTTCCGCTTGTTGTTATTTCGCTCGTTTTCCCTTGCTTGCATTTACGGAATGTAAAATAATCGGATGATATTCCGATTTTATAAACATTCCGAAATGGAAAATTCCGATTATTGAAATCATCCGATTAGGCCCATCACTAGAAAGAATGTTACACTTGCTAAGCGAGACGTCGTATTCGCTGGGGAGTGGGGATTAAACTTGCGCAGTAAAATAGGTTTCCCATTATGCTTCTGTTTGTCGCGCATTTTTGTCACCGGCCACATTTCGGCACGCTTACGCTCTAAGTTTGTTGATTTTTTCTAAAGTTATATTGGTGCTTTGGCGGGCCGTGCAAAAAGTTGCAAAGGGCCGCATGCGGCCCGCGGGCCGCAGGTTGCCGACCCCTGATTTATAGAATAGTAGTCCGCAGTTTTAAAATCATGATAATAAAAATCATAATCCATTGATTCACAAGATTCATCCACTGTTATTGTACAAGTTAAAACAGGATGTAAGCAATCGACAGGAAGCAGTATATCTTCAGCAAGCGATACTTCAATACAATTCATATCGGAGAAAATTAGATCTAAGTAGTTACCATCTGAATTGGGAAAAGAATTGTGTTGTTTCATATTCAAAAGCGCCATAGTTTCGGATAATGCATAACCAACTTGAGTCACTTCACCAGAGATTCGTTTAACACCCAAATCGTTACTAAACCACTTAATTTTAGGAACGTTAAAGTCTCCAATTAATACAAATTCACTATTGGGATAATCACATCTTAACTGCCACAAACGTTCACAAAATAATTCATAAATTTCTAGTTTAGAATTCGGAGGAATATATGTGTTCACAATAATTATTGAATTTTTCCCTACTGAAATTGATATAGCTATTGTTTCAGTGCTACTGCCAAGCAGGTCGATTTTTCTTGAAGAAAGATACTTCTTAACGGCTATTAACACACCACCTCCACGAGTACAGTCACTAGTATCCTTACTGCGATCACATCTGAATATAATGTAATTTTCTAATCCTAATTCGTTGTTGGTAATTCCCTCATGTAGCCAGGTTTCCGTTAATAATAAGATATCAAAATCAGTTATAAGACTAGTAACGGCTGATGATAAAGACTTAAGTTTAGTTCTGATACCACGAACATTTTGGTAATAGATATGTAATGATGAACAAGATTTATTCGAGGTGACGTTATTAGCATTTAGTTTTTTTGATCGGTTTTAACAATGGTAGGCCTTCCTTTAATATAACGGATTGTTAAATTTGTTTCACCATTTGAGCTCCGTTGCTTAAGCTCATTGCGTATCCATTTTAAATATTCTCTTTGAGAAGGGGTTAAATCATTGTTAATCTTGATACTGCAATTATTCGGGATATTACGTTTGAGTTTAAGAATTGCAATTGCATCAGCAGCGTTTTTGAATGAAACTTTAATCGGTCTTATGGCACCATCTCTCTTTTTACCTAAACGTGACACATGAGTTATTTCGGGAATTTTTTCACAGACTGTGTTCAAAAAGTTTACTACCTCATTTTTATCATCTTCAATTTCGGCATTGGTAGAGATACTGTTTGATTCTTCAACATTAAATAATATTATATTGGATTCACGAAGATTACGTTCCTTTATCTCATAAATTATGTTTTCTGTTATTTCAATAGTATCAGTTTTGTTAGTATCATTAGATTTTTGCTTGAGCTCATTGATTTCTTTACTTAGATTAAGAATAAGTTTCTTTAATTCTGATATATCGTTTAAACTGCCTGCACATTTATTACACTGATAAGTAATTCGGCGATTTGTTGAGGTTAAGCATGCGATTTCGCTACGGCTTAAACCTGAGCATGTAATAATATACCAGGTGTGTTGTATTTAAAATAGGAGTTAATAATAAAAAAATAGAAAGAAAAACAAAAGAAACCCATTTTAGAGATATGCAACTGGAAAATAACCAATACTAATAAAAATGTCAAGTTAATCGTTAGAGCCGTTTTTGAAAATATCGAAAAATCACAAGAGTAAACACCATACTTCCTGTTATGCGATTTTCTTCAAAAGCTTGCTGTCGCATCTAGATAGTACACAAAACTTATACATATATGAAGTTTCAGCGCCATACCTCTTTTCATTTTTGAGATATTCTGTTCACAGATAGACAGACAGACAAACCAATGAACAAAAATATGTTTTTTGGGTTCAGGGGACTATAAAACGTAAAGATCTGTTAAAAACTCAATTTCAAATTTTTGGGGTGAATCCAATATGTACTTCCATTATTGTAAAAGGAAGTAAAAATCCTAATAAACATGGGTCCGTAAACGCTTCGTTCCCGAGATACAGAGTGTTAAAGTTAAAAAAATCCATTTTTTATTGTTATCTACAAAATCCGGTGTGATACACGCACACGACTTCCTTTTATAGTGATCTTCTAATTAGCAAAAAATTTGATTTTTAATTTTTAAATACATATTTCTAATTTTTTTTTTAAATTACAAATTCTACAGAAACCGTACAAAATAGAGCGTTAGTAGAAGGGAAAAATTTTCTCTAAAATTTTAAGCCGAATTCAAAAATGTAATAATATACCGGGTGGTCTAATTAAAATAGGAGGTAATAATAAAAAGAAAGAAAAAAAACAGAAGAAACCCATTTTAGAGGTATTCAACTGGAAAATCACCTATCTCACATCAATACACATTAAAAATGTAATAAAAATGCAAGTTTGAAAAGAATCCTTAGAGCCGTTTTTGAAAAAATCGAAAAAAACTGAAAAATCACAAGAGTAAACAGGTAAACACCATACTTCCGGTTATGCGATTTTCTTCGAAAGCTTGCTGTCGTATCTAGATAGTACATAAAACGTATATATGAAGTTTCAACGTCATACCTCTTTTCGTTTTTGAGATATTCTGTTCACAGTCAGGCACACAGACAGATAGACCGACAGACACACAGACCAATGAGCAAATACATGTTTTTTGGTCAGTGGACTCTAAAACGTGAAGATCTGTTGAAAATTAAATTTCGTCCGTTTCGACCTTCCAATCCACAACTTTTGTTTATTTGAAGGGATTAGATTTCCGATTTGACTTTGGCTTCTTGAAGTAGTATCCATGCAAATGGGCGCAAAGAATTTTTAAGGGGGAACGGTTGAGCATTTTGATATTTGTCGTTGTCTAATGATACATTAAAAACAATGGAAAAATAATTGTTCATGGTTTCAGTTACTTCCAGTCTATCTTCCACTATTACCCTTTCTATGCTTTTGTGTTTGATTTTATGTTGGTCACTTCATTGATGTTTTCCTATTGGTTTTTTAATTGTTGAATTAATTTCCTTTGTCGTAATTACTTTTAGTAATTGCTGGGAGGTCACTCAATCTTTTACGATAATTCAAATACATATTTTTCAATCGTGTGTTGCATGGTTGATTTTTCATCAATTTGTGCATTTTATTTCTTGTTATTGTGGATTTAATGAGATCAGTCGTAACCCAAGGTTTTAGCTTCTTCTATTTAGATATTTGTGTTTCATATTTACAATAATTTTGTTTTTTTTTTGTAAAATCTATAGTTATCAAAAGCTAGTTCTACATTAGATTTGTTGTAAACTGATTGAAAATTTAGCTTCAAATGTCATTGAGAGTATCAGAACCACAAAAACACGTCACAAGACAACTCTCAGCCGCTTGATGTACGGGTGCAGTTAAATTTTCAGCTTCTATTGTATCTTTTACGAAATTGCTATACTTAATATTTAATTTTAATGCATCTCCCTGGCTTTTATTACAATTGTTGTTAAGCCATGTTGAAAATATAAGCAATTTTATTTTTATCTTACTTAGTTCGAAGTATAGAAGTAGCATCAAATTAGACTGTTGCCATGCTTTAACATAGACTAACGTGGGCTCGATGCTGTGCTAAGAGCAGAAATAACTAATCACAAACATTTTAAGATATGTCATATTTCTTCGTTTGAGAAATTCGTGTTTTAAAAGCAACAGTGATGTTACACGGGATTGCACTCTCTTATAACTATGTTACTAGTTTCGTGATTGGTATGAAAAATGTGATGAATGTCTGAAGTTTCAAAGGGCTCCCGGCGTAATTTTAGGTTTAGGGACGGCAGAAGTTCAAGTTGGTTCGATTTACTGCGGTTACTCTATCTCAAGTTTGAACAACTAGTAGAAGTGCTGAAATGCATGTCAAAATATGTTTACTACACGAAGCGTTCGTTATAAGCCTCAGCAAATCCACCATCAAAACTATCGCTTTTACTAGGGATTTGATGTTATTTCATAAAATGTATTTCTTCTGTTGCATGTAGATAGTGTACCCATTTAATGAAAAATGCTTTACATGCAAGAAAGTGTGTTCTCAACTTTTTTTACGTAACGGTAGCGTATATGTGTAAGTTGTGTATTACTATATGTACGTTTGTACGTATCTTATTTCTAATAAAAATATTAAATATTATTGGAGACATCCTACTGACAAAAATACTTTTTCACTACTTTAAGAATATCTTTTGACTAATAATAACAATATAAACCAGTTTATAATGCCATAAATTCTTATATTGTGTAATATGCAATTTCCTAAACAAAAACTTTTAGTTTATCCAGATTTCTAAGTAATATAAAACTGTGGCAATAAGTGAAATACCATGTCTGCTAAAGACATAATTTAAAGAATTAAATGTTTTATATTAGGTATGTCGAAAATATTGTTGATTGTACTAAAAGCGTCAAAGTTAATATGCTGCCGACTGCTGCTTATTAGTATATTATACAACGAGCGTGTAATGATAGCTATTACAAACGAGGTTGAAGCTTGCAGCTTGAGACGTAGGCGAGTTCTGTAGATCATCTGAGTGAGTAATAGCTATTACTATACTTTATTTGAAATTAATATTATTGAAAATAAATCAATAAATGTCGGATAATTTCATACTTTTTTTTTTGTAAAGATTGACAACTATTGCTGAACTTAATTTTTATTTACATAATAATTAATAGTAACGTTAGTACAGTTATTAAAATTTATAGTTGAAGTTGCATTGCGAGCAAGTCATATCACACTTTTTTTTGTAATAGTGGTACTTGTATTACAGTTATTGATTTTGGAGCTAGCAATAGTACAAGATTTTTAATTTTTATTGATTTCTTTGAAAATTCGGTTTCTTCTCTCCAGGTTCTTGTATACATTGTCGTCTACATAGCTTTCAGCAATTGTGGTGGATTTTCATCCTCCCATGATTTTTACAGCTGTAATATCAACGCTCCCGCTGACACATACGGTTACAGATGATGTTCGAAGACAACTCAGGATTTTAGTTTCAAAAACAGAAATTTGCATCCATATAGAAACTAACTTATTAATGCTTATTTTTCCATTAGAACTCTAATTTACCATTTTGGTAATTCACGCAAAAAGAAGTGCATTGAGCAGGAGATGGACGAATTTTGATATATTTCTTACAAATATCGTAAAACTCACCTGATATAGTAAACGACCTAGACGACTTTGGTTTTTGTAAGAGGTATATTTACTATAAAGCTCCACTGTAATCATGTACATCTTCAATTTTCATAGTGTATAGTTCATTAGAGTGGAAGGCTCCCATGAGTCGCGTAATTAATGTCACCTTTAAAAAAAGTTAGGTTAGAAACTCTTTAAAAATTACTTTAGGCATAGTAGCTACCTTTGTCACAAGAAAATTCTGATCTGGTCCTTCTTTAATAAATTTATTCATTTCCTCTGGTGTAAAAGTGTTGGCTTTCTTTGGTCGATGCCCTCGGATTGGCGTTTTAAATGCGTTTGTAACTTCATATAATTTTCTAGGTGTATTATGCAACGTGCTTTTTAGCATTGAATGATAAGCCAATAATGATGACGGTTTAGAATTTTTTGATAGCTCAACAAAGGATACAAGAAGAACATTTTCAGAAAATGAAATTGTTTTCTGTGTCGATTGCCAACCCATAAAGCTGTTGTATGCTGCATCGTATTTAGCTTCTGATTTGTCAGGTAGCAAGTTTTCTGTTGCATTTGCAGCTAATTTTAGTATTTCAGGGGGCGGACAAGACACTTCATCTTCATTGGACATATTTTTAATCGAATTAACTGAACTGACGTGAAGCCATTTAAAATACTTACAAATGTTGTTTACAGAAAACATTGTCATTACTATTGTACCCGTCAGCTAGTTACCAGTTGCACCAAAGTGAAAAAATAAAAAAAAGGTAGTCTTTTTAGTTTCTGATTGGTTCAGTTTGAATTTGCCATTACAATTGAGTAATATCATTCAATTGTAAGGTCACTATTACTCAAGAGAATAGTAAACAGTGCCATTAATTGTCAAAAATCTTAAACATAATAGGTGTATTATTAAATAGTGGTAGATTAACTATTTATGTATATTGCTGCTTTCTTTGCATTGCATATTTTTTGTATCTACTGTAGACCGAGAGGGGATCCACAAATAATTGAAAATCACAGATAATGCAAAATGCAGAAAGGTGTATACATATTAGGCAATAAAGACGTACACAACGAACAGAAATTTTATTTCCTAGAAAAAGAATAATGCAAAAAAACCATTAAAAACAAAATTTAATCCCACCTTTTCGCGGAGATCAACATGAGCGAATTTATTCTTTTGTTGCCGACACGGTTAATTCGCAATGTTTTTAATTTTTACAAGAATTTCATTATAAAAGGTATACACTGAGAAGGCCGATTTATTTAAAAGTTTACTTAGTTCTTTGAGTTTTTCGAAGTGCTAGTATCTTTTTGTGTAAAAAATCACACACCTTATGATACAAGGAATTTTGCAAAGTAAAATAAACATTTTTCATGGTGGTAACTAATAAATTGCTGATTTACCAACTATGAATTGTCACTATCAGACACTACTATTTTAATTTTGACGTTTTAAAAAGCTGTGTCAGGTTTGCAGTTAACAATATTTTCGAAAATTTTTGGGAATTTTAGTTATTAAGCCGTTTAGGTAGTGCAAAAAATAGTATTACCACGGCAGTAGAGAAGACTATTACAGCCCGCACGACTTGTAACCCTCGGTGCTCCGCACCTCGGGGTACAATTTTGGCGCTTGAGCTATAATGATAGTTTTCCTAAGCTTAATGTAGAAAATACTATTATCTTATTTTGGAAACATAATATTGTTTATTGGCCCGCGATAGCGGGTTTAAAATGGATTTTATGGCTCAAGGGCTTATAAAGTTGCTAAGCAGTATAATAAACACCAAGAATGTAGTATAGCAACACCAACAATCTGCATAGAAACGATAGTACACCAGAAATTCACAGAGCCAGCACAACGATCACGCTGTAGTCTGTAGCCAAAATACGGAACCCTTGAATTTTGTCCATTTTGAGGATCAAAATAAAATAAAACGTTGTTATGTACCATGTGCCTAATCACGATTATAGCTGTTGGGAAATTTAAAACTCTCCGCTACGCGTCGCGTTTTAAACATTTCCTCGTGCTATAATCTATTGATTATTCCTTTAATCCACTGTTATTTTTAACAAAAAAATATGAATTTGACAAAAAAAAATCTGGTGTGATACACTCACACAACTTCCTTTTACAGTGATCTTATAATTAGTCAAAAATTTCATTTTTAATTTTTAACCATTTGTCAAAAATTTTCAAAAATTACAAATTCTACAAAAACGGTACAAAATAGAGCGTTAGTTGAAGAGACAAATTTTCTCTAGAATTTTAAGGTGAATTCAAAAATGTAATAATATACCGGGTGTTTTATTTAAAATAGGAGTTAATAAAAAAAATAGAAAAAAAAACAAAAGAAACCCACTTTAGAAGTATTCAACTGGAAAATTACCTATCTCACATCAATACACATTAAAAATGTAAGAAAAATGTAAAGTTTAAAAAAAATCGTTAGAGCCGTTTTTGAAAAAATCGAAAAAAACTGAAAAATCACAAGAGTAAACACCTACTTCCGGTTATGCGATTTTCTTCAAAAGCTTGCTGTCTCATCTACATAGTACACAAAACTTATATATGAAGTTTCAACGCCATAGCTCTTTTCGTTTTTAAGATATTCTGTTCACAGACAGACAGACAGACACACAGACAGACAGACAGACACACACACACACACACACACACACACACACACACAGACAGACCAATGAAAAAAAAATATGTTTTTTGGGATCAGGGGACTCTAAAACGTGAAGATCCGTTGAAAACTCAATTTCGAATTTTTGGGGTGAATCCAATACTTCCTTTATAGTAAAAGGAAGTAAAAAAACTCAAAAAGCTAAAAAGGTTTTAAAGTTAGGCTTTTTAATACATATTCCTGTACAGTAAAATTCTTGGCCGGTAAAAAGTTTTAATAGAACCACGCTCTTTAGGAGGGAATAACTCGGGGGGCGGGGGGATTTAAAAGAAAAAAATATGTAGAAATGTTTCAACGTTGCCTATGATCTCCTTAAGTTTAGTTACCACCATATATTCGAAACAATTTATATAAATTATGCATCTATCCATGAACGTATTTGTTGCATGGGTTTTTCCATTTTCTACGTTATTGCTTATGTCCTTCGTAAACCTCCCATCTGAAGTTATTGTTACCTCCTAATTATAGTTTTCGCAACATTTAATTGGTCCCAGCCCATCGAACTTGTCACATCAATTTCTCTATAGTTGGAGCAGTAAGTCTTCTTTACCTTTGCTTAGATGGAAGTAATATATCCTTTTTTATTCGTATAGTAGTTCTCCATGTAGCATACATCTCGTAAATATATCTGCAATTTTAAAAATAAAAAATATACATCGTAGCATGGTTTGTGAGTTCAATTCGGCAGATGGTTTTCCGTTCTTCATACCTCTCATTGTTTTTATGTATATTTCCATTTTAATTTACTATTATTCTTGCTTTAAACGTTGTCTTTCTTAGTTTTACGAGTTGTTGATAGTATGCCTTCTGTTTGTTTAGTGGAATTGGGTATGCTAGGATTCTTCCTTATTGTCTCACCTTTCTCAGAATTTTCCACGCTTTTCTAGATTTCGTGCTTCCTATCATATTTTCAATTTTTCCACATTTGTGGAAATGCCAAAGTTGTTTTTTGGCGCTGGTTACTTTCTTACCTTACATAATTTTCTATCTTGGGAATTGTGAGTTGTTAGATTTTTTTTTCTAGTTTTTCTTTCTCCAATGCGTCGTTCCACAATATTTTCTTCTATACTTGTAACATCTTTTTTCCCTAGAGCATCTGCAGCTGCTGTATGAATATATCTTTTGATTTCATTCTACTTTGCTTCTATGCTGCCATTCTCTATTGAATCTTAGTCGCTTAGATTTTTTAAATTAAATTCAAAATTTTCATTTGGTTCATGTTTAGCATCTGTTTCAGCTTTTCGGATTATATTGTAAAGGGACACTAAATATGTTTTCTCGTAAAAGATGTTTTGCACATCGTTGAACTATAATGTAGTCCATAATAGAAATTTTCGGTTTGGGGGGGGGGGGGGTTACCTCCATGTGTATTGATGAACGTTTTGTATTTATAGGCCATTGGTAAATTAGTTTACTGGTATAGTTTAATTATGTGAAAAAAAAAACATTCAAAATCTTATACAATAGTCTAGGGATCTTTATTTATGCCGAGAAGACAGGGTGTCGGCGTAAAAATACACAAAAGTTAGCCGGTGAAAATAGGATATTGAATAATTATTCTCTAATATAGTGTAATTTGCAATGCCATGATATAGGAGGGCATATAATGACACTGATGGAAATGTTTGAAATGTTTCTGATTTTTTAAGATAAAATATAAAACAGTATGGTTTATGTATTGGCACTAGGTATCGGTGGGTTACGGGATCTATATTTAAGATCTGTTTCAAATATTTAACGTTCACAGCATATAATGTAAAATTATACACGTATACATAATAAGTGAATGATACTAAGAGCACTAACTTCTGTCTCCAGATGTAGCTGTCTTAATGTCTTATTTATTAATTTGAATCATAAGAAGCTATCTAGTAAAATTCATGATGTGTAATTTTTTAACATAAGCCGTCGAAAATATTCTACTTTAATGATGAAAATGTGCTCTACATATAGTTTTTCATTCTTCAATGTTTCAGTAGTAATTGCAAAAAATTCATAGTTCTTATCTTAGTTTTTTTTCACTTTCAGTCGAAAACTGAAGCTTTAACGTACAATATAAATCCTGGACTGTTATTTCTAGATTGATTCTAAAATAATATCAATGTATAATTACAACATTTATTTATACACAGCTGAAAGTTTACAATTTTAGATACCGGTCCTCTGCCACGAGTATCTAGAATTTTCATGGCAATAAATTAAGAAGTTATTCATGCTAAACTAATTTCTTTCACAGTTTCAGCTTATTATCTCGGAAATATGTAATTGTGCATTTCTGAAGCTTTCAACGTTCAGCGTCGCATTGAATGTCTCAAGGAAGAAATCTTAATTTTGTCCTCCCTCAATAAAGTGACACCCGTGGCGACTGCTTGCACCGTCACGCTCTAATTCAGACACTGATGAATAAGGATTATAGGTTACTCGCAATAAAACATCCAGCAATATATTTCAATTACTTAATATTTGACTACCAATCTTGGTAGCTATTTTGTTTATATATATATTGCTATTTACTACATATTCATAGTAAAGACAATGCTTCTGTTTAATTTTTTTAATTAGTTATAAGACCAGCATGAACATGTGTGTAGCATGCAGTATTGAAATTGAATTCGTTATCAGTTATCACTGCTACTGTTAATCGTTTTTATAATATTCTTGTCATTAATTTCTTATAAATACAATTTTAAGTAGCCAAGACAGCAGAAATAGATACAACAGTATCTATTAAACATTTTTAATAAAGAAAATATTATCATTTCCTGAATTGGAAGTATTATTTCATTCTTTTGTTCCTACGTAATTACGCGTTTCCTCAACAAAAACGGGCGTTGTCCGCAATTAAAGGATTTTGTGTCGCACCCGTCTTGTCTGAAAACCGATATTTTTCGCAACAAATGAGAATGCTTTCTGAACAGTAGGCTGAATTCAGTCCACTTAAGCTTATTTGCGACGCTCTCTTAGCACTAAATTACAGCAATAACAATTAGTAGGAAACCCCTTCACCATTTCCCTGTTGAAAACTGTGAAAACTGTGAAACGTACAATACGAAGACGAAAATCCCTCAATCTCTGTAATCAGAACAAAACCAAGCCTTGCCTCCCGCGGCTTCCCAAAATGTTATTTACGTCTAGAATTATCACAAAGGGATTTAAGTGGTGGTTTATGTAAAAGTCCGCACCCTCAAGGCTTCCTTTTCTTAAACTATTTTATCAAGCATTCGCTAATACTTTTCAAAAAACAAATCCGAAATATTTCGAAAGTAAACATTGAATTTTAAATACCTTTTATCAGTGAACGAATTAATCTATTGAAATGAACTAAGAGCTAATCGACAACCAAACCCCTTATTAGAATAATTCCTACATTTAGAATTGTTGAATACTGTAGAAATATTTTTCTTTAAATTCGCTCATGCAATTCCACATACTTTTTTAGGCCAATAGAGCCTCATCAAAGCGTATTATAATCCTGCTTCGATTTTTAATGAATTTAGGCAAACATTTTAAACTAAGACAAAATGGCAACAGTTTATTACATTTTTTATGATACATGCTAAAACATGAAATAAAATTTTATGGCAGTACTGTCTAAACTGTAGAAAAAATGTACAACTTATTCGACGTGAAATTGAAATTCTTGGAGTAGCATACCTCTCTTTTCTTAGTAGTTCACAGTCGTAAACGACGTGTATTAATTGTGACTGATTGTCTTGGTCGGGGTAGTCATTTACAGTATTAATCGCGCGTTTGATCGTTTGGCGCCACTTTTTCCGATCTGTAGTATCCACCATTGCTTCTTCAAATCGAGATCCATTTAAGTGATGAACAGCGTCAGTCCCTTTTTAGTGGGTGACCGTTGCTACGAGCAACAATTTTAAAGTTAAGCCCCAAACAAATCAGACTCAAATACTAAAGCCAGCTTCAAATCATACCAAACAAACGTTCAATCTACATGGACAAATCAGAGGGCCGACCAGCTGCAGTGATGACGGTGTGCGGTTCTTTTCTAAATTGGTAAAGGGTGTTCAACAAAGAGTCTTTCGACATAACTGATATGTCGGTTAGCTCACGGGAGCTCTTAAATTCATTAAAATTTGCATAACCGAAATTTCTACGACCTGAAACAGGCTCAGATATGTTTATCACATAAATTATTTGCATTAGTCATACATAAAACGAAGGATAATATGAACAGGAATGTACTAGGCACAGTAATTAGGTACAAAAGTTAGAGCCAACAGTATATGCGAAAGTTATAAGTATAGCTAGTTCAAATACTACAAGCTAATTACAGGAGTTTCGAGGAATCAGTGTTTGAGTGCGAAAAATCGCTTGATTCAAAAGAAATCGACAAAAAAATAAGCGGATACAGCAGCTACACAAACAATTACATTAGCACAGTACATAAATATGGTTAAACACTAAGGTTACAAACAAGTGTGGTAGTTAGCAAATAATTACAAGCTTGCGGTAACCAAAAATAAAGGGGGTTAATAAAATACCACCACGATAGACAGAAATTTAGTTCAATAAATTTATAGATAAACTTGAACAAAGATTCGAACAGAATCCATGTTCAGCCGGTGAATTTAGACTTTGAATTTAGCAATACACACAGGATCGTGTTCACCTTAGACAATGGACGCAGGAATACCTGCAGATGATGCAAGACTGCAGCGGGAAACAATTAGTGACACGGAAAAGATTTAGCTACTAAAAAGAAGCATCACAGATATACAACATGGCTTCGGAAAAATGTCGGGAAATCATCTAAAAAACTAGCAGCTTATTTTGACGACTTTGAAGGGTCGGCTCACAGCTCAATACGCTGCGCAACGTAAGAATCCGTAATCAAGTACGATGGGTAGACCAATGCCATAATATTCGTTTAATTGTATCAATTTCAAGATTGCAAGAACTGAAGGTCGCCAAGCGAGTTCAGTGACCTCCATATGTAAATAACAAAGACGTTAGGACGGGGTCAACCAGAATAGCAATCGATGAACGACAAAAATAATACGGAATCGAACCGTCCTTGTGTAGTCTAGTGGGTGTTATATAGCCAAAGAATTTTAAAATTTTTGGCAGAAGGGCGATGGTCAGGTCTGAGTTCGTTAAGTACATTCTATACCAGCAGCACATCTCAAATACGTCAATGCGACGTCTGCCTGCAGCATTTATTACTCACGTTTTTGATGCATATGGAAATAAAAGGAATACCAGAAGCATGTATTAATGATTTCTTTATTTTTATAGAAATGTTGGAGTTTCTACATTTTAGTCAATTGACTCGTAGCTGTACGACCTAGTTGTACGTGACGCCGAATTTCAATTTCGCGGCGCCCATTGTCTTGTAATACCGAACCTAGTTAAACAAACTTATCTACAATCTTGCAATTGGCAATCAAAACGTAACTAGATGGTTTGGTCATTCGGTCATTTAACGTTATCAAACGCCGTCTCAGTCAACATAACAGAAGTACATAAGTAAATAGTGTTGCTGTGCTTTCTCAATATTTGCTCTCTAGTACCCCTGTTCTTCACAAAACGGGGCTGTTATGAAACAAATTTGTGGTTGTAGTATACGAAAGTCCGGAACGAATAACGTTGGAGCTGTCCACTCAAAATCAGATACTCCATTTCCAGCGTTGATTCACCCGGGATCTGTAGGATGATTCTCCAATCCGCCACCTGGGGAGGCGCCCGATGGGGCACTGGATATCCCAACACGTAGTATAGCTAGAATTAAGTGTAACGTAGTATCTATTAAATTTTTCATGTTTTTTCGGTAACCTAGAAAATTGAAGTTATATATTTTTCAAAATTATATATGGAACAGTGCGCCAAAACGAAGAACCGAAAATACCAAGCTAGTAATTTATTATACGTAATTTTACCTTTGCAGTTTTATTTTACATCACTGCCGTTTGCAGTTGTTTAAATTTTTTCTCAGTTGAATAGCCACAAACCATAATGTTCTTCAACTTTTTGCAAATAAATGTTTGTTTATGGCTGTTTTAATACGTTGTAGATTATTATGGATAATATACAACTTAAATTTACGTAAACTGTTCTTTGGGCTTTATTTCTAAATAACTTTTTAATACGTGCAATAGCTTGTAGTCTCGGTATGTGATATTTGTAATGGTTAAAACAAAAATGTGAGTTATTGAAAAAACCGATGGCATTTTATAGGAAAAATACATTACTAAAATTTTTGAAAATAGATATTAAGGTATAATCAGTATTTTATGCTTATTGACTTGCAGCGATAAAAGCTTAATTCCATTTTATAATGTGCGCAAGCTGCCATATCGGGCACCTTCTTAAATATAAAATCACAACTCAATGTTTCGCCGAACCCTTCGGGTGATTCATCTAAACCTAAAGGATTCTTCGAAAGCAGGAAACGACAGACGACAAATGTCTCATAGACTTTAAATTAAATTTCATATTACGAAAGAACACGTTCTTTTCCAGCAGAAAGATGCTTACTGAACAAACATAAAATTCGATGATCCTCGCCTTTTGGTTATTGGTTATAGGATAAGTAATTTTCAGGGCGCACGAACCCTTTTAGAGGCCTAACGTTTATCTTTCGTCTCCACATCCGTTTTATCACATGAATTTGTGCTACAAGCTTACAAGTTTTAGGTCTCAGAACTCATCTTGTCGGTAATTTGTTTCGATTAAGCGTCTGTCGTAAATAGGCTGCTTGTATCTGCGTTATTGCTTATAAAGACGTCGCACAGTGGGAGGAATTAGGATTCCAAGTGGCCAAAAATATAAAAATTCTCAAAATACATTTTTAATAAAATCTATTTTAATGCGTTTTGTATGACTTACTGAAGGATGTTATCAAGTTAGCTAAATGATTTGTACATACTTCAAACGCTAGGTAACTGTCAAAGTGGAAACACTGATTTATGTTTATAGGTGTGTTGAGCGTATTTAACATTTATTAATGAAATAGAAGTTATACTATTAAACATGTTTCTATGAAAATGAATGAAGCTACAGAAGGTACATAATATTTATCCTTAATTCTTTTGTTTCGAAAACAAAAACACCTTATTTTAAAACTAGTAGGTTATCTCAAACTTTTACTAAATTTATTAGCTTCGAAAAAATTATTAGAGGCTATTAGATCTTTATTGTTGTTTTCATATTATGCATTCACATCTTTTTTATAAAATGGCGTATACTTTATCTGCAAAAACTTGCAAAAACTACAGTTGCGAATTTTTATTTTTCAGGGGATATTAAAAAATAAAAAATAAAAAAAGCTGTTCAACAAGTTAAGAAGTCGGTATCTAAATCTTTACCACCATATACAGATGTGACACTGTTTCTTAGTCAATTATCACCCGAAATGACCAAAATTGACATTACTTTAACTAGAATATTTTATAACAAAATACTTAATATCATAATTTAAAAAATTGAAGATTTGTTCATTTTAATTTTAAAACTGTCAAATTTTGGAGCTAAATAAATCTCACAATCGAATTCTACAGATTAGAAAATGCAAATAACAATGTCATATCATTTTTGGCCAGTTAGAATTTTATTTCCTCCCACTGTGCGTCGTCAAAGTCGTCCTTTTTGTGAACGCACTTCTGTTTTGTTCTTACGCGTTGCCGACGCTTTTTTACACTACTTTTGTAACGCTGTTTTAAAATGGCCACCTTAATAATATGTTTCCTATTTCTTAATTTATGGAAACATGTCTGGTTCATTAGGAAGCATTAAATTTGTGGAGGGAAATTCGCTCATTACATTAATTTTTAAACTGCCTCTAATGAATTGATTATGAGTGTGTAGGTGTTTCAGTTTTAAATATGTACCAGCATGATTAAGCCAATCACTTTAATGAAGTTGATTAACCTCTGCGATCGCAGATAATAGATCAAAAAGGCAAACGTGCTGAACTATGTCGTTTAAATGACTAATGTTAATCAGCCCCGAAGTGGGTTTTATTATTACAAATGATTTTATATTAATTTATTTTCACAAGTAGGCAATACTGTATTTTTCAAGAGAATTTAATGAAGTCAAAATTTAAAAGTGATATTTTAAAACAGCCCATGCACTAACTCTTTCAGCAAGAGAGTATTTCATTAAATTGTTAACGAAATTATTTAAATGATTGGTTTCAGTGTAATACATATTTTAGGATTCCAAAGTATATAATTTAATTCTTCTGTACTTTCGCTAATTACAACGTCAATAAAAGAAAAGAAAGGGTACTTAAAGTATATTGCGGCACCTAAAATTCGCAAAGTTTCATCTTATTCAAGAAGTCTTGGTTAAATAATTAATTTCTTGTAAAGACAGTTACTTACCAAATTGCTAGCAAATTTCTTGCTGTATTTCATAAATGTTTAAAAATAAAGTACTTCTAGAGTTTTTAACTACAATAACGAACTACATTGACTGTTACATAAATTCTTATGGGCGGCATTACGTAAAGGTTTTAAAAAGAAATTGTTCAGTTCTTTAAATACAGTCAAATTATCAATAATTCGTAAAGGCATATAATGTTATCGTATTGACCCCACCATGTAAGCCAATATTATAATAATATCTAATAGACTGCTAAATTACTCTTATCCATTCACTTCAAAATACTTTAAATAAAATATTTGCCCTAATATTTTAATTTATTTCTTTGACTTGGCTAGCTCAGGTTATAACAAACATCTTGTCTCAGGTGGGTACTTGCGTTAGAAAATTCTATCAAAATAATTGTACAAAACGTTTGGTTAGTGACAAGTTATTTCAGAATGATTTTAAATCTTCCACTGTCACTGTCAACTTACTAATATGACACTTAACTGAATTTATATTAAATTAACACAAATCAGTTCCAGTATGTTGAAAAGAGTAAGTATTTTTGTAAGTAATTCATTACTCCACTGTTAATACTAATTAATGTCTATTAATTACATATACCTGGATGTCTTCCACTTTTAAAATGGATCCAATTCTGCTGTAGAAAACAGCACAAATATAACCAAGCTATTTTGTCACATGTATTTGAATCTTCAACCAGGAACCCCACTTCAAGTAGAATCCACAGTGTTACAATGAACCAAACACCGCCAACTCCAACAGCCACCCAGCTCTTCTAGATGGTAGATCCTTTATTACATACAACTGCAAATCCAAGATGTAATCCTCTTTACAGCAACCAACATGGTATCCAATCATTCTATTCCATTCCATAAACACCGACCCAAATGATGAAGTTGTGACAGCAAGCCCAATGAAAATCCAATTCACAGATGTCCTCACCTCAATTGAGAAACGCACGAACTTGAACCAGCAATCCCTGTTCCAGGTTATAATTAATCCATTAATAAGTATATGACAACATATCCATTCAAATTATTTGCAGGTATCTGCGTATTGACAAAAATCCATATCACAGATGTTCTAATCAACCCAGTTTGTATGAACTCATCTCACCAATGCCAACATTCATAGTTCTTCCTTTATTAACTAATTAGTCCCTTTCTTCTTGTTAAAATATGTTTTAAATTAGCAGTTATTCCATTTTTATTTAATTAATTTTGTCATTTGCACCTTCATATATTACACCATTAATAAACTTTGTTTAGAAATGGATTTATTTTATAACTTTTTCTTAATACAAAAGAATTATGTGTACATTTTTGAGAATCGAAATCAGTTGTTATCTAATAACAATTTTTACTATAGCAATCCTCAATTTTTAACATAATGTTTTAAACTAACATTATGGATTAGTTTTTACTACATACAGTACATTTTCTCAATTAATCTGACAAATTCCAAGTAACTTATTTAAATATTAATTCAGCTTATGACTTTCATATTGTTTCAGACTATCTTATAGTTTGTTCTAATTATTTATCTTTTAATTATAAATTGCTCTCTGTGAACTTCAATAACCATTCATTTTTAATCCAAAGATAATAATTTTAATTTCCTTTTTTCTTTTTAGAACATTATTTTGTACAGCTATTTTGATTTAATTTTTGATTGATTTCACCCTTGTACTTTTAATAATTACATAGTTGTTCTATCCAAAATAACTTTCTATCTAGTAATTTATTTTTTTAACAATAGCAGTCCTGCTCTGCAACTATCACAATAAATTAATATTTAGGATCATTAAAAATAAATTTGTTCAACAGAAATCCTGTCTAACTAATATTTTCTTGCACTCTCGCCTTGAAGTTTACTTTACACATCCTGATCGATGTCAAAATTTGATGTTTATAAAATTTAATAAAAGCTGCCGTACCGAAAACATACTGACCATATCGATGCATATATAAATTACATGATAAGTACCTTCAGTCATGACTAGGTTGCTATTGTGGGGCCTCGATGGGCAAGCGGTCCCGTCGCTCGCAGTCAGGTCACAGTGAAGGCTCGAGCGCTCGGAAAAGAGTTCGACTCCCGGCCGGGGCGCTCCGGTTTACACTTAAGTTAAGGCATGGTAGTTTAAGTGACGCCCGCACCTCCCTGATTTAATACGAAAGCGTTTCCAGGGAAGGGGGGAGACGGTAGAAGAGTTTAGGAAAGGGACAAAAAGAGGTTGATGTTATATTATGTAAAAAAGTTTGTCAAAAATTCGTATCGTGTTGCGAACATTTATTTATTTCAAAATGTGTGTTGCTTTGTGTATTGTGGTTTTGTAAAAAGGCTTGTATGTAATACATATGTAAATAGGCACGTTCTTTTTACAACTTTTTACACCGTTTCTATTATCAAAAGTGATGTTTATAATTTTAGCAAGCGAAGTTTTTTATTGCACGTTATTATTGGTGATAGTAACATGTACCAAAAAAAAATCCTAAAAGCTGCTATTGATTTAGTAAACAGTTTTTTTTTACATCGGCCAATAATGGGTCCCGGGTGGTGTCGCTTGATCAAGCGTCCACGTTCGATCAGCAGAGCAACGCTCTTTCTGGTCAGAACTTGGATGGGAGTTCCATGGCTGCTTCTCTCGGCGCCTCGCGATTCGGCTGTCACGGAAATAGTTGGTCCCGGAGGTCATAATAACATCATGACAGTCGCTAGTGGGGTTGGAAGCCCTCATAAAATGTACAGCGAGACCTATAATTGGCCTAACGGCTGTTGGCTGAGTACCAGAATAAAAAATAAAAATAAAAAAATAAAATAAAATACAGTTAAATATGTTCTTTGACCAAACGCATTTCGATAATAGTTAGACTGGTATTAATAATGGTAGATGTAGATATATATTCATTGTATTTCATAAAGAAATAAATAATGTTAAATAATCTCTCCCTTATGGGTCGGCAGCTGGCTGTGACATCAACCCTTTAGATTCGGCACCCATATTTCCGTAGAGCACTTTGTTTAAGTAGCAAGTGATGTGTGTAATGTGTGCAATATTCCATATAAAAAGATTATGCATGGATTGTTAGAAATATATTTATAACCTTAGATATGTGCTCGACTACAATTACAAACTAAGTAATGTACTAAGCGCATCTATTTTTGAATTCACTTCGTTCTTTGCTTTCAATTCCCTATATTTGCTTCACTTTGATCATTCAAGCGTAAATGTCTAGGAACAATATAGTTGTGCAAATATAGCTCGGCTGTAAAATTGTTTGTTATAATTAGGGGCAGCGAGCGCTTCTATGCAGTTGCTTGTTCAAGTGACGCTTTCGAATGCCGCATTCACGACATTGATTTTTCGGTTGAATATTTTTTCTGATATTATAACAAGTCAAATTTTGTATACTGGCTATTTTATAACCTTAATCTTTGAAACTGAGAAACTCTATATATTTGTAGATGCTTTTATGTTCCTTGGGATGTTTTCACCCCAAAAATGCATAACGAACGTTTTTGTGCTCACCCTTCCCAGAAGCTCTGACGTTGTCAGTGATTCACTTCCGGTATTTATGGACAGATTGGCTAATGTCTCCATATAACTGTATGTATATTACAGGCATGATATTATTTCTCTAGATTTAAAAACTTATCCAGCTGCAAATATATACTTACAGCATAAAAGCAAAAATGTTCAACTATCTTAAGATATGGATATTTTCTTTATAAACGAGAAAACATCAAGTATTGCAGGTTTTCTTTTATTTAAACTAGGTGTGATTACAGCTAAGATTTCGATATAAATCGCGAGAAAATGTTTTTGTAGATTTTTTCCTGTACGAAAAACCGGAAAACCTAATATGGGAATTTTTTGTCACGTAGACACAAGTATAACCTCAATTTTTATAACAATTATTCTCTACAGAAATGCTTGCGTTTTTCTGGACTATTGTCATTGTGAATCTTTTGCCATCGACATGGATATACGAGGCTAGTTCAACACGTTTATAATGAGCAGCCTATAATTGGTACCCTCGGTGACAAAATCAGTTGCTAATTGTATATTAACTTGTTCTTGTTTTATATGTATAATTTCACAACTGAATTGCGATTATATTGAATTCTATCGATTTTTAAAACGCTCTTCACAATAAGAGCTCCGCCCAAGCAAGATCTCGAATCTGTAATCCAATATTAGCTGCTGAGTGACTTTCTCCTCGAGAATATCATCCGAGAATGTTGCTATTGAAGCAGGACAGTTGTGAAATGCAAAATAAATTGTTGGAAGCTAAGGAATGCATAAAGGGTATACCATGTCCTAAACAAGCGCATTCTGTGAAAACTGAAAACACTATTAAGTGTGTGGAAAACATTTTGCTTAAAGATAGGCTTATTCAAGTAAGATATATTGAGCGCCTTATGAATATTAGTATTGAAACTGTTCACGCTATTATTAGAGAATTCGGAATTGAAAAGATGCCCTTTCAAGTTACTAATGTGCAGTGTGCTGGTTTCGTCACCAGACTGCAGAATTTTTTTAAAAGGGATCTACGACTTAGTGAAACAATGGGAATTTCGCCTTAATGCTGATGGAGATTTTTTAAATAGTCTGTTGATATAAATTTTATAAGCTCTAAACTTGTTTATTTGAAACAGCATCGTATATAGAATTATTTCATGGAAAATATATTTCTGTTTGTTTGGAGTTGTGTGTAGGTAAATAAACTGCTCAAGTACAGGTCTAAAGAGTAGCTTCAGCACTGCGAAAACAACGGTTGACCTTTCGCCAAAACCAAATAGCGCATGAAGGTGCTCGGGACCTTAGCAACAACTTTGCCCCCTTTCAAAATTTCGATATCTGTAGCCGTTCGAAAGTTACAGGCGATCCAGACAGACACACAGACAGACGGACGGACAAAACGTTCACATACGTACGCTGAAGCTACTAATAAAAAGATACGAAACATTTCATCTTATCTGTAATTCAATTTAAGTACCTACATCAGATGTTTTTTTTTTACTTTAGACTTTAGACATCGTCATAGCTAAACTTTCATTTGGAGTCCCTCCAGTTATTAAAAATTGCAACGCAGAAACTTGAACGTGTCTCATCACCTATTCTCCTTTTTTCATTTATTAATCTAGACGTCCCAATTGTCCATTCTTTTATTTAATAACGATTGCAGTTAACGTTTTAAGCATTTCGACTGATTTTTCGTGGTAAAAATGTATTTAAAAAACATTAAATCTAAATATTTCAATTGTTGCTTTACAGTTTCTATTTTTCATTTTTCGTTAATCAGAAAATATAAAACCCAAACACCGCTCATTCTAGTAGAGCTTAGAATATTGCCAAATCTTAAAACTGAAATTATCAGAACAACTGCATGGTTTGCTTTTGCTTTATATATTTCAATTCTGAAAAGATTTTGTATTTTTGCATTTTAGAAAATATCTCAAGTAATCTACGTTAATTATTGATCTATCCTGTGAAGACCTACTTTAGATTGGCTTTTTAATATGTACTTGTCCGTATAGTTCTTGAGAAAGCATTGTTGCTTGTACTACAAATATGATGTTTAGGTTTCAAGAAAGACAACTAACTCTTATACTTACATTGAAAAATTGGCACATATTGATTTTAGTGGCGAAGAACCTTGGAATAAAGTTATGTTCCTGCAATTAGTCAACACTTATACTCGTATTGTTATTGTACAATGAACAGTAATACAAAGCTAGACCAATGAACGATCAATTGTTTCAAACTGTATTAAGTCAAAAAGGCGTAAGAATAAAAATTCCATCATTAATGGATGCGATGGAAATGCTAGTGGATATTTGATTAAAAGAAAAAGATTTACACATAATAATAGTGGCCTAATAGGCTCTATTTATTTTACTAATGGACCGTCTAGAAAATCGTTTTTGTCTTGCTGAGGTTCAGGGATGGTGAACTTGATGTGGGGACAGTGTTTTCTGCATTTATTCTGAGAATTTTTACTGGTTAACAAGTTGGAAGTTAAGAATACGTAACTGCATTTTATTTTTACACAAAAGAGACTGTTAGTAGGAGCAATTTCACGAAATCGTACAGCTTAATCAGCCTTTATACGAAGACACAACGCTGTACCTACTTGCAGTTATTAGTTCGAATGTGCGCTGGAGATGCGCATTTTAAAAGATAAATTGATAGCAGCGTTTACGGTTTAGTAGCCGAATTGGTAAAATCGTGTGCTCCAATTTTTGTTTTATAATTGATTTAAACGAAGAGTTTCCGGTTATAACAATGTATTCTTGCTTTGTTTAAATTTACTAGTAAGCTTGCCATAATGCTTTTATTATGAGAAACAGCAATCGTTTGACTCATACTAGGAAAGTTATTACGATTTGCTAATTAGCAATGCTGCTTTTAAACACAATGTATGAGCAGTAGAGCGAAATAAATTCCAGGAAGAGTATTACGCTATGGTAATTGCTAATTACAGTTGAAGCACACTTAACACGGCATGATTTGTGCCAAATTCATTTGATTATACGCTTGTCAAATAGAACTTCTGATTGTTCAAATCAGGTAAAACGTGACAACGATGAAGTGTCTTTTAAATATAGTATGAATAACTGAATACATATTTAATTTAAAATGGAAAATCCCTCATAAAAGTTTTTATTTTAAATAAAATTGTTCTAAGTTCTAACTTTTGTAAAGTTCTGACAGAAAATGTTATTTTACATTTTTACTTCCTTTTACTACTATAAAGGAAGTATTGGATTCACCCCAAAAATTCGAAATTGAGTTTTCAACAGATCTTCACGTTTTAGAGTCCCCTGATCCTAAAAAACATATTTTTTTTCATTGGTCTGTCTGTCTGTCTGTCTGTGTGTCTGTCTGTGTGTCTGTGAACAGAATATCTCAAAAACGAAAAGAGGTATGGCATTGAAACTTCATATATAAGTTTTGTGTACTATGTAGATGAGACAGCAAGCTTTTGAAGAAAATCGCATAACCGGAAGTAGGTGTTTACTCTTGTGATTTTTCAGTTTTTTTCGATTTTTTCAAAAACGGCTCTAACGATTTTTTTTTAATTTTGCATTTTTCTTACATTTTTAATGTGTATTGATGTGAGATAGGTGATTTTCCAGTTGAATACTTCTAAAGTGGGTTTCTTTTTTTTTTTTCTATTTTTTTTATTAACTCCTATTTTAAATAAAACACCCGGTATATTATTACATTTTTGAATTCACCTTAAAATTCTAGAGAAAATTTGTCTCTTCAACTAACACTCGATTTTGTACCGTTTTTGTAGAATTTGTAATTTTTGAAAATTTTTAACAAATGGTTAAAAATTAAAAATGAAATTTTTGACTAATTATAAGATCACTGTAAAAGGAAGTTGTGTGAGTGTATCACACCAGATTTTTTAGACAACAATTTCGAAGATATTTACGGACTTACAAAAGCAGCATATAAAGCCACAATATAGAGAGAGAAACCACAAAATTCCAGAAAATACCATTTATTTAAAAATAATAAAGGTGCGAATGTCTACAAAATCCAGGTGGAGATAATTAAATACAGGAAGCAACAATTTTATAATAAAAGACTAAAATAAAATTTCTAAATAATGGAATAGGGCTTTACCTCGCCCCGTTTCTAAAAGAGTAGATGGAATAAAGTGTGAGAATCACATCAAGAGAAACACAATGAAGGAACTAGGTATACATAGAAAATTAGCAAGGCCAACAAATATGTTTTGAGTACGACACACCAAGTAAAAATATAAGGCACCACACTTGACTCCAGGACGGAGAATGGAAGCCATTATGTTCCATACTTTTCAATACAGAAAAATTGATGAGGAACAACAAAGTTAATAGACCAGAAACAATTTTTGGCAAACTTAATCGTTGATTGTCCTTCGTATGCGAGTGGAGGGTGCACATTAAATTTAAATGTGCAAAATTTAAGCTTGCTAGGTCACGCCGCTCCTGTTTTTTATGCACGCCAACAAGTGTTTGGGAAACTCGTTGAACTCAAGCTTGGGAGCCCAACCGGCGCTTTTTTTCATTTTTCAACGTAGTCAGTTATGTACTGCCTACTAATCTGAAGTTCCGTTTTCGTTTCGTTGTGGTGCCAGCGAATTTTATTTCGACCGCTGTTCGTACATTTGAAGGAATGGCATAGCTCTGAAAGATATGCCGTTATATTGGGCGTGGATTGCCGCGAGTTTTGCATCTTGCCGTTGTTGATTGAACCCAGAGGAGTTGAACTGTTTTATTAGTTAAGTAATTCATGTGCGAACTACACAATGCATGTGGGAAGTTTTGTGTACGTCTCCGTTGGAATTGCAGCAACGCCTTAAGCGCTCTGTGCTGACTTGCGCGTTTACCTGTAGAATTATATCACCGGCAAACACATGTTAGGGGTTTCTTACCCCGCGACGTGACGTCACGAGTAGGCTAACGTTCGTTGCTTCTTGCTGTCTCACAATTTGAAGTTGTGGCTGGCGATATATTGCGATGGTATTAAGCCCTACAAACTCAACTCTGATAGCATTGCCAAACTAATGGACATTTCACTAAAGCTCAGGGTGAGGTATTTTATATAACTGCAAGGCTAAACTTTGAATTTTATAGATTGAATGCATTAGTAAAGAGATGCCAATTAATAGCAGTATAATTTATTAAAGAACGGTTTAAGCAAAGCTCAATTCTCACAAGGATCTAAGTTGAATGTAAAATAAAATTTAAAATATGAGGTTTGTGCAAAGTAATGGCCGAACTATTAATTACAAATTGGTTTTCAAAGGCAATAAATTGAAGCGAATAATTCAAGGAACGTTAAACAGTGAAATATTTGCCAGGGTTTTAAAAGAAAGGTAGGAAAAGCTAGATAAGTTAATGAACGTTGCAACGAGCAACTAAGAAGGCTGAAATTAAGGCATTTGGTGGAAAATTGTAAGAATCAACAAGCCAGGGTTAATAAAATCAAGAATAGCACATAGCAGATGAACTTAAAAATTGTGTGGAATAGCAGACAGGAGAAATCAAGCGACGCCTTGGTGAAGGAAGTACTTTCATAAATTTAATCAGTGCAGTGACTTATGTGAACAGTTTAAAGCAAATTAACAAACGTGCAGTGACACAAAGACTTGATTAACTAATTATAGATGTGGACCATAATATTAAAATAAGTATTTGTAAATAAGTTGTAGGTTTTAGCCAAATTTATATTTATAAGTAAGCATTTTGAACTTGATTCACATTCGTTTTTAATTTAAGATTAAATCTAGCAATTTTTTATAGCGGATATTAGGGGAACAAATGAATAAATATTAGAATTGACATGTTGTAAAATGTACTCCGAAATAAAGTTAATTTTTATATCATAAACAAATTATTTTTACAATAAAAATTATATCGGCCAAATCAGTGCAATTTTGTGGTCGTGTGGTGTTATTTGCATCAAAATCCAACACCTCAAGTTGTAAAGTTCTCTGAAGCACGAGCTCTATAACCTCACATCGGAACCAGCCGTTGGATCTCTGCGTGGAGGCCTGCAAGCCGAGACAGCCCAGAGGGGAAGACACCAGTGCCCACAGCAGCCCGTGGAGGACGTCATCGAGGAGTTGCAGCAGCAACAGGTCGATAGCAGTCCGACAACGAGTCCAGCGTCGCCTTCGAGCTCCGATATAAGTTCGGCTACAACACAGGTACTGTTTACCCCTAAAATTAAGTTAAGTAAGCACCGGGAAGTTTATGCATGTGCACCACGAGTCTTACGCAAGGCAATACAAGCCATATTCATTGCCGTAAAGTGAATCCAGGCCGCAAATTAGCCCAACTCCATAATTTGGGGTTATGTGACAGTTAGATCCGGAAAAGACGCCAACTGAAACAATTGGTGCCTGGATCTGGGCCCCCTTTTAACAAATGCTAGAAAAACAAATGATGTAAATGCCGCGAAACAGCTTAATTCAAATATTTACCTGTGAAACTGTGATAAATTTTCACTTTACTTTAATTTCACCACCGCAATTGTCAGCGGAAGCCATTTTGATTTAACGTATGACCTACTTTCGAATATTTGCGTGTGCTTATTAGTGCGAAGGCGGAGTACAGATCCGTATTCAGTTAAATTAAGAATCATACATTCAGCCTAATTGAACCTAACCGAGAGAAAGGGTAATTGCTTACCGAAAATTTTGAGGTAGTCATAATAATTGTTAATACTTGTAGATAAATAAAATATCAACAGGTCATATAACCATTTATTTTAACGAATCATTAAATTGCAACTCCTTTTAATCGTCTTAGAAATAAAATATTTGCGAGGTGGTTCTTAATCATTTATTTAATTAATCATATTAAATTAAGAGCTGTCATAACCGTTTCAATATGTATCTTTATGGATATTATTGCACTAGTTATCAAAATTACTGCTCTGTAACTTATGGGTGAAGCAAATTGGAGTTGCGCGTCCTTAATCTTGCAGTAAGATAATCTTCTCAGAAATTCCAACGCAAATTAAGTCATATCTTGGGGCTGAGAGCACACTTCTCGTTGTCGAGGGTTATATTCTTCGTGGAGGCGACAAAAATACACGGATTTGACCCCGTATATGTCGTGGTATAATTTATTTTGACTATCGCGAGAGAGCTGTTTCTTCAGCCTACGGCCCAGCCCTTTTCATTAAATGTGCTACGTGTCTTAAACGGAGTTTTCCTTGTAACAAGGTTTGGGGATTGAAAATACTACGCAATTTTTAGGGGATCTTATACAATAAAGTTGACATCATAAAGGACTGTATGCTATGACAATGGAAGAGTATTCAGACACAATGACATAAGGGTACAGAAAAAAAGGCGTCTGAGAAGGTATGATGGGATTAGAGAGGGCTTACACAGTCTGGAATTAAATAACTGGATAGAAAAGTACAAAACAGGAAGGAATGGTAGTCCAACTAGTCACTGCACTATTAATAAATAATTGTAGGTAAATATTAAATGGCAGTAAAGCTTTCCACTATGCAAAGAATATGAATTTTGTCGTAGTTTAATTCTAGTTATGATTATGAAAGTTTTTTTAAGTAACTCACTGCAAGTTGTTGGGGGCTTTCTACGTAAAGCCCTAGCAATGGAGGGGCGAGCGTTGGAGGGCTGCTCAGATAACTAGACGACTTAGCAGTGTAGCCAGCTAGCAGCATATCAGCTGTAAAGGCTTTATTAAAATTGCGAAAATATACTGCCATTTTTCATCGAGTAAAAACACAATCTGCGACGCGATAGTATATAAGTACTATATTATTTCGCCAAATAGCCTACAGTTTTACTAGTTTATAAGTCTAGGCCAATAAATGCATTTTAGTCTATAATTTGACAATATTTTGGACACGTATTCTACCCGAAAATATTATAAACAGAATAACGTATTTTGGCAGTTCTAAAAATAATAACACAAGTCTGGTATATGGCATTGCGTGCAAAAGCTAACTGTCATTAAAATATGTACATTGAAATTTGCAGGTACTTTTTGGATGCACTCTGTGTTATTTTAGAAGGCTCCGCTGTCTGCAGAAACTTCAATTGAGTTTGAAACTAAAACACTAATGTTTTGATATGGCAGATATTGAAGTTGAGGAAATTATTCATACGTTATTTACATGATTGCTGTTTTCGACTTTAAAGCTTAGTCAGTTTGGGTGGGGATTATTTGCAAGGGGAGCATTGTCATTCAACCGTATAGGCTTTTGAGCAAACAATGATAAGCATAAATTCTCGGTTGACGACAGCATAAATTGAAGAACTTACATGCTTAATGATTTGCCTGTGTTTGGTAAACAAGCCCGCATAGTCCCCAAGCCATCCATCTGACAAAAGTGATAAAGATGTAAATTTTCTCCTTTTGAAATTCTTTAAATTGAATATTATTTTGTGTGTGCTAACGATAATTCCTTACACAATTTCAAAACCATTCTACTCAAACGTTGTTGGCTTTAAATAAAAAATACACAGGAAATGAACGCGCAGTTGCAGGAGTAAAAATTAATCTCGTTAAAAATAGTCCACTTCTCACTGAAGCGTTTTCACTTTGTAAGGGGCGAGTAAGAAAAAGTCCCTAAGGAAAACACAACAAGTTTGCTTTGCCACTTGTAACTATAGAGAATTTTTCTGTTCGTTTACTGCACCCGAGCCCTTGTCTGCGAAATTACTGCACATCGACTGAGAACTAAACGTCGATTCTACAAGGTAAACAAACTAGAGAATTTAATATAGTAAGTGTGGGGCGGGTTCGTCCTTCGAGGTTGACAATGTTTGATCTTGAAAGTTTATACCGTAGTTCTACAACAGAGGGTACACAACTGTTACTTTAGTGCGTACTTAGTGCTGAGGGCACAATTTTCTTGATAGTTGCCAACAGCCGTAATTAAAGTGCGTGGAGTCTGTGCAAACTGCCTATTGGAAGACTCGATTTATGCTTCTTACTAGACTATTTGCAATTTATTTTTACTATCATTATATTGTAGTAAGAAATGTATAGTAATTCTTATGATTTAAAATTCCAGCTAGAATAGTTTCTCATACTTTCTAAAATACATAAGCTATTATTTTATTCATGGGATGGGCAAGTTAAGATATATAATAATAGTAAATATAATAGGACTTTATTGAGCAATAAAAAGAAACATAACATAAACTTGTGAAATAATAATTCAACTGAATATTGCCCAACCGCAGGGCGGAATTCAGATCGGTTAAACCTTCGTTTAAAAAAAATGCATCTTAAAGAGCGAGCGTCTTCAAGGGCGCATGGCAAAAACCACTCCATGCTACACTGTGCCGAAGCATTGACAAGAAACTAGCACCATCTCATCATGTTTTTATTAAAAATGATCAATTAATATTAATTAATTCAGCACATTCGTCACGTTTTACATTCTACGATCTCTTATACAATTCGAATATGATGAAAACACTTCAATTATAATTATATCTTTTAAATCAAGCTGAACCCTTTTTTATAGAAATGTAGGACCTCGTAAATTAACAATGCTAGTTATAATCCAGAATTACACAGAATAATTGATTTAGTCAGAAAAATATAGAAAGACCAAGACGTGACAGAAACCTATGGCCATAGCTGTGTTTGTCTTTTCTATTTTTACTTCCCTCGTCTAAAAGACGAGATTTCTTCAGATATTGACGTTTCTAGATGACGAAAAACAGGTTTTCCTAATTTCGTCTGTCTGTCTGTCTGTTAGCGGTATAACTCAAAAACTATTTGTTGGAGGAAGAAGATATTTTGTACGCGGATTATGTGCCTACCTGGCATGAGAAATTATATACAGGGTGAGCATCTTAATTTTTTTAATTTGTGCTTGAACTGAGAAATAGATAAAAGTAATAATTTATTTATAGCTCAGACTTTATCCTCGACGAAAATGAGATCTAACAGATACAGGGTAAACATCACAAATGGGGCAGAATAGTAAGGTTGTATTTATAACGCAGCAGAAACTCGTACATTTCGAGCACTGTCGTGGCGCAGTTGTTCGAACCGCCGCAAGCGGCGGACTCGATCAGCGAACTAGAAGTTAAGCTCGGAATAGTAATCTTATTCGTCTGGGAGCACGGAGTTCGAGTCCCAGCGGACTACATTTTTTTTTAAATGGTAAATTGACGAAATTCTCGTGAGGGAAGTTTAGTGTAAACCCTTTTACAGATTTTTTACGCATGCGTAAGATTGATCCTTAGAAGTAATGACTGCGCGAAAACACATTTTTAAAGCCTCTGTCTATAAAGAGCAAGGAGCATGAAAACAAATCGATACAGAAGTTCAAGAAAATTCACTGGAACATCGCCCATGTGCTTTTATGAAATCATGTTACCAGAAAAGTACTTCATCTAGTACACATGGTTTCATAAAGGTAAGCCAATATTTCTTAAATTTTGCATGCGACCATAATTTTACATTTAGAACAACTTTGCTTGACAATACTTTCAGATATTTGAAACAGAAAAGGTACTTTACCTGTTTTTTATCTACCGGTCGTGAGGGCACATGAAGACCAATTCAACATTTGAGTATTAAGATTTTCGACTCTGAATTAATCAAAGAATCGCTTTACCTGAAAATTATGCACCATTTTTAATACACCTTGTATATACTGGGTGATCACCTTAAAAAATAAAATTCTGTCTCTTGTTTGCTTTAACTCGAGAAGTATTAGTTAAGTAAAAGTAATATTTTGCACATAGCTCAGGTGTTTACCCTTGACGAAAATATGCATATTTTAGACCTAACGTATACAAGGTGAATGCCTTAAAATATTGAATCCTTTTTTCCTTTCACATTTTCAAAATAGTTTGTTTCAAAACTTCCACTTGCGAGGGAAGCCCTTTACAGATTTTTTACCTGGCATTACTCTTTTATGTATTTTCTGGTATCATATTAATTAATTGTTGAACTGACACTTTTTTATGCGTAAATAAGGCCAAATTATCTTAGTTACTATACTTCATTCGGTTTATCCAATCTTTTCTTTTGTGGTTCACTTCTTTTGCTTGTAAATTCCAGTTCAAGCTCGTGAAACGCTCATGGACTGTCGCCGCTTTAGCCGATGACCTTCACTGTTGAGTTATCAATAAGAGCAAGTAGCAAATGTCATCCAAAAAAACGGGAGAAGTAAAAAATGTAATCCAAATGACAGAAGCAAAACTTCAAAGCAAGTTTACTCAGTTATTGATTATTATTTAATTGTTTCAGGATGAAAACAATGCTAAGTTCACAAATGTGGTTTTACTAAAAATAACCAATGCCCCAAAGATTCTTTAAATACAGTTAAAATAAATAATCCGTGAACATTTTCAATGTAAATAACTGAGCAAGGAAATTTGTTTGGAGACCCCATCTTTGCTATAGTCAGTCTGAGTTGAGAGTGAGAAGATTTTTTCAAACAGTTAATCGAACATTTGAAAAAATCTGGTGTTTTTTTATTTCCAACACAGTCTTTAAAGCTGATCACATTTTCAGCAACTTGCCTTAAGGCTTGCGCCTGCATTCCAAACAGTTCATTCAAAAACGTGTCTGTGGTTGAAACCTTAAGACTTATTTGGAATACGCATTCCAATAAGTCTGTCACAAAAATATTTGGCGCCGCCTGATTTTTCCTCGCACAGTTTTGGGTGCACGGGAAAGCCTCTACGAGTGTGGTACAAAATGGTACAAAATCTAGTGTCGTGGCAAAATCTTATTATTAAAGGACGAAGTACTGTCATCGCAAAAAAAATCCTTCCTAGATTTCTTTGTATCTTCACGTTTTAAGGTCCCTAGATGGCAGTCTGTCGGTCTGTTTGTCTGTTGCCGATATAACTCAAAAACTATTTGTTGGATGAAGACGATATTTTGCATGCAGGTTGTATGTCTACCTGGCGTGAAACCTAGAAAATTTGGGACACATATATACAGAGTGAGCACCTCGAAGAAATATTTTTATTTTTACTTTTGCCTTAACTGAGAAATGGATAAAATAAATAATTTGCGTATAGGTCAAGTTTTGCTCTTCACGAGAATTGGACCGAACAGATGCAGTTTAAATGTTGTAAAAGAGAAAATAAGGGTCAACAATAAATGCGTTGTATTTAAGGAAACCGCATCTCACGGATCCGCCGGGGCCTTCGTGGTCGAATGCAGGGAATGGGTGGTATACTTTCGGGCTCCTGCCAAACGTTGAAATCGTATTCGCAGGCTCGTCCACAGGCGCTGACGTTCGAATACCAACACCGGTAATTTTTTTTTTTATTTCGCATTATCAAACATTTTCTTTTATTGTTTCAGTATTACTAGGAACGTGAAGATATATTTACCCTATTTTCCTTTTATTTTTAAAATTGTTTAGTGTCAACGTTCACTTGTGAAGGAAATTCTGAAGTTCTTAACAATGGAAACGCACGCCACTGCCAACAAACAATTTTATGCAAATCGTCTACTTAAAACTGCGGAAAAGCCGCTACGTGTGTGGTACTAAACAAACTACACGCATTTTACAAGGGTTTGCCTGGACATTCAAAAATGCACACGCTAGTTTCTGAATCTGTGGCCGGCTTAAGTCAACAAATTCCGTACTGAAGAAAAGCTGTAAAGTTAGAAATTCCTACCTTAATAAATTGTGGTGATAAACCATGAAACCTTTGGGAGATCGAATTTTGAAATTTAATTTTTGATGGTTTTAATATCAAAACGATTGGCATTTATTCGTTACAATAATTATAGTAATAGTTATTAACATGCTAATTATGAGCTATTTACGATCTCAGAAAGGGCCAA
>OW679197.1:45054958-45154924 GCA_940337035.1 Agriotes lineatus
ATACACTACACTCAGATTATTTTCCGATTGTTGCCTTTCCTTAAGAGAAAGTTGATTACACTTCTATGCTACAACTTCACAAGACTAATTTTCCGACACAAAATACTACAAAAACTAAATAACAAATAAACTATTAAATTTGGCATTAAAAACTGAAGTACAACAACTGTTTCTGTCATGGCTAGCTAAATAATTTTTCTAATTTCCCTGGTATACAGGGTGATTCAAATTAAGTGCGCACCATTACTATCTTTGTTATTATTGATTTTACAAAGTAGGTTAAATTAGAAAACTAGTAGTGTTTTCGGTGCTGATTAATATGAAATTAATTTAAAAAAAAAACAATCGAATAACTCGTTGGCGACTAAATTTTAAAACATATTTTTTTAATGAATTTGTGATATAAAAGTCTTAGGACCGATTTCATAATCAATTTTAAAAGCTTCATTTAACTAAAGTAATGTTAGATTGTGCATGATACCATATGTAACACATTGCACTCTGCACATTCTAATGTCACTTTAGTTAAATGAAGCTTTAAAATTGATTAAATCGGCCCTTAATACACTATTTTCTTAAAATGAATACTAAAGAAGTTATCGCAGGTTTCAATTTATAGATAAATACATACATTATTCTACGGTAAAAATTCATTGCAGGCTTGTTTTAAGTTTTAATTGAAATAAATAAACAACACTAATTACTTTCGACAACCAAATGTACGACAAATTGATTTTGACAGTTCTGATGTTTATGTTATTGTTTTTGTTTTTAATGGCAGCCTACTATGAATTTTTCGTAAGTACGGTGTATTGTTGATATAGGTAAACTAAAATCTCCCCTAACTTCTTTAATATTCATTTTAAGACAATAGTGTATTAAGACTTTTATATCACAAATTAATTTTTATTTCAAGTTTTTGAAATATATACAGGGTGTTCCATTAAAAAAACTAAAAGTCTTTAATTTTGTCGCAAACTCGTTATTCGATTGATTTTTTATTAATTGCATATTAATCAGCGCCAAAAACACTACTAGTTTGCTAATTTAACCTACTTTGTAAAATTAATAATAACAAAGATAGCAATGGTGCGCACTTAATTTGAATCACCCTGTATTATTTACCTCACGAAAATAAGACTAAATTTTATTGAATTATAGCAGTTTTATAGGCAAAAAAACAACAGAAATTATTCAATTGCAAGCACCTCAAAACGCTCGGCCAAATAATTTAGTAAAGATAACACTACAATATAGAATTAATTATACAAGTTAGAATGAATAAGGTTAAATAATGTTTACAACATATATAGGCTTAGCTTAGGATATGGTTATTCACCATCAATAATCCTATTAATTCGATATATTACAAATAAAAGAATGTACTCTTAGAAACTCCCACCAATAATGTGCCTATTTATAAGACTTCGAAAAAAAAACTAAAAGAAAATGTGAAGAAATGCAACAGCTTGGAACGTCAGTAAATATATAAACAAAACAAAAATGTATAGCAAAGAGAACGCAAAGTGGAGAGCCTGGAAGTAACTGCTGAAGAAGCTAGTTATAACATGAAACGAGTAAACTCTTCATATATTTAGGAGAAATATATACAAGAGTAACGCTGGAATAACAAAAGTAGCAAACGGCAGTTTAGAGAAAATCATTATTTGGCCAATGGTGAGCTATGCAAGTGAGGCTTATATGTTTAGAAATGATGTTGTAAGATTGCAGTGTAATAAATAAAGGAAAATAATGTTAAGAATGATATGAGGAGGCAATACGATAAAGAAATGTAGTGGAAAAGACAGAACTGGAAGCAAAACCTTTTCCACACGCTTAACAGTGCTTGCAGATTTCACAACGTACTTGTCCACGACGAAGCATGGCCAAAAATGTCTTGTGTCCTTCCGCAACTACCGTTTCTTGAAAAGCAAGCTTATGCATAAACACCAAATATTCTCGTATGAATTTCTTGATAAGAAAGCTCATCAAACAGTGCGTTGGCCTTATTATTGTACACTATGTACATGGAATTTTAAAAATCGATAGAATTCAATATAATTGCAATTAACTCGAGGAATTATACATATACAAAAGAATTCACTTGATTTCTCACAACGGCTACCAATCATGGTCTGTTCATTATAAACGTGTTTTACTTGAACCAATTTCATCCAAGAATATCAAATACATATCTTATCATTAAAATGTTAAATAGAAGCAAATTTCAATAAACAAGAAGAAAACCTGATGTAGGTAAGAATGTTGCAATTTTCTGAATAATTTCCTTACTTTTTCATTTTAATAAAAGCTTGTTACTTTGAACAACTATGTTTGTTACTTTGACATGTTTTGATTTGACCTTACAGAAAATTGTCGTGAACTCCCCGAACTACTTCAAACTGCTTTCGCCGCTCACGTAGAACCCATAATACAAATGTGTAGATGCAACTTTATACACGGTAAGCCACACTCAGAAAAGTCATTTAGAAATCATTAGATATATTAAAATACTAGACATTATTGATCTTCCTGTATTTTAATTCTTTTATTCTTTTTGTCATTTTGTGCAAACGAAAGAGATTCATTATAGTACCTTTGATACCAATATTGTATTTCAGTATGATATTTTGTGTTTCTTTTAGACTCTCGTGTTTTGATCTTAAACTAATACTTTAAATTCACCATATTATTTATTTAAGTGATTTTTAAGGTAAACAGCAACCACACAAACAAACTGGCTTTTAAAAGACCATCGATCGCATTCATATAGCCAACCAATTAATTAAAAGTCTACATAATTTAATTAAACGTTTATATTACAATACGTGATTTTAAAAAAATCTTTAGATAAAGAAGAAGACTAACCTGTAAAGCTTTCGAAAACACTAAGATACCTACAAATACAAAAAGGTGATACGCAAGACTGCATTAACTTTGAAAGAATTACGCTGCTCAGTATCACGAAGAAATTTACGCAGGGTATTAGAATAAACATTCAAGAATCGACACTGGGAAAAGCACAATACAGGTTCAGGGCGAACCGGTGAACCAAAAACCTAAATTTAGCCTCATACAAATACGTGATTAAGTAGTGGCGACGGATGAACAAATACACGTACGATACAAAGACATAAACAATGAATTGGATAAAAGAGAAGATGTATGGAGTTGTCTGGAATAACAAGGACTAAAGAAACAACTTGTAGAAGGGATCAAGCATTGGTACCACTATAGCTAAAATAATGTAGGATACATCAACCGCACCTCCTGCGCCCTTTATTGTACGTTTGCCATTGTACTGAAGCATTTAACTTCTTAATAATTACAACGTCAGCATCCTTTTCCCCATAGTTTAATACTTCTAATTTCGATAAATTAATCTGGACATTATGCTTCCTATACCAAGATATTATTGATCCACTAGAATAATGGCACAAAAACTGAAAAATATCGAAAAGGAAACCTCTTAGTGTATCTATGGAAATTTCATGTAAACTAGTTAACAGTCGCTATTCTTTTGGGTGCTAAAAAAGTGTGGCCTAAATAGTGATTCTTGAACCCCTGATTCTTCGCCTCCAGATTATTATTACAATTTGGCTAAATTAAGTATAGTAATTGGTTAGTAGGGGTAACTAAGATGTATGTTAGCATCAATTAATTCGTCGGCTCAATCTCTCAAAAATATAACATTAATGGCTACGTAGATACGATTGCCGATCGGACTAACTCAGGGCCACAAAGTGCAGTTCGTTAAGTACTTATAGTTAAATTCAAAAGCCAAAATGAGCGCCAACGAATCTTTTAATTAACGACAAGTGTATCCAGGAATGATTGAGAATTCTGAAACTCCAGCATAATTATTCTGAAAGAAAAGCTCAAGGCAAGAGCAACACTAACCATAATAAAACCACAATGCTAGTATCACAGTATAATAATCACGAATTAAGTATCATATTGTACAAAGTACAGGTGATTATTTGCTAAGCAAAAGTTATCGTAAGGTAATAAATCTAGGCAAAAATTTAAGATGCACCTCATAGCACAAACTCGGCTTGCAAGAGAATTAGCTTAAAACACACATTAAAAAGTACAAATATAAATTATATTAAACACTACAACAATTTAAAAAGGTGTAACGGAGGTTAGCGCACGTTCCGTAGAAGAAAAATATCGAGTGCCTTCAGGTACTTAGTTCGTGGCTGTGCATAACAGCGAGAGTCCCAAACTAAAGCCTGCAGGTTTCTAACGGAATTCGGCAGGTAACTGTAGCAATCAAATGAGGCACAAAGCACCGGCTCACGGCCGGGAAAGAGAAATCAAAACATGTTCCTCAATTCCTTTGGCGAGCCCCTTTCTGCCCACTAGAAAGGACGCATAGCTGGCACAGAATCTTGTAAGGTAAAACCCCTAACAGCCCATACGAAGGTCGGAAACGTCAAAGCCCATACAGGGTCAAGCTCGACGCCCTCGATGTGATATAAGATAGAGATTAAAGAGAGCTCCGAACCTGCGGCTATAAAGAAAAATAAAAGCCCGAAATAGAATCAGGAATGCCTTAAATCGCGGAACGAAAAGCTTCAATCGGCTTACCCCAGCTCAATTTAGACCACGTGTAGAAATGGGTGAGCAAAGCGCTTTAATCCGCCAGAATTGCTGTGAAAGAAAATTTCTCAGCAAATCGCCAGAGTTGCATAAACCGCCACCATCGCAGAGGCCAAATTCCACCAAACATAAACTGCATGCCCGAACAATTCAAAAGGCGCCAAAACTGTTCCCCATTACAGCATCAAACTGAAAAGACGCTGGGAACAAAAGGCAAGTTCATGCCTCTGCCGATAAACAAAACGCAGACAGACGGGAAGCGCGCGAAATTCAAATCCTGTAATACAGACATCGAAAAACCGACGGCGCACACAGAAATTGAGAGAAATTGTATATCACCTTTTTAATTATTCGCGAATTATGAAAAATATACTGCGCTTCAAATTACGATACTTAGTTTTGAAATACCCTGTATGTATCTCGGCTCATTGCCTCTTCAAAATGAATTTCTTACTCAATACCAAGTAAATTATTCTTCATGTATTTTTAATATATTTATATTTTACAACTCGAGTGCTGAAGACTCCTCACGTTATAATGCTGGCGTTCCAGTTTATTACCACTTAATGTTCTTGAGATATAATAAATGATGTATTTTATTTTAATCGTGTACCTGGAGATTTGATGCGACGATGAAATCATATTGTAGCTTTGCAATTTAATGTAGATATTTACTTTTATTTCAACATAAATTGGTAGTAATATTAAAGATGTACCTGTAAATAATAACAAGTCAGATACACTTTGATTATTTTCAGTAAGTAGTATAAATACCAAGTCAATAAGGACCTGATGTACTTATGTTATGTTAAAAATAAAAGAGATAACATACAGAGCACAGAAAAGTAATATGGTTGTTGCCGTAATTTACTTAATAATAAAAGCCTAGTACGTAAGCACCAAGAAAGGTTTACATCTTTAATTATAATTTTGCTGGGGTTCTATTATAATATTTACCGGTTTCAGGATATTAAGCCTTTGTTTACATAAACAAAAGTAGGCTGGTAACTAGGTCATAACTTATCTGTAGGGTTAAGGAATATTACCCTACATGGCAATCATAACCCCACAGCAACCGATAAACTATTGAACAAATCACGGATGTTATGAATTATAACAGCCTTAGATGTTTTAAAAACCTCGCTCTACGAGCTCGGATTTCAAAACATCTGCGGCAGTTATAATACTCATAACATTCCTAGATTTGTTAATAGCTATAACGTGTGTTAAATTAAATGTTATTAGTTTTTTACTAACAACTAGACGTATCCTTTGTTACTGCCGATTTATAAATAAAATTGTAAGGGTTTCGTTGCGTAATATTTTCAGGCATTGGTCAAACGCAGCATTATTGCATAGTAGTACATTATGTAGACCTGTACTATACTATACCTATACTAATATATAAGGTGATTCAAATTCGAGAACAACTGTGGGTATTTCACTTATTTGCAAAAGTAGAGGTCAGATATAAATTAGGGGCTTTAGGGACGGTTCTATAATGCAAGTATAAAAAGTCCGGAATAGTTATTCTCCGGATAACTTATACCTCAAGTCTCAAGTTATACCGAGTATAATTCTGAAAGCGTTCTGAAATTCCCGTACAAAGGCGGGATAACGGTGGGGGTAGCCGTGGCGCACTGTTTCAGTTCACATTAACTGACAGACGGCAAGGACGGGAATTTTGACATTTGGGGGTAGTTTGTTGATTAGCGATATTATCGACTTTTGAACACTTTCGGATGTCACCGTAATACTACATCCTCAGCAACTTCAACTTTATCTGAATCAAAAACATTAAACCTTAATTTAAATGTAGTGGTTACATGCATTTGTGACATTTATGAACGCACATAGATTCTATTTCTAGTTATTGTGTTACCAATTATTCTACTTTAATGGAACATGTATTGTGATAAAAAAGGGGATTTGCCAGTACTTACTAGCATTTAACTTTTATACACGTATTTAGAAAAGACCCTAAACAAAAAGCATAATGCTATTACATACGTCCATAGCAATATAGAAATGCTGAATTATGTATCTGTAAAAAGCATATTTGGTCCAATAAAGCGAGCATCCAGTGAATGGCAGTAAAATTGTTACTGCATATTAGATTTTCTCGCGCAGAGCACTTAAAGAAATACCTGCTTTATGTTCTCCATGATCTTGTTTTTGATATGAGCGCATCGCCATTTTCCGTTCGAATCTAGGACGTTCCCGGAATGGGAATATTTTATCAGCATCTGGATCGGAAGAAATTTAATTCAGCTTAATGTCCTAATCGAATTGGAATATGCTGACCTTTCTAATGGCATTTGGTAATCTAGTTTAATGCTCGTACATTAAGTATTTATGAGATTACTTTATTTCTCCACAATAACACATCGTAAATTGTAATTTACCTAAATTGAAATTACAGTTCGGCCCGACATAAACGCATGCTACAAGAGAAACTTAATTTAAAAACGTTGTTTTGTTGGAATTTAAAGGCGACGGAAAATTAGCTTCCACTCTTTTATTTTGATAAATAACTTGTTTAACGTAGGTTATCATATAATTTTACATTAGAAATATAACAAAACTAAAGCTTATAATAAACTGTTGTTTGATAGAGTCGCATCACTAATTATTGTATATACGACTCACTTAAATAAACAAAATAATGCTTTCACTTAACTCATACTAGCACCAACTCAATAATTTGTAGCCTACCACGCTGCGTATTAGCTGTCAATTTTGTTCCACCTATTTGAGCAAATTTCTCACACAAGTAATTTGTGGGTAAAGTGTAAAATTAACGAAAATGCCTGATAACAAGGTCGTAACTTTTAGCATTCCAAACAAGTAGCTCAAATGGAACGCCAGCGAGGCGCCGTGTATATAAAGAGTAAAAAATCAGTTCACCTAGTAGTATTACCGTCAAAAACGTTATTAACGATACAACACAGACCCTCAAGTAGGCAAAACAACGCCACACGCTTGGGAGCCAAATTTTTTACCCACAAAAACGACTTTAACGACATAAAAACGACACAATCGGGAACTTAACCGGATACGTAGCCCCAACCCCGTTACGATGGAAGGTAACAAAAGGTTGCCCCGACTTGGGAACGCTCAGGGAGAGGGCAGGTTCTTTACGACCTTTGAATTAGGGCTACAAATCCATTAACGAGATAAGAGATGTTAAATATTGATGCGCCACGACATTCAGACTAGATCGGGAAAAAACGATCAGCAACACAGGTGAACGCACTCTGAATGTAGAAAGTAGTGATTCATCTTTCTACTTCTACCTTGGCACAGCTTGATGTAGCGACTGCAACAGCTGAATTGAATCTACCTTTCGTTACATTCACTTACACTCATCTGGTTTCTTGCACATTAAAACAAAATACAAAAAGGCATGCAAATACCAATGAGAACCATAAGTAACAAACAATAAACTCTATTGAAATAATAAAAATATGTATATCACAATCAACATGAAAAGGAATACTGGTTACAATTAAAAATAATAGGCCAAGGGGGTAGTCAGGTTAAATTGTGACGTTTAATCTAAATGCAGTAGTAAAATTACAATCAAACGGTAAGGCTGCATTCCAAACAGTAATATCTTTAAATACTTCACAAAATAAATACGTTACATAATCAACTTTAGCAAAAATTACTCAAATAGTGGTACAACAACGTTTACTTGAATTTCAAGCGCAAAAAAACATGTAGGCAATAAACTTGACGGTAATGTTCAACATTTTACAATTTAAATCACCCTAAGACGCTAAAACAGCACGTCGAAAATCACTTCACTATAAAGTTATCGGTGTTACACGTACTAGGAACTATCAAATACCTGATAAGAAGTGAGATGTTCTGAATTACGTTGTTCTTGTCCAGCTGCAGATCGCATCCCAAGCCATTGCCACGACATGCGAACAGGAACTACTGGGAACCCACACGAAGGAGCGATAATCGAGCGGAAGAGGACTCGAAAGTTCCCAAGAAAGAAAACTCGGGAAAATTTTGGGGCTGTCTGAACAACAAAATTCTGAGAATGCAATCGCTTCGCATGAGGGACTAGCTTACGTCACCCCAATCAGGAACAAAGCTCAATTTAGAATTGAATTTCGACGAACATAAATGAACTGAAAAGTGTTAATATACGGACTAAGCGGAACTAAGGTTCGTATGGAGTGAATTTTTGAGCTTAAAATGCGGAAAGCACAAGATGCGGGAAATTGTTCTAACAATATAAGGGCGCCAAGTTCAGTAATTTATCGTAATTCACTTCGCCGAACCACACGGAGTAAATGAGCGACGAAAGGCAGTCTATAAGGAGATGACAACAATACGATTGTTGAAGTATGGTGTTTACTCTTGTGTTTTCAGTTTTTTTTTCGATTTTTTCAAAAACGGCTTAAACGATTTTTTCAGTTTACATTTGTATTACATTTTTAATATGTATTGATGTGAGATAGGTGATTTTCCACTTGAATACCTCTAAAATTTATATTATTTTGTACGGTTTCTGTAGAATTTGTATTTTTTAAATTTTTTTTCAAATGCTTAAAAATTAATAATCAAATTTTGGCTAATTGTAAAATCACTGTAAAAGGAAGTTGTGTGCGTATATCACACCAGATTTTTTTACTTCAAAGGATTTATGTTGTATTTTTAATAAATAAATAAAAAGATAATTAAAACTTGAGTTTTATTAAGTTATGGAGTGTTAAAATAATAAACATTAAAAATAAAATTATTTGAATTCCCGGACTTTCTGCTGTTTTGCACTTGCGGGTAAAATCGGGTATTTTCGGTATCTGTTGTGGGTATTCGGTAATTTTACGAACGGTAGCGCTGGTGCTACCAACTAATCTAACTACTAATAACCTACAGGGCTCGGTAATAGAGCGATAGGTTGCTCCCATTCATATTTATAGTTTGTTCCAAATGCATACAGAGTGAAAAACTGACATACAGCAAAAAGGCAACAAATAAAATAAGTAAATCGTCAATAAAGTAAAATCAGCTCTGTTTATTTAAATGTTTATAGCGGTTTCAGAATAAACAGTAAATGATAGAAAACAATATATATGTTTGTAGTATTGACACAGGTACAGCTCACAATGCGATAAATACATATAGTAGCTTTATCGCTTCATCAATAAATTGTCGATTCCAATAAAAGCAGCGCATAAAGTTTTCTTTGCTGCCGAACGGAAGGAATACATACCTAATTTAATTTGGGAGAAAATATGGAGCCATTGCAAAAGAAAGGCCCAAAACCTTCACATATGTTCCCGATACTGCGAGCATTTGAATGAAAACGGGCATTTCTAGCACGCAATACCGAGATAACAAGATCTTGAAACGCCAATATTCGCAACGCAAAATGACTGTAGGTAGGTTGATATAGCAAGATTCAGCAATAAACTTTTTAGGGCTTTATCCAACTGCCACAGCGCCTGTGATTGCGATACCGGAGTTCGGTTTGATGTCCGCATTCGTAAACTGACACTTTGCTTGGGGAATTTACTTTATTCCTGCAATTATATGGGCCAATTCCGGCACAGATGTCTCCAAATTCGCGCAATCCTCCATTCGGTAGCCCGCGACGTCACAGCATCGGTGCTGTAATTACTTTTTAAATTTGTAGCGTTTCCACCGGAGCGAATGGGCTCTAAACGCCCGGAATGGATCTACAAAGTAATTCTCGAATCTGATTACATAGATGGAACTTTTGCTGGGAGCAATAAAGCCGAACGACGGTGCAGCGAAAGGAATGCAGCGCGTTGCAACATAAAGCAACCTCATTTCACGTTGCACCGAGAATTAAAGAGCATGTCATCGTCCAAAACACGGTGTTCTACTTCGGAGATAATGTGCGACCACCTGGGTGAATGATAAGGAACGGTAATATACGGTAATAACCGTGCATCTCCAGGACATGACACCGACATTTTCGGGAAGTTAGCACTTGTTGGGGCTGTCATTCGATACGGTTTACATTCCATCGTTGTTTTAACACATTCTTAGCTTCACGCGTAAACGGGCCCAACTCTCGTATATTCCCAGCAAATGGGCTGTTTGCTTTTCAAACGTGTCGAAATATAAACACCGACAGGGGAGGATTCGACGATCAGAGAACGTGGGCCCATAACACAGCGTGGTGATAAAATATAAGACATAGCTAACTGCTTTGAAAATAGAGTTTTCCAATAAATCCTTAGAATGGAAAACCGGTGAGAGTTTTGTAGTGTTTGTCACTTGGGACATTAATCTATATTTTCGTTACATTTTTCACACTTGTAATAAACTACAAGGTATCCATCTCCTATCGATGTCAGCATTTTGCAAACTTTTTTACTACAATTTACTGCACAGCATACGGTGAATACGGCGACTCAGTATATATGCATAAATGAACCCCGGATTGCTTAAGTGAAAATTGCAGTTGCAGTTTTTTACTTCCCTCGCCTAAGGCGAAGGAAGCATTTTAATCGTGAAAAATCTGTAAAGTGGTTTACACAGAATTTCCCTCACAAGAGAGCACCACATAGAGGTAACGTTCTTAATAACGCTGAAACAATGAACGCAAACAGTTGGTAATGCGAGTTACATCAATTTGTAAATAAAAAACGATGCAGCCACGACGCCCACTCCCCGTCTCTATTTTCGCTTGCGGCTGTTTCACTTAGGACGTGGTGCTCGTGGCATATGTTTATCCTTATTACGACATTTACTCTGTATCTGTTTGGTCCCATTTTCGTCAAGTGTAAACAACTGGCCTGTAAGCAAAATATTATGTACTTTTATCTATTTTTGAGTGAAAACAGAAACAGACATTTTATGTTTGTAAGGTGCTCATCGTGTATATATTTGGCCGAAAGTACATATATTCAGTTTCTATCCACGTAGACATAAAATCTGCGTGCAAGATATCTCTTCCTTCAACAAATACTTCTTGAGATATACCGCCAAGACAGACGGACAGACAGACGGAATTGAAAAAAACCTGAAGAAATCTCGAACGATGATTTTTTCACGACTAAAATGCTTCCTTCGTCGTTTAGGTTAGGAAAGTAACAATAAAATCAGATTTTTGTTGAAAGAAGGCGATATTTGGGGATTAGTTGTCTACTTGGCTCGAAACTGAATATGCTTTTGATCAAATATATACAGGGTGGGCATCAAAAAAGTTAAAATCTGTCTATTTTTGCTTTAACTGAAGAACTATTCGTTAAATAAAAGTACACTTTTGCATATAACTCAAGTTTTCACTTTTAACGAAAATGAACCCAACATTATACAAGGTTGATTCATTTTTACTTCCCTCGTCTGAAAGACGAAGGAAGTATTGTAATCACGAAAACATCACCTTCCGAGATTTCTTCAGATCTTCAAATGACAAAAAAGAGGTTTTCTTAATTCCGTCTGTCTGTCTGTCTGTTTGTCTGTCTGTCTATCTGTCTGTCTGTCTGTTGGCAGTATAGCTCAAAAAGTATTTGTCGGAGGAAGACGACATTTTGCATACATATTATATATCCACCTCATGAAACCAGTACAATTTCATACAAATATATACAGGGCGAGCACCTTACAAAAATAAAATTTTGTTTATTTTTGGGTTAATTTTGAAATACGTAGAAGGAAGTAATAACTTTCACATAGGTTAGGCTTTACATTTGCCGAAAATAAGACTTAACCGATATAGGATAATGTCACAAAACAGTAAAACCGTTTCAACAATAACACCATTCCCTTAAATAGAGGCGCACGCCGCACTCACTTGTAATAGCCTCGGTGGAGCAGTTCGACTGTGGACGTAGTTACGATTTCTATGCAGGTGCGGTTACGACCGCTATGCAGATGCGGCGGGTTCAAGCCCCAGCGGGATAAATTTTTTTTATTTGAAAATTTATTTAATTTATTAGCAACGTGAAGATATTTTTACTCCTAACTTAATTTGATTTTTAAAATTATTTAATGTCACAATGTCGGCGAGGGAAGTTCTGGGTAAAGCCTTTTACAGTTTTTTTCCTTTGATATGTTCAAAATTGCTAGTTTCAAAACTTCTATTTACGAAATTCGAGTAAAGCCTTTTACTGATTTTTTTCTAAACGATTGAAACTAGTATTCGAAACACTAATGGCCAGGTATAGAAACATGAACTTTATTCCATGCAATGTATACATATGCCATCGGTGCAAAATGGTTTAGAACACTCTACGCAAACACTTTTTGTTTTACTTTCACTTCCTTTTGGACAAATTATGCAACTTGCTTGTTTTTAAGGTGTAGTAGACCTTCAACTGCTTTGCTCTCTATGTTACCAAGAATATATACCCCGCTGATAACATTCTGGCTAAATCTTTCTGCTTTGCCATATATGACTTTGTCAGTTATAAACCTTGCTCAAATAAATACTTTCTTCCAATGTTTTTCGTTTCTCAGATCTTGAAATTTGAAACAAGATCTGAATTTACGACTGCTTAATCTAAAATTCCGCTTTCAATATAAGACTTGTCCTTGTGTATCTATCTACATCTCAATTGGTTGAGCTTTAAATGTTTACCGTTTTCCATGGTGCGTAGTAGCATTACATTTTTTGTTTTTTTGGGTGAACGATACTCTAGTCTTGTTCATATCAAAACAAAATTGTGAAGTTATCACATTTTTTAGGTTATTATTAGAAAGGAAGGGGGGAAATATTTTCCTTTTGCTTTCCCAAAGGTAACTCGTCTGCCAGTTTATTGGCAATAGAATATTCGTAGAGCAATTGCTAAGAACTATGTTGAGGTCAGCCCCATGAATGAAATCTGTTAATTTTTTATACAATAGTTCGGGAGTAGTCTCTCTCTTAGGTGATATGTGGAATAGCGATTACATCGCACATTGTCGCTATTTCCCACTCTATACTTAACTGATTTGGATAAGAAGTAGGCTCCATGTGAGAACAATTTTTAAATTTACCGCTTTTCCGCTTTTGTATTTCAAATACTGGAGCTTTTCCCGTTTCATTTACGCCCAAACTGATAGTTTAGCTATGCTTCAAAACTTAATTTCGTTAATTTCAAATACTGGCGTTTTCCGGATTATTTTATGATCGTCGATTTAAATTTAGATGTGCTTGCTTACCGCATGAATGACGTAACTTGGCTTATTGTATATTAATTGCCATTTTGGCGGTCCATTGTCTGCGATTTTCACGTTTAGGTTTAGTCCCTGCATACTTTTCTTCGAGTGAAATTCTGATTTAATATTGTGCGACAGTGACGCAATGCGGACGTTTGTGAATGAGTTAGAGAGAACTCGCTTAAGTTCAAGAAGGCAACAAGTGATTGCTGGTTCCGCTCAACGGCGGAGGTCCTGTGCCTTCGCCGGGTGACTTCGAAATTAAGTGAAACTGTGTGGGTTTTATCGGTCAAGTTTTTGGTCATTTAAGAGATGTGTGGTGTAGTTATTAGCCGAGGAATTCTTGTACCGCGGTGCAAGCAAGCTTCGATTGACGCCTTGGGGCGGAACCTCTTCTGTGCTAATCGTTGGTAATAAAATTACGTTACCGTACCGCACGCTTGCCTATCGTTACGTTCTTTGTTGCAGCCTTCTTGTGGGATTTAACATCGTCCAGACCCACTCGACAAACAGCACCCCGGGTCGTTTCTCGCAGTTTCGTCAAGTATTTTGGTGCAGTTCATTTGCAATTAGTTGTGCTTTTCTTTAGTAGCTTTATGACGTTTGCATGTGTGTTTTTCTTTGTAAAGGAGTTCCGACAGGTGTAAGAAAATGTAAGTAAGGTGAGTCCGACGCAGCTGTACGTGTACAGTCGCTTCGCTCAAGCACTGCCAAGGTTGGATCAGAAAGGTTAGACCATCGCTTCCATTGGGGCAACGGATTCGAGAATTTTCCGATTGGTTATTTTATCGGGTAACTGACGGTTGAGTATCTTGAATGTCAAATTCATGTCGTAACGACGTTTTCACTGGGTAACATCCGATGGGATAGTTTCCGAAAAATCCAAATAGCTGTTCATCTATTTTTGTCTCAATTACTATACTTGTGAGGGGTTCAAAATTTTGTACAATTCGAAACAAAGTTTCTCTAACAAGCGGATTTATCCACACCGTTTCTACCTGTCCCATTCTCAAAAATCGATGATTTAAACAGTTTGTCAATCATTATGCAACGATATATTTTTTGACCACATTTCTGCTGCTATAGCGACCGTCTTTATTACAACGCGTTTCATAAAGAAGACCGATAAAAGCAAACATTTCTAAGGAATCTGCAGTACCAACAAAACTATAATTTTCAATGTACCTAGCTCTCTCTGAGCCTACTACGAGTAGTCTCAATATTTGTGCTGAACCATCCTTTTTTCTAAGTCTGCATCTTTGTCGGTAGCTATTGAAATATCAACTCCAATGCCTTCATTAATTTCACCATCAGCGTTATTCTGATTATCAAGTTACCAATCCACCATAATACCAGTTTTTTTATTTGAGATCTGCTCCAATTACCAAACAAATAAACTTTTTTAAATTTTATTTTATTTTGGTACTCAGCCAACAGCCGTTAGGTCAATTATAGGCGTCGCTGTACATGATAAAATATATATCCTTAAAGCAACATACTTGTAACTACAGATTTTAATTTAGTTCAGTCTCATCTTCAGCCACCAAGTTCACCTCGATTATTAACTTTGAAAAACATTTTTGTATCCACAGATTTTCCTTTACTAACTCAAATAGAGAAGATTGATGACTTTATAGCCTTTCCTACCATAACCTGTACACTTTCTGGAACCCTTCAATGTTCAGTATGTTACCTTAAACTTTTAAGATCAACTCAAAAAGAATAGCAAATATACCGGTCAATAAGTCAATGACTATGTTGAAAGAGGTAGAGTGACAGAGTCGTTTAGCCGGCGGGGATATTGATCCACGTTCCTCTAGGTGGCCAGGTTTGAATCTCGCTGGGGCCGTGTACTTTAGCGTTTTGCGAGCCACAAAATAGTGGTGGAAGCCAACGGAATACCACCACGATACCGCTGAATCTATCCCCAGACTGTTTCCACTTCATTCAAGGGTGGAAATCGTCAACGTGCAGAAATATTTACATCAGCACCACCTTCCATGGAGTAGCATCAGCAAGACGAACCAATAGAGGTTTAGGGCCCTTCTTCTTCTTCTCCTTTTATATTAGGCTTACACCTGTTTTTCTTCACGCTTCTTTACTCTACTTCATACGATGAGGTAAGCCAGCTATCTCTCCGTCGTTTGAGGGGTCTCCCTGGTGCCAGGTGGATTTGACTGGTAAACGATTTTAATTATTCTGTTGTCTTCTACTCGTTGGACATGATTCATCTATTCTTTCTATCGTGTCTTTACAAACTTAATTATAATTATCGCATGTTCCACATCGACTTCGAATATCTGCATTTCTTATCCTGTCTCAAAACTTTTTGCTCTGATGCTGTTCATTTGCATTGTTGTTGACAATCTTCTTATGCGTGTTGTATCAGGCCGTGTTTCTGCACCATAGGATATAATTGGACAAATTACAGTTTTGTAGGTCTTAGTCTTACTCTCAATGGCCATATATTTGTTACGCCACACTACGTCACCTAAGTAACCAGACACTCTGGCTCCTTTCCAAAATTGTTATCTTACTTCTTCGTATGAGTTTTCTTGTTAGATGTATTCCTAAGTAGTTAAATCCCATAACCTGTTCTATTATGTTTCCTTCAATCTCTAATTTGCAACGTGTTGGTTCCCTTGAGGCTGTTATCACTTTTGTTTTAGATGTTGATACCTTCATGTTGTATTGTTTGGCAGTGGTAATAAAACAATGGAAAAGTCTTTGTACAGCCTTTTCTGTTCATCCTATAAGAACTACGTGATCAGCGTAAAATCATGTTCACCCTTTGATTGCCCATTTCGTATCCTGGAAGTCATCTAACGTTGTAGACTATCTTGTCCATTATTATGTTTAACAAAGCAGGGCTTAACGAGTCACCTTGTCGTATTTCAGTGCTGCCTGCATTCTATTTCTTCCGTATACTGCCCCTTTTCTACCTACATTTTTGTTTTTTATTTTTGTTCATTTCGCAGATAATTTTTAGTATATCTAAAAGTACACGCTTTTCTCTTAAGATTAAAGGTACATCCTGTAGTCTTGCGCCCTCGAACACTTTGGTAAGATCCACAAAGAACATTTATGCTGGCGAATTAAATTCAATCGCTTTTTCGGCAACTTGACATACTATAAATATCGCGTCAGTTACTGATCTGTTGGTGCGAAATCCTTTTTGTTCTTCGCTGATTTGTAAATAGGGCAGTTCACTTAAGGTTTAGGGCTCTACTGGCGCTATTAAATAGATAATAAGTTAGTTATAAGTGTTATTGCAATAACGATGTAAAAATCTAAATAAAAAGCGTAATGCATTTGGAGAACAAGGCTATGTTGAACTCCAGTGTCTCAAATATTCGTCTACTTAAGAATTTGTTTTGATGAAATTTTTCTTCATCTTCTTCTTTTTTCTATTTTGCCTTATTATACATATACAATAAATTTATTATAACGCGCCATGTGGCATTCCCGTTTCCATAAGGACTTGATTGTTACTATTGGTTTCTGAGGGTACGCCACGCCATGTGTAAATGCGTTTATTTTAAAATGCAATATATGAACCGTAATTTTATTGAAAAAGAAGCATCAGAAAGAACAACATGGCATGTAATAACCCACATACTTGCTGTAAATTAAAGCACCCACATACTTGCTGTAAATTAAAGCAACTGGTAACATTCGCAATCCTTAAAATACAGTTCAAATAATAGTAATTTATTATACAAGACGATAAAGTTAAATTTTATCCACGAGTGATTCGTTTAACGTCGAGACGAAGTCGAGAGGTTAATGATTCAAGAGTGGATAGTAATAACTTTATCGTCGTATACAATACATTTTTTTCTATAGCAAAAACTTTAACCATTTCAAAATAAAATAAGGAAAGTCAATCACATTTTAAAATCTCGGAAGCTAGAAGTTGCCAGGATGATACGAAGCTGTAACATTTTATTTAAATAAAAGCTAGAAAATTAAATTACTTTTTCTACTCACTGTATAGAAAGTCGGCTTTTGCGCCCTAGTTTTAGGAAACAAAACTGTCAATTTCCCACCAGCGGGAGCCAATTTTTATTTGCTCCCGGCGGGAGCCAATATTTATTTGCTCCGGCATATATCGCACTATAGAAGAAAAACGATAGTTAGTACCATGGTGAACAATAAAATAAGACCGGAAAAATCGAAAGTGAGGTTAGTTGGACATTAGTAGTAGTAGTAGTAGATGGATATATGTAATACTTACTAAAGTAGGTTTTTTTCTTATAAAAATTTTCAAGGTCAAGGTAAAATTGGCAAAACTGCTTTTTTTTAAATTATTAGAAAGTTTAGTTTCGTCAGGTTTTTTTGTGAACGACTTGTGTCATTTTGACATTTAAAATTAAATTGTCAGCTTTTCTTTTTTCAAAATTAATACGCATAAAAAACGGAATCTTTTAAAATTAAATGTAAAAAAACCATTTCTGAAGTGTGCAGTGTTGGATCTGCATCCTAACATACCAGAAGAAGACGTTTATGAAAGATTAGCAAGAGCTTTTGAAGTACATAGAACTTTAATGCCATATTTTAAAATTTTCATCAATTTTTAGTTCTAAAAAGTTACTAAAACAAATTCTACCAACATATATTGTTTGAAGGAATTTAAGTTATGCCAACATAAACCCTACATTCTTTGACCTTGAAAATTTTTATAGGAAAAAAACGTACTTTATATTGCTAGCGGCTATGAGTGGGAAACTCGGAAGTGAGACAGACAACCAACTATTCAAGGTATAATGGTGAGCTGTGCGCAAGCGCGGCGGCGTCGTCCGCCCAATGGGGAAGTGGTCAAGTTTAACATTCGCTTCTAAAGGCGGAGTTCGAATTCTCACGCATGCGCACGAGACGCGTTATACTCTAAGTGAAACTATGTCGGCGCCGTAATGTTTTCGGGCGTTCCGAGGCCCTACTAGCAATATATGTATAATACATATATGAGTAGATGTCAAGCGAATGACAGGCCGGCCTAAATTTATTGTCCGCCATTGTACCTATAAGATACACGTAAAATTTCCAACATTTTCAGAATTAATTAAAAATTACAAAATTAGCCTCTAGAGAATATCTAAATTAATGTATAGAGAAATAAGCCGGTTTAAAAAAGCTTTATTTTATAAGCTTTGTATTTTGAAAGTTTGTGTGTTCCTTACTCTGTTCGTGGTATCTCATTTTCAAAATTCCGGTCCATTTTTTATATTTCCCGATGTACTAAAGGGCGCCGACTTACAGTTTGTAAAATTCTTATCTTTACAATAATACCTTTATAGCACATACAGAAAATTTTTCTTTTTAGTATACATACGAGCTATGTATACTTTTATAAAAAACATGTCAATGTATTGTTCTACTGCAATCTATCGGCAACCAACTATACACTAAATTTCAAATTTAACCTTCCCATTTTTTAAAAAGAATAGTCTATGATGAAAACCGTAATAAAATTATTTAATGTCAAATTAATAGTAATTAGTTGAGTTACCCATAAAATTGCAATTTTTTAATACAACCATGCACAGCAAAGACAAGAAATTTGAAATGTTAACATAGTATCAGCTTGTGCTAGAGAACTGTAGAGACTTATTTTTAATAAAATATCCAGAAAGGTATATTTCTTACATTAGAACTATTCCAAATTTCATCTATAATTAGCACTAAAAACAATGTGTTGACACGTTTTTTATAAAAGTATACATAGCTCGTATGTATACAAAAAAGAAAAATTCCCTGTATGTGTAAAGACTCAAAACAACGCTAAACTAATACCCTGTTTTATACGTTCTACAAAACATGAAATTCTCCGCAGAGGAAATTAAAGAGAGATCCCGTAGAGTTCTGTAAATATACAAAAAACTATAAAAATTATGTCGAATGCTTTGAATTCCCTAAAGAATGTGTGAATTTGTAACTATGTTACAACTACATGCGCATGAAGTGTTAGTGTAGATAATTTAAATTATCTCAACAAAATGATCTTAACTGAACATTTAAAAGCAATTTGAAAATTTGAAGCTTCAATTTTCAGGAAAAGAAATGAGATCTAGAGATTTTCCATCGATTTCTTACTTCAAAATCTCCGTAACCACTCACTGAAAAGATTGCGCCTGAAACATGCCTAATTACTGAAATCCCATTTTTATCAAAACCTTGCATTAGTATGAATAAAGGTAACACTTTATTGAATCAATTCAATGTTTAAGTAGATTACGCGTATTTTTAATTATCGTTGGTGCAACACAAAATGTAAAAATTGCAGCAACCAAAATATATGAGCGAATAAACGACCCAGACATTAATCACTGTCAGTACCAAAGCGAAAGGTAAATTCATGTTTAACTATGAGCACAATATCGGGTACAATAATCGTTAATGTGTGTTGGAATAATCCATCACGTGCATTATTTGCAAGCCACTATCGAACGGGATCAGACAATTAGGTCTAGTTTAACTAATACTTTTCTTGATTTATACAGATACATTTAGAATTGAGAAAAAATTTCAAGCTATGTACCTACATGACAACTGAATTTTCTTTATACAGGGTGTCGTAACCTATGACGACTTAACCAATAAAATAACATCTGACTATGTTAACTATAACAATATGGAATGGTCATAACAATTATTAACTTGAACTTCATTTTTCAAATCAAGGAATTACCACGTATGGAAACAGCGAAGAAGCCATGCATAATATGTGAAAAGCAAAGTATTATTCCACAGCAACAGTATATCAACCCTATAGCGCCTAGTCGATTTAAAAGCAATACCTTTGGATTGATCGATTATTATCTCCTGATTATAGTAACCCCCGTTATAATTATCGACCTAAATAAAAATTCAAGTCATAGCCGTCATTAAAAGCAGGAGGAATCGATATCTTCGAACGAGGCGAAAAAATTGTATTTCATGGTTGCCTACTCTCCAGCATTTGTTTTATGCTTTCGAAATTAGAGTAGTCTCATATTCTTTACGGATTTATTATTGGCAATCGGCTATTATATTATCCAACTTATAAACAGGGTTTTTCCAAAAATGTGTACAAACATTTATAAAAATAAATTTAAAAATAGAAATCTATTACTTTATTTATTAAACGATTGCGGTGCTAAGTGCTATAGACTAGTTAGCTGAGGCATTTTTAATGCTTTTCATTCACGATAATGTAAAACAAATACGTACATACAAATATTTGTTTTATTTTACTATGTAAAACTTATCAATTGAACAATTTTAGCATTTCTGTCATCTTAACGTTAACACATCTCGTGATAGAAACACCACTCAAGAGTAGAGTCTCAGGCAATCAAAACTGCGAAAAATATCAGTGTGCTGGAAATATAGTGAGTGGAAAACGAAATTTATACACACTGAGGGTAAAGCAAGCATTTATAACATGCGTATGATAAAACCGGTGCTCACTTATGCATCAAATTGAAAGGGACTTGAGAAGGGTTGAAATGAGGTACTACGTTTCATACACGGTGTATGTCTGCAAGATAGTCGCCAATATAACGATAAAGTAATGAACCCACTGGCAGACACAATAAGGGCTTAGGGACTACCACCTAAACCTTGTGCTGAAAGTTGGATCTCAGCATCACAGGTAAACCACGTCATAATTGCTAGACCAAGACAAGAAACACAGATCAACGTGGAAGGAGTGGAACTATTAGGGAACATATATTCTTCTTTACATTCATGTATGAATCAATGTTTACGCTTGTTGACAGAGATGTACGGAAATAAAGCCTTGTCGCGTACGCGAGTAGTACAAAAGGTTTGGCGAGGTTGGGGAGACAATGGAAGACGATGAACCTCCGGATCGCCACTGCACGTCGAAAACCAAAGAACAATTGAACGATCCACGAAATCGATCAAAAATTACCTTTCCCATTTCCCTAACTTTGTATGATCAATTAAACATGAAAAGTCTGTTACCAATGTTTTCATCTTTAATTTCAAAATGAAACTAATTAACTTCTACACTACTTGAGCAGATTCGATGGCCGGCTAACATGCAGTGGAGACGGCTGGATTCTACTACAAAATGAAATTACTTAATTTGGACGCCAATGCGTTTTGCTATAGGACGAATTTGCTCAGTTAGTGACGAAAACTCATAAAACCAATAAACGGTAGCCAATCACTGGATCACCTGAAATAAAAATTACATAGACCACATTGAGCAGGGTGCAGTGAATCAATAACACATAGTGTAATAGCATCCAATATAATTGACCAGTGACACGAAGTACAAATAGTAGTACAAAAATGCAAACCATAGTTACATAAGCATGGTGTAAGGGGTTGGTACACACTCACTGTACCCCATGAAGGAAAGTGTCAGCGCAAAAAGCAATGAAATGTTCAACAAGGTAAAACGTTAGCAGATCTGAATGATCCGGCTTTTGAAAGAGTTCGTTACTTAAATCAAAACCAGACAGATATCCGCTAGAGCAGCACCGACTACCATAGATTCAATTCATAAGTCTTTTGACGCCTGGGCACATGGATTGCCAAACTTTACAGCGAGCATCCACGTGCAAGTTTATATAAATATCAGGCGTGAGAAAGATGCGCCAACAAAAATGCGAGAGCTGCCGGGGTCGGTAGCTCAGTGGATAGACATTCTGACTGCTGATCTAAGGTCGCAAGTTCGATCCCCGGTTCCGGTGGTTTTTAAAAATAAAAAAATGCAGATGAAAGCCCCTACATGATGTAAAGCGGTGGGTCTCATGTTACTACGATATGTAGAATGTAAAAGATTCCTGGCTAGGGTTGGAACTCCTCGGCAAAATTCTAAGTATAACTTTGACCATATGACCACAGCAGTCGGTGTCTAAAGTACCTGGCACTCTGCATTCACAGACCTTGTCCATTAACAAACAAACAAACAGAAACGCGAGAGCTATGCCGGGATTTCACTATACTGGAATTGTCCGTACCCTAGACGGGCAAACACTTCAAATGACCTCTTTAGTCCAAAAATCCGTCAACGATGAGGGCTAAATTATTCCTCAGATAAATCACTACCAAATTCTCCCTCAAAACCGGGTGTATAGATAAAACTCACGTAGTACGAGGCAAACTGAATTACATGACCAAGGCAGGTACGTTTGCAATAGCCGGAAGGCAGAAAGAAATCGCTGGAGCCTACGCCAACCATTTACAAAACTTTCCTTGATCTGAAATCCGCCATGGAAACTACACGAAACAACGATTCGCGGGTGACCATAAGTCAATAATGGGCCAATAGACGAACTTTACGAATACGCGACTTTTGAACCATAACAAGTCTGTGCGAAATTAGTTCTAAAAACCCTCACGCAGAAGTAGAAAGACAAGCAGAGAGGTATTTGCTCTAAAATTCTGAAACAAGCAACCAGATTCGCTGAAAAAAGTCGTCACTTGTGATGAAACTTGGATTTTTTAATACGATCCTGAAACAAAGAGCATATCGATACACTGCAAATTACCACATCACCGAAAATCAAACCAGCAAGTCGAAAATGAAGGCAATGCTGATAGTTCTCTTAGATATCAATGACATCATCATGAATGAGTGCGTTCCTGAAGGTCACACTATTAACTAACAGTATTACATTCAGGTACAGAGTTGAGAGATACTGATTTGCGGAAAAATAAGTGTTCTGTATCAAGACTACCCCCCAATCTACAATTTCTGGTCGGGTAAAGTACTCCTTGAAACAACAAGCGTATGCAGCGGTGTATAGATAGGATGTTAGGTCCGTTTGAAAATTCCCGCCGGCATCGGAATTGCATTTAGCATGCATAAAGAAGAATGGGTTAATGATTCGTCAAGCTCTCGCGCTAAATTCAAGCACGGGGGAATTAACTAGAGATAGTCACATTAAAGGTTTGTCCGCAATGTGGGCGTTATTTGTACCGTAAAAGTAGCTGTTTGGGAACGTCTTACAATTTGGGAAAATTACGAGCTTTGTCGGATACATCCAGCTTTCTAAAATGCAGCCTACCCATCTGAAATTCCAAGCTCGTCTCGGGTGCGTGCCGCAGAATTTCCTCTCAACAACCCTGTGTATTGTCCGTTATCTACTGTTTCGCAAACATCCTGCAAAGCAACGCTCGTCGCGGACGAAGCCCTGGAGAAGATCTTTGAGCTGCCGCTGTTCATTATCTATTGTCTCACCGAAACAGCCCCGAGAGATCTCCCGTCTTATCGTGTGTAAAAACACGCACATTTCGCCCGTACATCTTCAATCTAGCCATTTTGGTTTCTTAAAAGCCTGTCCCCTCGGCACGGCACCCTGTTATCGAGCCATCTTTGGGCGCTACGATCTGCGCTCAATACAGGTGACTGTCGCGTCGCCTTGATTTGCGCTGCATTCAGCTAAGTTAAAAGTGTTTCATTATTAAGTATTGCATGTGTAATTTATCGTCAATTTGAAATATAGCATATGCATCTAAACTTCAGCATGTGCAAATTAGCGCCAATTTTGCATGTGTTTTAATAAAACGCAGTTGTAAAATAAGTTTTGAGGTGTATCCCTGTTAGAAGTGCAGTGATACTTAAACGTTCTGCATCAATACATATTTTCCCCCTGTTGTATTTTCGTCAAACAAACGCACGTGAATATTTTACTTATCGCGCGGCGTAATGTCACGAATGTGTACTTTTTTGTGGTAGCAGCTGCAAGTTTATGAATCTTATCTTAATAAAGTGCTTAAATTTACTATATGGTTTTCATTTGTGAAGCGCAGTGCAGTTCCGCGCATTTTGAAGTCAGATTGGCTATTTCAGAGATCACGAAAGATCGTAGCAGACCTCAAAGCTGGCCACTTACACATTTCCCACATCCCGAGAAACATGTTATTGCAGGCATTTCTCCATATAAACCCGATTCCGCCCGTAAGTAATACGTATTTGTTCCAGTATCTTTCCAGCTAAAACACCTTGGCTATCGCGAGCGAGCTTCTGTTTCAGTCTAAAACCCGCCCTCACGCTGAGCTACTGATCCCCCACTTAAGATTGTCCTGTTGTAAACGGTGCTTTCCCTGTAACAGAGATGGCGGGTATATCGAACAGCATCACAGATAAATTGTTATATTTTTGCAATAAATTGCATTTATCACATTAGTCCCGTTTTTTAAGTAGACACAGCTCATATGTAAAAATTGAAAGTATTGCACAGTACTATAAAAAATTATTATCTGCCACCATCATCGGCAAGTAGTGATAATTGTCGCTATCGATGCTATCCTTATTGGTTTAATTCCGAATTTTAATTTTTTAATACAAAATACATTGGATTCTACATGCCTGCGTTCCGTCAGTTTCGCCACACGTAAGAAATCGATTATTTAATTAATATAAATGCCAAAATTTTAGCCCCACATTAACAAGAGGTGTTTTCTGCAATAAAACCCTTCACTCAAACCACTTCACGTGCAATCGAGATCCTTGATTTTATAGTAACATAAAAAAGCAATAAAATGCTCGAAGCCGGATGCAAATTGAACGACGGTCAGTATTTATACCCTTGGCGTTTACAGGAGCACCAAGTTTATAATTACAGCAGCTGGTTTCTGAGTAAAAATAATAATTTCCTTTTATACAGAAATTTTGTGCTGAGCGTAGCAATTTATTTATTTCGTCGGTTTCAACTATGCGTACTATTGACTATCGATTTATTTAAAGCTCTCCTAAACGTCAATGATTTGTCAAATTAAATCAGATAACGCTTTTATAAAGGCTAATGCAATATCTAATGGAGTAACCGGACTATAATAGTATTGTTATAATGTAAATTATACATCATTTTTCATTTGAACATACTGACATGTAAACGCTCGGAAATATTAGTTTAATTGTAGATAGAAGTTCATATACCTCCTAATGAAATGTTTTGTAAACAACTCACAACCAGAGTTATTGGAGCTCTCAAGAATTGCGTGCGTCTGTCAACCCAGTATTCAGGAAATTCATTATAAAACTCCTTTTTCGATATGAGATATTCTAATTGGGTAAAATATTATTGCCCTCGACTTCCACATTCTGTGACGACAACTTCAAAAGCGATGCTCTGAATAATCATGAAATTTATATGTTCGAAAATTGCTTGCAGTGCTTTCGAGTATTTAGTTTAATTTGCTGTAAGGGTATCAAAATACTGAAATTTTTAGAAAAATATGGAGTAGAATTAAATGTTATGTTTTCGAACGTGTAACGTGTAACAAATTCTATTCAAAAAACGACCAAAATTATAACTGAATAAATATTGTACACGTAGTAGATCAATTAGAAGCGCAAACCAGCTGATCATCCGCCCCTGGTAATTTCTTGGAATGTTCATTGTTTAAGCCAATTTACTTTATGTTTTAACCTGTCTCTAAACCATAACGTAATCATTTAGTTATATTACAAAACTATAATTAAAATGATGTCAACAACTATGATAATAAACACTAGATCGTAACTAGTAACTCCATGTAGTATTTTGGTTAGGTTAGGTAAAGTATTTATTGCAAATAGCAACAACTTAATTGTCTTGCCTCTTTTGAATAATTATTAATAAATAATGTCTACCCATGTCACTTCAAATAGCATGACAACTCTGTTAATAAATTTTCCGATTAACGATCGGCCTACCAGTTAACTGTCGGAAGGATTTTAAACTCTTGTTTAAACAGAGTAACGTAGTCCAGGATGCTAAATTTGTAGCACCAAGAAGAAAACCTAGTCTATTGAGCACGACTAATCTAGAGGGTCGGATACTGTTATTTATGCCGAGTGAACCTTCATGTGGGGAGAAGTGTGGCATGGACGTCAAATAGGGTCAATTATTTTTATTTCTATACGTACTAATTAGCTGAGCGAAATGCTGGTATCGATATAGAACATTTGAAAAATACATTTAGTATAAACGAATGCACGTAGTATTCTATAGCACCCGATGAAAAAATATGCGGGGATAGATTTTACGTAGTTTCACAAGCAAAAATATTTGTGGCTGCGAAGCCAGGCAGTAGGGACTTGATTTAGCGATTGTTGGAATTTCTGATAATTGATTGCGGTTTGTTCAGTAGTGTACTTGTATGTTTAAAACCATACTTTAATTAAGTGAATTCTACAGAAATTAGTCGAAACGTATACGGATTTTAACCCAGTTGAAGGATTTATTAGTATTACTCGTCTACTACATCCGTTAAAATTAATGATCTTAGCTCCTCTCAGAAGCTAACTAAAAATACGTCAATGAAAAGTATGCAGTAAAATTCATTTTTTCTATAGCAAATGTTAAAGTATGCTTTAATCGACTCAAAACAAAAGGTCAAGTGTTACTTTAACAGCAAGGGTAGATAAAGTAGCACTTTAACATCAAGGGTAGATAATAGTAGATTATATTATAAGTGAGAGAAATGCATCATTATTTGCGAGTGAGAATTTTGAATCGCGAGTGCCCCAGCACGAGCGATACAATTTCTCACGAGCTTATAATGGCATTTCGCTCACGTGTGATATACGACGTTTTATCTTACAGTAGCAAATAGTGCCTAAATAGTTTGCGCAGTCAGAATATGTCACGAAATAAATTTATAATTAGTCGCCTATGATTTGTGATACACGTTTGACAGTACTGAAGTGTATTGGCAGTACTGAAGTGTACTGTCAGTCTATGTCAAATTCGAGGTTCGTAGGTTAGGTTTTGTTTGTTATTTGACACAGGCTGTCGCAAAACTTAACCTGAAAATTACGAATTTGACATAGCTTGACAGTGATACCAACAATGCAGTAGTATAAATAATGAAAACTCACTTGTGAATAAAACTTCATTTTAGTCACTGAAAACAGTTGTATAATGTATGATAATAGGCGCTACTGTAAGATAAAGTAATTTAATTTTCTAACTTTTATTTAAATTAAATGCTACAGCTTCGTATTATCGTAGCAACTCAATCAAGCTACTGATATTTTAAAATGTGATTGACTTTCCTTATTTTCTTTTGAAATTGTTAAAGTTCTTGCTATAGAAAACGAATTGTATTATACACGACTATAAAGATATTACTATCCACTCTTGAATCATTAACGATTCACTCGTGGATAAAATTTAACTTTATCGTCTTGTATAATAAATTACTATTAACTATCAATTTCACAAAATCCTAGCAGTTGCAGAGCAATGCGATTTTTTCAGTGCGAACTGTTACTGATATTTTTTTATTTCGAATCATTTGATACTCACTATACATATCCAGCTGGATATCCCTTCTTCACATCCCAACAAAATGTCAATAATATAAAAAAATACATCGGCTCTTAAATATTCTGGCTACCTGTAACGATCATGAGGGCTTATTATTTATTGTGTACGTAAATAATTTCAAATATTCTCTCACGTGATTTTTTCCTGACTATTTCCCGCATCACGTGTTTTTATAGTGGCAAAAAATCAAAATTTTTCCTTGGGTTCGGATCACTTTCTTTTACCACTTGTATCCGTGGTAGGGATGTTCCGAATACTCGTATTCGTATTCGTATTCGCGAGTATTCGCTATATTTTCAATATTTGTATTCGTAATCGTATTCGCCAAAATTAACACGAATATTATACGAGTATTTGACATTAAAATTATAGAAATATAGATAAGAATTTTAATAAAAATATAAAACAGGTATTCATACATTAAATAAAACATTTTTTTTAAATATTAACCATTCTATAACATTAAATAAAAGACAAAACTATTTTCCATACTATTTCTAAAATTTGCAGCGCGTACAAAAACGATGTTGATGTTGATATTATTCACTCAAGGGCATGTATTCGTATTCGTATTCGTATTCGTATTCGCGAATATTCATAAGAGTATTTGTATTCGGTATTCGTATTCGCGAATACGAATTTTTGTATATTCGGAACATCCCTAATCCGTGGCAACCACAAAATATATTGTTTTAATCAAGGTGGTATTTCAAAAACTTCACTTAAACTGGCATTGTGCATCAGTATAAATGTCAAAATGAACCGATATTTGGGAAATAGTCCACAAAATGTATTTCGGGCTCATGATTTTGCTCAGAAAATGTTTTACTTAAGATTTGTTGTTTTTAGGCAATGCCCCTCGACAAACTAACTTTGGCAAATTTAATCAAGTTAATTTGTCTTGTGACATTGCCAAAACAAAATAATTTCGTAAAACATTTTTACTGCAAAAATCATTTGCCCTTAATACAATATTACTGATAATCTAAGTATAGAAAATTCAAAAATAATATATTCAGCATCCGAACAATTATAATAAGAATTATTAAAGTATACTGTTTAGTAACTGCAGAGCTAATTTGCTAATTGCTAATTCGAACAATGATCTACAGATGGGGTTTTTATGTTCAAAATGAGGTGAAGGCTAATCTCACATTATCGGTCTTCTAGAAGTTCAAGCAGGTACTAGCCAGTCTTACGTTATAATTTTGTAAAATATTAACGAGGTAGTGGTGCGCGCATATAATAAATCTAGAAGTTACAGAAGTTTGTGAAGCCGCCCTTCAGCGTACTATTCGAAAATGTAGCTCTCGCGAATGAGTATTGAGTTAATATTAGAGTTGAAGATCTCTAAACCTAGAACAGGAGCCATCTCTTCTCTTATCATGAAAAAACCTAAGGCATATATTTTTATACTTTCCTGATCTGCAAGTTAGTCCCTGGTCAACGAAGTAATTCATTTGTTTCATTCTGAACAATAAATACATACTATTTTTCGATCTGATAAAATCTCCAAAAACAACGAAATTCGTTAACACTTAACAAATTGCGAATAAAAAATAAGATGTAATTTTTATTAGACTTGAAGGAATTGAAGAAACTGACCATTAAAAGAATAATTTCTATAAAATTAAGGCAAATCTAATTTTTGTTAAAAGGGCATACGTTACCACGTCCAAAAATTAGATTTTAAATATTATATTCAGATGGGTGTGTAAGATCTAATAATTTCTGAATTTATTTTTTTATTATTATTGCCAAGTATATAGATGAAAACATATTTTTTGGAACTTTTGCCATTTCTGAAATTTGCAATATTAATGTTCGTTTTTATAATTTGTTTTAAAATAACTGTGGACTTGGTGGTAGAAAACGGATTTCCCTATATGCGTTTTATTTGTGTTCTTTTAACAAATATCTCATTGCATACCTAATTAATAAGTAGAATAAAGCGTAAAAAACTAAAATTCATGCAAAAAGTAATATTTACAATTCCTCTTGAACATAATCATTATACTAGCAGACTATTTAATAGAAATTAGTACCAATGCACTGTACAGCTTTCCCACGACAGGCAGTGTTACAGGATATTCTTTACCAAAAACGTCAACTTCTTGTATTCAGCAGTGTTACTGTATTTGACCAAGACTTTCGTTTTCACATTTAAAACATTAACTTTAGTTAACAAAATTCCGTTCAGTTATGACTCCGGAGCTTTTTACAATTGTCGTTGATGTAGTCGATAGATCTAAAAAAGCTTTAAAGATTAATTCTTGCAGGTTATACGGTAGACTTCATCTTGCTTGTTGTTTGAGTCTCTCTTGTTTGAGTGGGAATATTTTAATTTTTGTGACCAATTCTAAAAATGTTTGTTCAATAACATTTAAATGTTTGCGCTATATACTCGTAAGTTGAATAATAATTTTTGCACTATTCTAGTTTCTATCCTGGCCAGTATGAAAATGTAAAAATAATTACACTTTTGAGGCTATTACGAACCGAAAGTGTCGCTTTTAATTTTTCGCCCGATTTTACTGTAGATTCGGCATTTTGAGTCATCTAAATAGTTTCAGTAGCTTTTGGAATCCCAAGTGACGTTCCTTAGTTTCGAAATCTTCCCATGCACGAGATGGAGAATAGCTTTCCGATCTCCATTTCCTTGTCTGAAGTATTGAGGATTCCTGATTTTGCTTTCGAAGCCACACGCTGTGGAGTTTTCTTTGAGGGACGCCTTACGAGCCGATTTTTCTCAGGAAACCGTCACTAATGGGACAGAAACGGTTTGATTCGTGTGGTGTGTCACTGTTCCCGTCTGTTTGCAGCAAGATACCTGCAGCAGTCCACGTTCTTAGATAGGATTTGGTTATATATATCTGTTGTCACGTGGCCTTAGGCTCTGCCGAATTTGTTTTCACGCATTTTCCTTCCATTTTCTTTCGATTCACTTTAGGTTGTGCGTTACTACTCCGATATATATCTACATTTCGCATAACTCGTCATGCTGGCTGCAAAAAAGTCCTGGGAATACGTGAAGTAGCTGTACGTCGGATTCAAGACCAGGTAGACAACTATTATTTGCTAACCAATGTCGATCTCATCATGTAGTAAGCCTTTCCGGATTATACGCTGTATTTTTTCGTTTGTATTAAGTATAGTAAACGGGTAAACTCCGTTATACCTACCCATACGATATACGAGTTGTTTTTTTAGTATGGACGAGTTACTCGGCGATTAGGCGTAGTAATTTTGCTTTCTCGTACTATTAGATGCTTTATTCAGTATATTTTTGTTATTACTTCGCTCGATCGGTTCTGTACGCTTTTGTCAGGCCAGACTTCTTTACTGTACAAATCCCGTATATTATTCGTATTAATTGATATACTAACGGAGAGCATATTACGGTACGTTCTTAACCTTGGCGCCCTCATCTATTAGGTTATTATGGCTCGTGAAACAAAAGTAAATTAATTACCCATTCTTGATGCTCATGGCCCCTCTCCGGCAGCCTATTTGAGCTAGTTGTTTGAATACTAAAAGTTAATACGTTGATACTGGGCATTTTCATTTCCTGTTACCCTAGACTTTTTCAATAAAATTAGCCGTCAACGGGTTAGGTGTGCAACAAAGCTTCCCCGTTTCCCGGTAATTGTTTTGTGGCTATTAAATTCTTCTTCCAAGATGTGTTTTTGATCTTCATTTGCAGAAAGATATACAACGTAATTGGCGCGTTTCCAGCTTCAAATTATGTTCAAAAATTCTTTTGTTAGTGGAACTGCATCTTATCTCTTTCGAAATAATTCTTAGAGAGAATACGTTTCTGCACTTTCTGGAAGCCGACTTGCGCACGCATAATGTTATTAGGCAACTTGGAAATGTACTTTTTAATTTAATTACTTTTTTCATTTGGTTTATGGCTACTTGATGGTAACTTGCGTATTTCTACGGTATGGGTACCCTTAATTAAACAGATTTATTTCCAGAACACCATAAATGGAGTTTGAACCACGTTAACACATGCTTAGATAACAATTATCTTTATTGCTACAGCTACACTGGGAGTAACGTATGTCTATCTCAACCGATAATTCTTGAAAACTAATTGTCTAAAATAAAAAAACTCCAGTAATTTCTATCGCCACTAATAAATATTCGTCGAATGGCTGCAGCTGCATTATTTATAAGGTGTAAATACGTCTTTAATTGCACGTTATATAAATTAAAATTAGCTGCATTAGTTACGTAATTCTTCGTATGCACGAATGTCGGGAAGAATGACTTACCACAGCTGGTTACCAACCGGTAAAATAATATATGCAGAAAGCGAGCGACTTGATTTATGAATTAATTAGTTCGGAAGAAGCCGCAAGGCGCCTCCACAGTCACAGACCATGCACGCCATTCATCAAAATAAAATTAACTCGTCTTTTTTAAACGCAACGACAGCGGCGATGAAAATTCCTACAAAGGCTGAGAAGCGGGCAAAAATGTACAAATGTTATTTTAATAGCAGATGCGTTATTAGATTCGATGGCTAAGCCAACTATCTGACAGCCATTGAAAAATAAATTATCCCCGTTCAACAATGGTGCGCCTCGGGGCATGAAAAATGCGTGGTGCCCCACTCTGTAATTTACACACGTTACAATGAAGCTTGTCGATTTACAAAAGACGGATTAACCGAATGGTCCAATGGATAAAATGCAATTTCACGTCGTTCGCCGGCTATGAACTCCTCTTCCAATTCAGACTGCATAGTCAAGTAGGATAACAGCCCAATTCAACAAGGTTTATCCATCTTCTCGGGGGGCTCGGAGTTCTGCATTTAAAGTACATAATGGTTTTGCGAACAAAAAGTGAGCCAAAAACTGGTAGGCATCGAACAAGTAGGGCGCATACATTCTCGATGGGAACCGGACGTTCAGACTGCGTAATTCGTTTCCAGATTTGGCAATGCAAAAGAGGACTATAAATTCGAGATGTCGCTGGGCTCAGATCAAGTTACCTTATACGGTATAAATCTATACGAATAAACGGATTAAATGCGCTGGAACTAATCTTAGACAATCTGCAGAATTCGCTTCGAAAAAGCAGAAGGAACAATGGAATGCTGAATGAATTAAACCGCCCAAAAACCTTCACCTGGATGGTATACCGGTCTGAGAATCTTTGTGGGCAATCCAAATACTTTCGCAGTATACATAGTCTGTTTTATAAAAATAATCCTAAGCTATAGGACCTCATAACTGATTTTACTCGTATGAAGCTATTTGATTTTTATTTCCATAAACAGTTGACTCGGTCGTATAACATGTTTGACAAAATAATTTGGTAAGACAACATTGGAAGCAGTGTCGGCTAGTGGAGAATTTTGATGGTAGAGCCAACCACTGAACGTTCAATGCATTTTTCCAACCCTCACACACAAAGACAGATTCCAATATACCGAGATTTAAATATGTCTCATATGGACTGGCAAAAGTATGTACTTCTCCTGCAGCTTTAACAATTTGAAATCCAGAAAATCACAGAGAAAATTTAATAACATTCACATCTTTTTGCGTTATAAATATAGTCAACTAAATCCGCTGATTAACATCTGAATTAAAAAATATAAACCTTCATTTCAAAGAGTTTGTGCAGGCGGAATTTTACGAGTGAGATAATTGAGACGCGAAATGCATGTGGCGGAGTGGGGAAGTGATGCCGCCTGTCGGCCATCAGCCGAATTTTTAGACTTGTTTACATTTAATTCAATATTTGGTCTAAACTTTGAGTAAAAACTATGATTTATAAGCCAACGCCAACAGAAATGATTGATTTCCGCTTAAAGCAGTTTTTAAAACATTAGTTAGTGACGTCATCATTATGGTACATTCACATGAAAAACAGTTTATTTCAACCAATCTGTTATGAATGCAAATATTATCACGAGAAAAATAAATGATCTCAACCACCCACCTGAAATAAACTTATAAATCAAGAAACCGAAGTGGCGAAGCTTAGAACTCTTTGATCAGCAGATTCGAAAAAATGCACTAAATTAAAAGGAAAGCAAAAAATTATATTTCTTCTACTTAAGAAATGCAAGAAAGTTCATATGTTAGTATAATAACGTATTTTTTACACAATAATCGAGTGCTAGTATAAACTCGACGTTACTCCCATTTTATTTTATTAGTGCATGGTTTTTACACGATTGTTTCACAGCTTATATAAAATTTTATTAAAAAATATATTTTTTAACTTCAAATTCTGAATATTTTGCCTTCTGGGAGAAAAGGAAAATGTGTGTAACAAGAAATGAAAATTAACATACAAGTATATAAAAGTTCTGGTATAAGTAATTGAAATCGAAACATCGACTGCTTTTTAGTCCGTGCCCATTTCTATCGGATTTTCATAATAGATGTTCATAGGCTTATGCATATTACACAACACGATTGTAAAGTTGATAGCTTGGCACTTTCGTGCTAATCTGAAATATAATCACGTCGCATGATTAAACTACATGTAGGGAAAAAATCATATGGATTATAGGTTGTATTACAGCACAGCAGTTAACTGCGTTGGGACTAAAGAATAAATGACATCGTTTCCTATTTCGAAATTGAAGAGACAAATCTGTTAGTTGAAAGCTCAGGAAATATCCGCAAATGTCTAGAAAAGGTTTTCGGGATTCTTGCTTGAGGTCAGGATGAGTTACAAAAGAAAATGAACTACTAAAACCAACTCTGTCGAGAAGTAGCTGCACTCCGGTTTTGAGTCAAGTAGGTACCGAAAGAAAACGCCTGATTCATTCGTCTTTATTTCAATTTTCAGTAATAAAACCGACACTAATCATACAGAATATCATGTTTTGTTAAGACAAATATATTTTTAAGAAAATTATCACAAATTAAACGAAAGTGTGTGCACTGCATTTGAAAGAATTTATACAGTAGGCTGAAATAGAGAGTAAGATCAAAAATAAAATTGGTCGCGCCAGCCCATGAAAATTATGACCACTGTTTGCACTCCACTTTATAAAGCTATATTTGAACTACAGTTATCTGTATTATTAGTTCATGTAACTAACAGTCTTACAAGCTACACGAATATGCAATATAATTAAACAAAATGTATAGATTAAATTGATAGATAACTTTAAAATGACATTTGGATAACTTAAACAAGATGTTTAAAAAAATGACAGTTCCATGTCAACAAAAAGCATGCTACAATTTAGGCAAGTTTGATTGTTTTCAATGGCTCCCCCGATCAACTTTGTTTTTGATCACGCTGTATTTGGAACCAAATGTAATGTAATGTCCATGTCCCAGCCTGCCTGAATAATGTTTTCTAATATCAGCAGCGTACAGTCTTGGCTGAAAATTCCTTAGGTCGATTTACTGGATCTTTAAAAGATTAGTAAAGGTTCCCAGGATACACACATTGGTTCATGAACCTTGAATACATTTAATTTTCTAATATTGAAAATAACATCATAAGTAAAATATGTTGTTATAAATCAAAAAGTAAACAAACAAAATAGTTACTTATACGAGTATCTAAAACGACAATTTATTGCACGCGTGAGAAAATATTTTTCAGTCTATATGTATTATGTAAGATTTACACTTCATTTCTTTTACAAAACACCTTCTACTGGTCGTCCATACCAATGCTAGGGTGATTTTTACCACACACATTCTCATAATAATGTTCACATTAGTTTCGAGCTTTGTAGATTTTCATCAAGGGTAGTAATCACAGCGACCTAAATGGCCATCAGTGTTTAAACTGCATTTAAAACATACGTATTTTGGGCAGTATATAACACATTTAGTTTAGAATTTGTAAAATCAAGCATTGCTGAGAACTAATTTATTATATTCGCAGTATTTTTAAATTCATTTTATTAGGTCGTGCTGTAATCGCATGACTGTTTGCAATAATAAATCTAGTTTTATGTGTACACAGCACCTATGATAAAACAGTATTAGACGGTGCTGAATTTACAAAATGTAAAGTCTCACTTTACCTTGAACTTAATGTAGTGTATAAATACAAAATGAATTAATTAATACAGTTTTAACCACCACTGTGTTCATTTCTTTATGAGTTAACATAAGCTACAATATGTTTAAAAGGGAGGCCTTTCTTAATCACAAAGATTATTCTACCCCTAACCCTCCTCAAGTATCCAATAACAAACTTATCAGCATCTACGAAACATACTAACCTGGAACTCCCAGTCAACATAAACTACCTTCTCTGACCAACTTCCTAAAGTGCATTTGAGACATTGGTTCTTCGAGCCCGGTGTAAGTTTTGGGGGATTCGGGTCTACACTAGAAGATTCCTGAAGGATCTGAGAGAATCAGGTTTTTGTAAAGTTTCTTCTTAGAATTTGAATATCTGACAAATGCTACTTTCTATTTCTCTCGAAAGTCGACCATTGTTCATCCTATCCCTAAGATGATCTCCGACAAGATATAACGAAAGCTGCTTTAGGAAATCTGGACAATTGGATGTTTTATTGCGAATTAGATTGTTTATAATTTAGGAACGAGTTGACCCCTACAATGTCAAAAATACCATAAAAGATTCTGAGTGGCCATCTAGGAGTTTTTCTAGAGACGGTCGCCGAACGACAAAGTTACTCAAAAGTAGCAACTCCTCCTTTCGTTTGATTATTATAGAATATAATCATTTCTGGTCTCTTTGTTTGTTCATTTATATCAGCTTATGTATGTATACTCGACAACAGCACCACGGTTTTATTTTTTTCCGGAACGTAGGATACCAAAGTACTTTTTTTCGTCATGTATAAACATAGAGGAGTTGACAACCTTTTTCTTTTGTTGCGAGCAGCTGTGGTGGTGTATCTAATTTATTTTTCCTCATTGTTCCGACCAGTTATTCTTTTCTAGTAATTTTTCTGTGACCTATGAGCTAACCCAATTATCCATAGTACAGTTTCAGTTTTAACCCTGAGTATGTTTGGTCAGACATAAGAAGTATTGGGTGGAAATGGAATACTGCTTTTCTCTAGCCTCTTTCCCAATATAAAACTTTGTCAAACCCATATAAAATGTTTTTAAATCTCACAGTTTAACTAGTTTCAAACCATATTTGCCGGGTTTATTGGGGATATACATTTTAAGGCGACATCTACCCCTGAAATCAAGCAAATTTCATCTTTTGTCACATGTTCTGCATATAGTTTTTTCTGCAATATTCCTCGAAAATGTACCAAATTTGCCTTGGTTTTGTCTTTCTTCCCTTGTTGTTTTTTAATCAAACTTCAAGCAATTGACCAGAAACTCAAAACAACGCTTGCACAGCATTGCCCTGAAAACCAGCGGCTCGTACTGTGGTGACCATGTAATCAGTGTGAAATGGGTTTTTTTTCATAATGCTACCATGGTATGTATAATGGACCAAATAATGCACAAAGTTTAGCCTTGTTTATTTTGCTAATATACCGAGAGATAACTACCAAATCCTGGCCATAGGAAAACAGTTTAAAATAGTATTCACATTTCAAAAATGTATGAAATTTCATGAAATATGGCCAGGTTTGGTGGCTATCACTCGGTGTATGCTATTTAGATAATATCATTTAGTTCAGTTCTATAATGTGCCTTTTTAATTATTATTTATTAGTTGGTGGATTTAATAATTATGTTGAGAATCTCGTTCGTAAAATTAACTCCACATTTTTCTTATTTCTTTTAAATGCCTTTCTACCCAGACAAGTATTATATTATTTTTATAAGTTGTATTTTTGGGATGAAAATGATTTAAACACAATTTATGTTTATTTTGTAGTATATTAATTTTTCCCTTGTGGTTCACGGTGGCTCGAAGATGGTATCACAGCGTCAACCAAATCATCATTTTTACCAGCATCTTCTGGTGCAACTGCTTCAAACTCGTCATCTTCTGTAATATCATTTTTTTCAAAACCTTCAGTTTCGCTTTAACTGCCTTCAACATTATCATCATCATCATCGTTTTTACGTTTTCTAATTCACTCTGATTTAAACAACGTCTTCTGTCATTTATTCTATTCAACGTGTTTGTTCTAAAATATGTTTACATTTCTAAAAACCACAGAATGAATGTGTTTAGATGAATGAGTGTCCAGAAGTTCATCAGCTGACACAGCACCCGAATATAAGCAAAATGTTTCATATTAACGCATACATGATCTTGAAAAGAAGCTTATATGTTGAGAAGCGGGTAGTATCAGTAGTAACAGTATCATCTAGTTCCACATAAAAAACCACGTAGATTTGCTAAACTATATCAGATTTACCTTCTTAGTTTCTCAATGGTGACGCTCTCTTCACAAGTAATTTGATACTCCTGTTTATATGAAACATTTTGCTTGTTTTAGGGTGCTCTATCAGCTGGAGTATTTTACGACATTTAGTTCGAAGCACCCGGTATATTCGTACATAAGAAATAAATTTAGTGGTGCAGACTGCACATTGTAGGAATATACAAATAATAGCAGTGTCAGATTTGAGAATTGTTTTTGTGTAGAGGGTCCCCATTTTTCAAATTTTGCAACAAAAAATCAATTATTTATTTTTGGACAAAAATCATCTAAAGTAACGCTGATTGCATCTTTGATAACAGCAAAAACCTTTACTCCGAACATATAAATACATCGAGTCCTTAAGCCTTGCGTTGCAACATTTTGAACCTTTCAGTTTGGAATTTATAGATGCTATAAAGCTATAAGCATCAAACAATGCTCCCCATTTTTAACTTCTTTTTTGCTGTGCTCAACTAGAAATCAACTTGACATTTTCTGTTTGGAATACTTTGACGTAGTACAATTCTTTACAAATTTCAAAAATACATTAATGTTAATATGATTTCATCTTTCGAATTTGTTTTTGCATCAAATTTATATTTCACTATATTTTTCTAATGGAAAGAGTACAACAGGATATACTCGTACACAATTGTCACCTAGAAAATCAACTTGAGGGTTTTTCTAATGCCTACCACAGTTGTAATGTAGCATGCTGTGAGAATGCTTAATTATTTTCAATTAATATCAAGATATCAAAAGGGTATCATGTGATAACAAGTGTAAGAGAATAACGGGTGGCAGTAAATATTAGCAACCAAGAGGTTGTTGACAAGAGTTGAAAAGTTTCTATAATTTAAAGATTATCAGTCAAAATATTCACATTAAAGGTCGAATAATACCTTTAATTGTGAGGATATAATTCAATTTGATACGTGTTAGTAAGAATAGCCTTCTGCACGATCAAATACTGACCAAGGGGTCAATATTAGTCTTCACATAGTGAGTTGGAGATTTATAGAAGCCATTTCAAGTGGTCATTGGTGTACAAGCCATCAGTTTAGTGAGTGTTTGTGTGTGTGGCATGCTGCAATACCGTTTTAAGAAAATATTAAACGGTCAAGTCTGCCTACAACGAGCTTTTATGGGTCATCATCATCTTCAAGTAGGTGTTTGACGACTTCGATCAGTGTGAAACTGATATTAGAGCAACATCCCAAGTACGAGTTTGGCTGTTGAAGGTTAGTGTATTCTAGTAACAGTTTGGATACGGCAAATTTAGAATTTAAAACGTGTATTTAGATTTAGAGAATCTTAGAATATTAAGTTTTCTAAATTAATATGGTGATTTGAGTACTCGACGGTTTCGATCTTTATAATTAGAAATTTTTCATTTTGGGTCTAGTTATTTTTGAAAAAGTATTTAACCTCATTTATTGGAACTTTCATTTAATTAAATAATTTTGACAACTTTAATCTGACTATTAATTTGTAATGTCAATTCAAACGTTTAATACACTATAACAGTTAATTAGATTCAAACTCAAGTACTAAGAGTGTGATTTAAATAATCAAATTGATATTTATTTGGTTATTCAAGGTACAATTCATTAATACAGTATATATTTGACATTAACTCATTCAGCTGGGAAGTACAGAGAGTCTCAATTGCTAAATAAGCTGGCTAGCCGAGGTATATTTAAACATGACATAATTTAAAAGTCAATTATGAAAGTATAATATATGTCAATATATGATTCAGTTGAAAGCAACAAGGTAAGTGAGAATTATATACATTATTATTGATATTACTTCTGTGAATTAAGCAAACAGGGTAGATATCACTAATTTTTATTATACATTAAAATCTCCTACAAAAGGGGTGGTGTAATAAGCACTACTATATCAAATTTCTCTGCATTATAAAAATTAAAATTTGTAAATAAGTATTCAAGTATTCAACGTCTGAAAAGCACGTTTTGCAGCAAATATTAACTACAGAAATTGTTATTGTACTACTATCATAGCTTAGTGGCGACCAAAATATAATAATTGTAGCCAGACTAAGCTTGCCATCATTAAAAGATGCTCAAGAACAGGCTAAGAATTGTCTGCAATGGTTATAGCCCTTGTAGTAGTATATATGGAAATCATTTAACCTTATAGCACTACTATATCAAATTTTTCTGCATTATAAAAATTAAAATTTGTAAATAAGTATTCAAGTATTCAACTTCTGAAGAGCACGTTTTGCAGCAAATAGTAACTACAGAAATTGTTATTGTACTACTATCATAGCTTAGTGGCGACCAAAATTTAATAATTGTAGCCAGACTAAGCTTGCCATCATTAAAAGGTGCTCAAGAACTGGCTAAGAATTGTCTGCAATGGTTATAGCCCTTGTAGTAGTATATATGGAAATCATTTAACCTTATAGCACTACTATATCAAATTTTTGTGCATCCAAAAAATTCAAATTCAATAGTTTAGTATTCAAGTACGTTAAAACTTCTGAATAGCCCTTTTGCAGCAAATACTAACTAGAAAAATTGTTATTGTACTACTACTATAGTTTAGTGGCGACCAAAATATAATAATTGTAGCCAGACTAAGCTTGCCATCATTAAAAGGTGCTCAAGAACTGGCTAAAATTGTCTGCAATGGTTATAGCCCTTGTAGTAGTATATATGGAAATTATTTAACCTTATAGCACTACTATACCAAATTTTTCTGCATTATAAAAATTAAAATTTGTAAATAAGTATTCAAGTATTCAACGTCTGAAAAGCACGTTTTGCAGCAAATAGTAACTACAGAAATTGTTATTGTACTACTATCATAGCTTAGTGGCCACCAAAATATAATAATTGTAGCCAGACTAAGCTTGCCATCATTAAAAGGTGTTCAAGAACTGGCTAAGAATTGTCTGCAATGGTTATAGCCCTTGTAGTAGTATATATGGAAATCATTTAACCTTATAGCACTACTATATCAAATTTTTGTGCATCCAAAAAATTCAAATTCAATAGTTTAGTCTTCAAGTACTTTAAAACTGCTGAATAGCACGTTTTCCAGCAAATACTAACTAGAAAAATTGTTATTGTACTACTACTATAGTTTAGTGGCGACCAAAATATAAAAATTGTAGCCAGACTAATCGTGCCATCATTAAAAGGTGCTCAATAACTGGCTAAGAATTGTCTGCAATGGTTATAGCCCTTGTAGTAGTATATATGGCAATCATTTAACCTTATAGCACTACTATATCAAATTTTTCTGCATTATAAAAATTAAAATTTGTAAATAAGTATTCAACTATCAACGTCTGAAAAGCACGTTTTGCAGCAAATATTAACTACAGAAATTGTTATTGTACTACTATCACAGCTTAGTGGAGACTAAAATATAATAATGGTAGCCAGACCAAGCATGCCATTATTAAAAGGTGCTCAAGAACCGGCTATGAATTGTCTGCAATGGTTATAGCCCTTGTAGTAGTATACTTTGAAATCATTTAACCATATATCACTACTATATCAAATTTTTCTGCATTATAAAAATTAAAATTTGTAAATAAGTGTTCAAGCATTCAACGTCTGAAAAGCACGTTTTGCAGCAAATATTAACTACAGAAATTGTTATTGTACTACTATCATAGCTTAGTGGCGACCAAAATATAATAATTGTAGCCAGACTAAGCTTGCCATCATTAAAAGGTGCTCAATAACTGGCTAAGAATTGTCTGCAATGGTTATAGCCCTTGTAGTAGTATATATGGCAATCATTTAACCTTATAGCACTACTATATCAAATTTTTCTGCATTATAAAAATTAAAATTTGTAAATAAGTATTCAACTATCAACGTCTGAAAAGCACGTTTTGCAGCAAATATTAACTACAGAAATTGTTATTGTACTACTATCACAGCTTAGTGGAGACTAAAATATAATAATGGTAGCCAGACCAAGCATGCCATTATTAAAAGGTGCTCAAGAACTGGCTATGAATTGTCTGCAATGGTTATAGCCCTTGTAGTAGTATACTTTGAAATCATTTAACCATATATCACTACTATATCAAATTTTTCTGCATTATAAAAATTAAAATTTGTAAATAAGTGTTCAAGCATTCAACGTCTGAAAAGCACGTTTTGCAGCAAATATTAACTACAGAAATTGTTATTGTACTACTATCATAGCTTAGTGGCGACCAAAATTTAATAATTGTAGCCAGACTAAGCTTGCCATCATTAAAAGGTGCTCAAGAACTGGCTAAGAATTGTCTGCAATGGTTATAGCCCTTGTAGTAGTATATATGGAAATCATTTAACCTTATAGCACTACTATATCAAATTTTTGTGCATCCAAAAAATTCAAATTCAATAGTTTAGTATTCAAGTACGTTAAAACTTCTGAATAGCACGTTTTGCAGCAAATACTAACTAGAAAAATTGTTATTGTACTACTACTATAGTTTAGTGGCGACCAAAATATAATAATTGTAGCCAGACTAATCGTGCCATCATTAAAAGGTGCTCAATAACTGGCTAAGAATTGTCTGCGATGGTTATAGCCCTTGTAGTAGTATATATGGAAATCATTTAACCTTATAGCACTACTATATCAAATTTTTCTGCATTATAAAAATTAAAATTTGTAAATAAGTATTCAAGTATCAACGTCTGAAAAGCACGTTTTGCAGCAAATATTAACTACAGAAATTGTTATTGTACTACTATCACAGCTTAGTGGAGACTAAAATATAATAATGGTAGCCAGACCAAGCATGCCATTATTAAAAGGTGCTCAAGAACTGGCTAAGAATTGTCTGCAATGGTTATAGCCCTTGTAGTAGTATATATGGAAATCATTTAACCTTATAGCACTACTATATCAAATTTTTCTGCATTATAAAAATTAAAATTTGTAAATAAGTATTCAAGTATTCAACGTCTGAAAAGCACGTTTTGCAGCAAATATTAACTACAGAAATTGTTATTGTACTACTATCATAGAGTGGCGACCAAAATTTAATAATTGTAGCCAGACTAAGCTTGCCATCATTAAAAGGTGCTCAAGAACTGGCTAAGAATTGTCTGCAATGGTTATAGCCCTTGTAGTAGTATATATGGAAATCATTTAACCTTATAGAACTACTATATTTAAATTTTTGTGCATCCAAAAAATTCAAATTCAATAGTTTAGTATTCAAGTACGTTAAAACTTCTGAATAGCACGTTTTGCAGCAAATACTAACTAGAAAAATTGTTATTGTACAACTACTATAGTTTAGTGGCGACCAAAATATAATAATTGTAGCCAGACTAAGCTTGCCATCATTAAAAGGTGCTCAAGAACTGGCTAAAATTGTCTGCAATGGTTATAGCCCTTGTAGTAGTATATATGGAAATCATTTAACCTTATAGCACTACTATATCAAATTTTTCTGCATTATAAAAATTAAAATTTGTAAATAAGTATTCAAGTATTCAACGTCTGAAAAGCACGTTTTGCAGCAAATATTAACTACAGAAATTGTTATTGTCCTACTATCATAGCTTAGCGGCGACCAAAATATAATAATTGTAGCCAGACTAAGCTTGCCATCATTAAAAGGTGCTCAAGAACTGGCTAAGAATTGTCTGCAATGGTTATAGCCCTTGTAGTAGTATATATGGAAATCATTTAACCTTATAGCACTACTATATCAAATTTTTCTGCATTATAAAAATTAAAATTTGTAAATAAATATTCAAGTATTCAACGTCTGAAAAGCACGTTTTGCAGCAAATATTAACTACAGAAAGTGTTATTGTACTACTATCATAGAGTGGCGACCAAAATTTAATAATTGTAGCCAGACTAAGCTTGCCATCATTAAAAGGTGCTCAAGAACTGGCTAAGAATTGTCTGCAATGGTTATAGCCCTTGTAGTAGTATATATGGAAATCATTTAACCTTATAGAACTACTATATTTAAATTTTTGTGCATCCAAAAAATTCAAATTCAATAGTTTAGTATTCAAGTACGTTAAAACTTCTGAATAGCACGTTTTGCAGCAAATACTAACTAGAAAAATTGTTATTGTACTACTACTATAGTTTAGTGGCGACCAAAATATAATAATTGTAGCCAGACTAATCGTGCCATCATTAAAAGGTGCTCAATAACTGGCTAAGAATTGTCTGCAATGGTTATAGCCCTTGTAGTAGTATATATGGAAATCATTTAACCTTATAGCACTACTATATCAAATTTTTCTGCATTATAAAAATTAAAATTTGTAAATAAGTATTCAAGTATCAACGTCTGAAAAGCACGTTTTGCAGCAAATATTAACTACAGAAATTGTTATTGTACTACTATCACAGCTTAGTGGAGACTAAAATATAATAATGGTAGCCAGACCAAGCATGCCATTATTAAAAGGTGCTCAAGAACTGGCTAAGAATTGTCTGCAATGGTTATAGCCTTTGTAGTAGTATATATGGAAATCATTTAACCTTATAGCACTACTATATCAAATTTTTCTGCATTATAAAAATTAAAATTTGTAAATAAGTATTCAAGTATTCAACGTCTGAAAAGCACGTTTTGCAGCAAATATTAACTACAGAAATTGTTATTGTACTACTATCATAGCTTAGTGGCGACCAAAATATAATAATTGTAGCCAGACTAAGCTTGTCATCATTAAAAGATGCTCAAGAACTGGCTAAGAATTGTCTGCAATGGTTATAGCCCTTGTAGTAGTATATATGGAAATCATTTAACCTTATAGCACTACTATATCAAATTTTTCTGCATTATAAAAATTAAAATTTGTAAATAAGTATTCAAGTATTCAACTTCTGAAGAGCACGTTTTGCAGCAAATAGTAACTACAGAAATTGTTATTGTACTACTATCATAGCTTAGTGGCGACCAAAATTTAATAATTGTAGCCAGACTAAGCTTGCCATCATTAAAAGGTGCTCAAGAACTGGCTAAGAATTGTCTGCAATGGTTATAGCCCTTGTAGTAGTATATATGGAAATCATTTAACCTTATAGCACTACTATATCAAATTTTTGTACATCCAAAAAATTCAAATTCAGTAGTTTAGTCTTCAAGTACGTTAAAACTGCTGAATAGCACGTTTTGCAGCAAATACTAACTAGAAAAATTGTTATTGTACTACTACTATAGTTTAGTGGCGACCAAAATATAATAATTGTAGCCAGACTAATCGTGCCATCATTAAAAGGTGCTCAATAACTGGCTAAGAATTGTCTGCAATGGTTATAGCCCTTGTAGTAGTATATATGGAAATCATTTAACCTTATAGCACTACTATATCAAATTTTTCTGCATTATAAAAATTAAAATTTGTAAATAAGTATTCAAGTATCAACGTCTGAAAAGCACGTTTTGCAGCAAATATTAACTACAGAAATTGTTATTGTACTACTATCACAGCTTAGTGGAGACTAAAATATAATAATGGTAGCCAGACCAAGCATGCCATTACTAAAAGGTGCTCAAGAACTGGCTATGAATTGTCTCCAATGGTTATAGCCCTTGTAGTAGTATATTTTGAAATCATTTAACCATATATCACTACTATATCAAATTTTTCTGCATTATAAAAATTAAAATTTGTAAATAAGTATTCAAGCATTCAACGTCTGAAAAGCACGTTTTGCAGCAAATATTAACTACAGAAATTGTTATTGTACTATTATCATAGCTTAGTGGCGACCAAAATATAATAATTGTAGCCAGACTAAGCTTGCCATCATTAAAAGATGCTCAAGAACTGGCTAAGAATTGTCTGCAATGGTTATAGCCCTTGTAGTAGTATATATGGAAATCATTTAACCTTATAGCACTACTATATCAAATTTTTCTGCATTATAAAAATTAAAATTTGTAAATAAGTATTCAAGTATTCAACGTCTGAAAAGCACGTTTTGCAGCAAATATTAACTACAGAAATTGTTATTGTATTACTATCATAGCTTAGTGGCGACCAAAATATAATAATTGTAGCCAGACTAAGCTTGCCATCATTAAAAGATGCTCAAGAACTGGCTAAGAATTGTCTGCAATGGTTATAGCCCTTGTAGTAGTATATATGGAAATCATTTAACCTTATAGCACTACTATATCAAATTTTTCTGCATTATAAAAATTAAAATTTGTAAATAAGTATTCAAGTATTCAACGTCTGAAAAGCACGTTTTGCAGCAAATATTAACTACAGAAATTGTTATTGTACTACTATCATAGCTTAGTGGCGACCAAAATATAATAATTGTAGCCAGACTAAGCTTGCCATCATTAAAAGATGCTCAAGAACTGGCTAAGAATTGTCTGCAATGGTTATAGCCCTTGTAGTAGTATATATGGAAATCATTTAACCTTATAGCACTACTATATCAAATTTTTCTGCATTATAAAAATTAAAATTTGTAAATAAGTATTCAAGTATTCAACGTCTGAAAAGCACGTTTTGCAGCAAATATTAACTACAGAAATTGTTATTGTACTACTATCATAGCTTAGTGGCGACCAAAATATAATAATTGTAGCCAGACTAAGCTTGCCATCATTAAAAGATGCTCAAGACCTGGCTAAGAATTGTCTGCAATGGTTATAGCCCTTGTAGTAGTATATATGGAAATAATTTAACCTTATATCACTACTATATCAAATTTTTCTGCATTATAAAAATTAAAATTTGTAAATAAGTATTCAAGCATTCAACGTCTGAAAAGCACGTTTTGCAGCAAATATTAACTACAGAAATTGTTATTGTACTACTATCATAGCTTAGTGGCGACCAAAATATAATAATTGTAGCCAGACTAAGCTTGCCATCATTAAAAGATGCTCAAGAACTGGCTAAGAATTGTCTGCAATGGTTATAGCCCTTGTAGTAGTATATATGGAAATCATTTAACCTTATATCACTACTATATCAAATTTTTCTGCATTATAAAAATTAAAATTTGTAAATAAGTATTCAAGTATTCAACGTCTGAAAAGCACGTTTTGCAGCAAATATTAACTACAGAAATTGTTATTGTACTATTATCATAGCTTAGTGGCGACCAAAATATAATAATTGTAGCCAGACTAAGCTTGCCATCATTAAAAGATGCTCAAGAACTGGCTAAGAATTGTCTGCAATGGTTATAGCCCTTGTTGTAGTATATATGGAAATCATTTAACCTTATAGCACTACTATATCAAATTTTTCTGCATTATAAAAATTAAAATTTGTAAATAAGTATTCAAGTATTCAACGTCTGAAAAGCACGTTTTGCAGCAAATATTAACTACAGAAATTGTTATTGTACTACTATCATAGCTTAGTGGCGACCAAAATATAATAATTGTAGCCAGACTAAGCTTGCCATCATTAAAAGATGCTCAAGAACTGGCTAAGAATTGTCTGCAATGGTTATAGCCCTTGTAGTAGTATATATGGAAATCATTTAACCTTATAGCACTACTATATCAAATTTTTGTGCATCCAAAAAATTCAAATTCAATAGTTTAGTATTCAAGTACGTTAAAACTTCTGAATAGCCCTTTTGCAGCAAATACTAACTAGAAAAATTGTTATTGTACTACTACTATAGTTTAGTGGCGACCAAAATATAATAATTGTAGCCAGACTAAGCTTGCCATCATTAAAAGGTGCTCAAGAACTGGCTAAAATTGTCTGCAATGGTTATAGCCCTTGTAGTAGTATATATGGAAATTATTTAACCTTATAGCACTACTATACCAAATTTTTCTGCATTATAAAAATTAAAATTTGTAAATAAGTATTCAAGTATTCAACGTCTGAAAAGCACGTTTTGCAGCAAATAGTAACTACAGAAATTGTTATTGTACTACTATCATAGCTTAGTGGCCACCAAAATATAATAATTGTAGCCAGACTAAGCTTGCCATCATTAAAAGGTGTTCAAGAACTGGCTAAGAATTGTCTGCAATGGTTATTGCCCTTGTAGTACTATATATGGAAATCATTTAACCTTATAGCACTACTATATCAAATTTTTGTGCATCCAAAAAATTCAAATTCAATAGCTTAGTCTTCAAGTACTTTAAAACTGCTGAATAGCACGTTTTCCAGCAAATACTAACTAGAAAAATTGTTATTGTACTACTACTATAGTTTAGTGGCGACCAAAATATAATAATTGTAGCCAGACTAATCGTGCCATCATTAAAAGGTGCTCAATAACTGGCTAAGAATTGTCTGCAATGGTTATAGCCCTTGTAGTAGTATATATGGCAATCATTTAACCTTATAGCACTACTATATAAATTTTTTCTGCATTATAAAAATTAAAATTTCTAAATAAGTATTCAACTATCAACGTCTGAAAAGCACGTTTTGCAGCAAATATTAACTACAGAAATTGTTATTGTACTACTATCACAGCTTAGTGGAGACTATAATATAATAATGGTAGCCAGACCAAGCATGCCATTATTAAAAGGTGCTCAAGAACTGGCTATGAATTGTCTGCAATGGTTATAGCCCTTGTAGTAGTATACTTTGAAATCATTTAACCATATATCACTACTATATCAAATTTTTCTGCATTATAAAAATTAAAATTTGTAAATAAGTGTTCAAGCATTCAACGTCTGAAAAGCACGTTTTGCAGCAAATATTAACTACAGAAATTGTTATTGTACTACTATCATAGCTTAGTGGCGACCAAAATATAATAATTGTAGCCAGACTAAGCTTGCCATCATTAAAAGGTGCTCAAGAACTGGCTAAAATTGTCTGCAATGGTTATAGCCCTTGTAGTAGTATATATGGAAATCATTTAACCTTATAGCACTACTATATCAAATTTTTCTGCATTATAAAAATTAAAATTTGTAAATAAGTATTCAAGTATTCAACGTCTGAAAAGCACGTTTTGCAGCAAATATTAACTACAGAAATTGTTATTGTACTACAATCATAGCTTAGTGGCGACCAAAATATAATAAGTGTAGCCAGACTAAGCTTGCCATCATTAAAAGGTGCTCAAGAACTGGCTAAGAATTGTCTGCAATGGTTATAGCCCTTGTAGTAGTATATATGGAAATCATTTAACCTTATAGCACTACTATATCAAATTTTTCTGCATTATAAAAATTAAAATTTGTAAATAAGTATTCAAGTATTCAACGTCTGAAAAGCACGTTTTGCAGCAAATATTAACTACAGAAATTGTTATTGTACTACTATCATAGAGTGGCGACCAAAATTTAATAATTGTAGCCAGACTAAGCTTGCCATCATTAAAAGGTGCTCAAGAACTGGCTAAGAATTGTCTGCAATGGTTATAGCCACTGTAGTAGTATATATGGAAATCATTTAACCTTATAGAACTACTATATTTAAATTTTTGTGCATCCAAAAAATTCAAATTCAATAGTTTAGTATTCAAGTACGTTAAAACTTCTGAATAGCACGTTTTGCAGCAAATACTAACTAGAAAAATTGTTATTGTACTACTACTATAGTGTAGTGGCCACCAAAATATAATAATTGTAGCCAGACTAATCGTGCCATCATTAAAAGGTGCTCAATAACTGGCTAAGATTTGTCTGCAATGGTTATAGCCCTTGTAGTAGTATATATGGAAATCATTTAACCTTATAGCACTACTATATCAAATTTTTCTGCATTATTAAAATTAAAATTTGTAAATAAGTATTCAAGTATTCAACGTCTGAAAAGCACGTTTTGCAGCAAATATTAACTACAGAAATTGTTATTGTACTACTATCATAGCTTAGTGGCGACCAAAATATAATAATTGTAGCCAGACTAAGCTTGTCATCATTAAAAGATGCTCAAGAACTGGCTAAGAATTGTCTGCAATGGTTATAGCCCTTGTAGTAGTATATATGGAAATCATTTAACCTTATAGCACTACTATATCAAATTTTTCTGCATTATAAAAATTAAAATTTGTAAATAAGTATTCAAGTATTCAACTTCTGAAGAGCACGTTTTGCAGCAAATAGTAACTACAGAAATTGTTATTGTACTACTATCATAGCTTAGTGGCGACCAAAATTTAATAATTGTAGCCAGACTAAGCTTGCCATCATTAAAAGGTGCTCAAGAACTGGCTAAGAATTGTCTGCAATGGTTATAGCCCTTGTAGTAGTATATATGGAAATCATTTAACCTTATAGCACTACTATATCAAATTTTTGTACATCCAAAAAATTCAAATTTAGTAGTTTAGTCATCAAGTACGTTAAAACTGCTGAATAGCACGTTTTGCAGCAAATACTAACTAGAAAAATTGTTATTGAACTACTACTATAGTTTAGTGGCGACCAAAATATAATAATTGTAGCCAGACTAATCGTGCCATCATTAAAAGGTGCTCAATAACTGGCTAAGAATTGTCTGCAATGGTTATAGCCCTTGTAGTAGTATATATGGAAATCATTTAACCTTATAGCACTACTATATCAAATTTTTCTGCATTATAAAAATTAAAATTTGTAAATAAGTATTCAAGTATCAACGTCTGAAAAGCACGTTTTGCAGCAAATATTAACTACAGAAATTGTTATTGTACTACTATCACAGCTTAGTGGCGACCAAAATATAATAATTGTAGCCAGACTAAGCTTGCCATCATTAAAAGATGCTCAAGAACTGGCTAAGAATTGTCTGCAATGATTATAGCCCTTGTAGTAGTATATATGGAAATCATTTAACCTTATAGCACTACTATATCAAATTTTTCTGCATTATAAAAATTAAAATTTGTAAATAAGTATTCAAGTATCAACGTCTGAAAAGCACGTTTTGCAGCAAATATTAACTACAGAAATTGTTATTGTACTACTATCACAGCTTAGTGGCGACCAAAATATAATAATTGTAGCCAGACTAATCGTGCCATCATTAAAAGGTGCTCAATAACTGGCTAAGAATTGTCTGCAATGGTTATAGCCCTTGTAGTAGTATATATGGAAATCATTTAACCTTATAGCACTACTATATCAAATTTTTCTGCATTATAAAAATTAAAATTTGTAAATAAGTATTCAAGTATTCAACGTCTGAAAAGCACGTTTTGCAGCAAATATTAACTACAGAAATTGTTATTGTATTACTATCATAGCTTAGTGGCGGCCAAAATATAATAATTGTAGCCAGACTAAGCTTGCCATCATTAAAAGATGCTCAAGAACTGGCTAAGAATTGTCTGCAATGGTTATAGCCCTTGTAGTAGTATATATGGAAATCATTTAACCTTATAGCACTACTATATCAAATTTTTCTGCATTATAAAAATTAAAATTTGTAAATAAGTATTCAAGTATTCAACGTCTGAAAAGCACGTTTTGCAGCAAATATTAACTACAGAAATTCTTATTGTACTACTATCATAGCTTAGTGGCGACCAAAATATAATAATTGTAGCCAGACTAAGCTTGCCATCATTAAAAGATGCTCAAGAACTGGCTAAGAATTGTCTGCAATGGTTATAGCCCTTGTAGTAGTATATATGGAAATCATTTAACCTTATAGCACTACTATATCAAATTTTTGTGCATCCAAAAAATTCAAATTCAATAGTTTAGTATTCAAGTACGTTAAAACTTCTGAATAGCCCTTTTGCAGCAAATACTAACTAGAAAAATTGTTATTGTACTACTACTATAGTTTAGTGGCTACCAAAATATAATAATTGTAGCCAGACTAAGCTTGCCATCATTAAAAGGTGCTCAAGAACTGGCTAAAATTGTCTGCAATGGTTATAGCCCTTGTAGTAGTATATATGGAAATTATTTAACCTTATAGCACTACTATACCAAATTTTTCTGCATTATAAAAATTAAAATTTGTAAATAAGTATTCAAGTATTCAACGTCTGAAAAGCACGTTTTGCAGCAAATAGTAACTACAGAAATTGTTATTGTACTACTATCATAGCTTAGTGGCCACCAAAATATAATAATTGTAGCCAGACTAAGCTTGCCATCATTAAAAGGTGTTCAAGAACTGGCTAAGAATTGTCTGCAATGGTTATTGCCCTTGTAGTAGTATATATGGAAATCATTTAACCTTATAGCACTACTATATCAAATTTTTGTGCATCCAAAAAATTCAAATTCAATAGCTTAGTCTTCAAGTACTTTAAAACTGCTGAATAGCACGTTTTCCAGCAAATACTAACTAGAAAAATTGTTATTGTACTACTACTATAGTTTAGTGGCGACCAAAATATAATAATTGTAGCCAGACTAATCGTGCCATCATTAAAAGGTGCTCAATAACTGGCTAAGAATTGTCTGCAATGGTTATAGCCCTTGTAGTAGTATATATGGCAATCATTTAACCTTATAGCACTACTATATAAATTTTTTCTGCATTATAAAAATTAAAATTTCTAAATAAGTATTCAACTATCAACGTCTGAAAAGCACGTTTTGCAGCAAATATTAACTACAGAAATTGTTATTGTACTACTATCACAGCTTAGTGGAGACTAAAATATAATAATGGTAGCCAGACCAAGCATGCCATTATTAAAAGGTGCTCAAGAACTGGCTATGAATTGTCTGCAATGGTTATAGCCCTTGTAGTAGTATACTTTGAAATCATTTAACCATATATCACTACTATATCAAATTTTTCTGCATTATAAAAATTAAAATTTGTAAATAAGTGTTCAAGCATTCAACGTCTGAAAAGCACGTTTTGCAGCAAATATTAACTACAGAAATTGTTATTGTACTACTATCATAGCTTAGTGGCGACCAAAATATAATAATTGTAGCCAGACTAAGCTTGCCATCATTAAAAGGTGCTCAAGAACTGGCTAAAATTGTCTGCAATGGTTATAGCCCTTGTAGTAGTATATATGGAAATCATTTAACCTTATAGCACTACTATATCAAATTTTTCTGCATTATAAAAATTAAAATTTGTAAATAAGTATTCAAGTATTCAACGTCTGAAAAGCACGTTTTGCAGCAAATATTAACTACAGAAATTGATATTGTACTACAATCATAGCTTAGTGGCGACCAAAATATAATAAGTGTAGCCAGACTAAGCTTGCCATCATTAAAAGGTGCTCAAGAACTGGCTAAGAATTGTCTGCAATGGTTATAGCCCTTGTAGTAGTATATATGGAAATCATTTAACCTTATAGCACTACTATATCAAATTTTTCTGCATTATAAAAATTAAAATTTGTAAATAAGTATTCAAGTATTCAACGTCTGAAAAGCACGTTTTGCAGCAAATATTAACTACAGAAATTGTTATTGTACTACTATCATAGAGTGGCGACCAAAATTTAATAATTGTAGCCAGACTAAGCTTGCCATCATTAAAAGGTGCTCAAGAACTGGCTAAGAATTGTCTGCAATGGTTATAGCCACTGTAGTAGTATATATGGAAATCATTTAACCTTATAGAACTACTATATTTAAATTTTTGTGCATCCAAAAAATTCAAATTCAATAGTTTAGTATTCAAGTACGTTAAAACTTCTGAATAGCACGTTTTGCAGCAAATACTAACTAGAAAAATTGTTATTGTACTACTACTATAGTGTAGTGGCCACCAAAATATAATAATTGTAGCCAGACTAATCGTGCCATCATTAAAAGGTGCTCAATAACTGGCTAAGAATTGTCTGCAATGGTTATAGCCCTTGTAGTAGTATATATGGAAATCATTTAACCTTATAGCACTACTATATCAAATTTTTCTGCATTATTAAAATTAAAATTTGTAAATAAGTATTCAAGTATTCAACGTCTGAAAAGCACGTTTTGCAGCAAATATTAACTACAGAAATTGTTATTGTACTACTATCATAGCTTAGTGGCGACCAAAATATAATAATTGTAGCCAGACTAAGCTTGTCATCATTAAAAGATGCTCAAGAACTGGCTAAGAATTGTCTGCAATGGTTATAGCCCTTGTAGTAGTATATATGGAAATCATTTAACCTTATAGCACTACTATATCAAATTTTTCTGCATTATAAAAATTAAAATTTGTAAATAAGTATTCAAGTATTCAAATTCTGAAGAGCACGTTTTGCAGCAAATAGTAACTACAGAAATTGTTATTGTACTACTATCATAGCTTAGTGGCGACCAAAATTTAATAATTGTAGCCAGACTAAGCTTGCCATCATTAAAAGGTGCTCAAGAACTGGCTAAGAATTGTCTGCAATGGTTATAGCCCTTGTAGTAGTATATATGGAAATCATTTAACCTTATAGCACTACTATATCAAATTTTTGTACATCCAAAAAATTCAAATTTAGTAGTTTAGTCATCAAGTACGTTAAAACTGCTGAATAGCACGTTTTGCAGCAAATACTAACTAGAAAAATTGTTATTGAACTACTACTATAGTTTAGTGGCGACCAAAATATAATAATTGTAGCCAGACTAATCGTGCCATCATTAAAAGGTGCTCAATAACTGGCTAAGAATTGTCTGCAATGGTTATAGCCCTTGTAGTAGTATATATGGAAATCATTTAACCTTATAGCACTACTATATCAAATTTTTCTGCATTATAAAAATTAAAATTTGTAAATAAGTATTCAAGTATCAACGTCTGAAAAGCACGTTTTGCAGCAAATATTAACTACAGAAATTGTTATTGTACTACTATCACAGCTTAGTGGCGACCAAAATATAATAATTGTAGCCAGACTAAGCTTGCCATCATTAAAAGATGCTCAAGAACTGGCTAAGAATTGTCTGCAATGATTATAGCCCTTGTAGTAGTATATATGGAAATCATTTAACCTTATAGCACTACTATATCAAATTTTTCTGCATTATAAAAATTAAAATTTGTAAATAAGTATTCAAGTATCAACGTCTGAAAAGCACGTTTTGCAGCAAATATTAACTACAGAAATTGTTATTGTACTACTATCACAGCTTAGTGGCGACCAAAATATAATAATTGTAGCCAGACTAATCGTGCCATCATTAAAAGGTGCTCAATAACTGGCTAAGAATTGTCTGCAATGGTTATAGCCCTTGTAGTAGTATATATGGAAATCATTTAACCTTATAGCACTACTATATCAAATTTTTCTGCATTATAAAAATTAAAATTTGTAAATAAGTATTCAAGTATTCAACGTCTGAAAAGCACGTTTTGCAGCAAATATTAACTACAGAAATTGTTATTGTATTACTATCATAGCTTAGTGGCGACCAAAATATAATAATTGTAGCCAGACTAAGCTTGCCATCATTAAAAGATGCTCAAGAACTGGCTAAGAATTGTCTGCAATGGTTATAGCCCTTGTAGTAGTATATATGGAAATCATTTAACCTTATAGCACTACTATATCAAATTTTTCTGCATTATAAAAATTAAAATTTGTAAATAAGTATTCAAGTATTCAACGTCTGAAAAGCACGTTTTGCAGCAAATATTAACTACAGAAATTCTTATTGTACTACTATCATAGCTTAGTGGCGACCAAAATATAATAATTGTAGCCAGACTAAGCTTGCCATCATTAAAAGATGCTCAAGAACTGGCTAAGAATTGTCTGCAATGGTTATAGCCCTTGTAGTAGTATATATGGAAATCATTTAACCTTATAGCACTACTATATCAAATTTTTCTGCATTATAAAAATTAAAATTTGTAAATAAGTATTCAAGTATTCAACGTCTGAAAAGCACGTTTTGCAGCAAATATTAACTACAGAAATTGTTATTGTACTACTATCATAGCTTAGTGGCGACCAAAATATAATAATTGTAGCCAGACTAAGCTTGCCATCATTAAAAGATGCTCAAGACCTGGCTAAGAATTGTCTGCAATGGTTATAGCCCTTGTAGTAGTATATATGGAAATAATTTAACCTTATATCACTACTATATCAAATTTTTCTGCATTATAAAAATTAAAATTTGTAAATAAGTATTCAAGCATTCAACGTCTGAAAAGCACGTTTTGCAGCAAATATTAACTACAGAAATTGTTATTGTACTACTATCATAGCTTAGTGGCGACCAAAATATAATAATTGTAGCCAGACTAAGCTTGCCATCATTAAAAGATGCTCAAGAACTGGCTAAGAATTGTCTGCAATGGTTATAGCCCTTGTAGTAGTATATATGGAAATCATTTAACCTTATAGCACTACTATATCAAATTTTTCTGCATTATAAAAATTAAAATTTGTAAATAAGTATTCAAGTATTCAACGTCTGAAAAGCACGTTTTGCAGCAAATATTAACTACAGAAATTGTTATTGTACTATTATCATAGCTTAGTGGCGACCAAAATATAATAATTGTAGCCAGACTAAGCTTGCCATCATTAAAAGATGCTCAAGAACTGGCTAAGAATTGTCTGCAATGGTTATAGCCCTTGTAGTAGTATATATGGAAATCATTTAACCTTATAGCACTACTATATCAAATTTTTCTGCATTATAAAAATTAAAATTTGTAAATAAGTATTCAAGTATTCAACGTCTGAAAAGCACGTTTTGCAGCAAATATTAACTACAGAAATTGTTATTGTACTATTATCATAGCTTAGTGGCGACCAAAATATAATAATTGTAGCCAGACTAAGCTTGCCATCATTAAAAGATGCTCAAGAACTGGCTAAGAATTGTCTGCAATGGTTATAGCCCTTGTAGTAGTATATATGGAAATCATTTAACCTTATAGCACTACTATATCAAATTTTTCTGCATTATAAAAATTAAAATTTGTAAATAAGTATTCAAGTATTCAACGTCTGAAAAGCACGTTTTGCAGCAAATATTAACTACAGAAATTGTTATTGTACTATTATCATAGCTTAGTGGCGACCAAAATATAATAATTGTAGCCAGACTAAGCTTGCCATCATTAAAAGATGCTCAAGAACTGGCTAAGAATTGTCTGCAATGGTTATAGCCCTTGTAGTAGTATATATGGAAATCATTTAACCTTATAGCACTACTATATCAAATTTTTCTGCATTATAAAAATTAAAATTTGTAAATAAGTATTCAAGTATTCAACGTCTGAAAAGCACGTTTTGCAGCAAATATTAACTACAGAAATTGTTATTGTACTATTATCATAGCTTAGTGGCGACCAAAATATAATAATTGTAGCCAGACTAAGCTTGCCATCATTAAAAGATGCTCAAGAACTGGCTAAGAATTGTCTGCAATGGTTATAGCCCTTGTAGTAGTATATATGGAAATCATTTAACCTTATAGCACTACTATATCAAATTTTTCTGCATTATAAAAATTAAAATTTGTAAATAAGTATTCAAGTATTCAACGTCTGAAAAGCACGTTTTGCAGCAAATATTAACTACAGAAATTGTTATTGTACTATTATCATAGCTTAGTGGCGACCAAAATATAATAATTGTAGCCAGACTAAGCTTGCCATCATTAAAAGATGCTCAAGAACTGGCTAAGAATTGTCTGCAATGGTTATAGCCCTTGTAGTAGTATATATGGAAATCATTTAACCTTATAGCACTACTATATCAAATTTTTCTGCATTATAAAAATTAAAATTTGTAAATAAGTATTCAAGTATTCAACGTCTGAAAAGCACGTTTTGCAGCAAATATTAACTACAGAAATTGTTATTGTACTATTATCATAGCTTAGTGGCGACCAAAATATAATAATTGTAGCCAGACTAAGCTTGCCATCATTAAAAGATGCTCAAGAACTGGCTAAGAATTGTCTGCAATGGTTATAGCCCTTGTAGTAGTATATATGGAAATCATTTAACCTTATAGCACTACTATATCAAATTTTTCTGCATTATAAAAATTAAAATTTGTAAATAAGTATTCAAGTATTCAACGTCTGAAAAGCACGTTTTGCAGCAAATATTAACTACAGAAATTGTTATTGTACTACTATCATAGCTTAGTGGCGACCAAAATATAATAATTGTAGCCAGACTAAGCTTGCCATCATTAAAAGATGCTCAAGAACTGGCTAAGAATTGTCTGCAATGGTTATAGCCCTTGTAGTAGTATATATGGAAATCATTTAACCTTATAGCACTACTATATCAAATTTTTGTGCATCCAAAAAATTCAAATTCAATAGTTTAGTATTCAAGTACGTTAAAACTTCTGAATAGCCCTTTTGCAGCAAATACTAACTAGAAAAATTGTTATTGTACTACTACTATAGTTTAGTGGCGACCAAAATATAATAATTGTAGCCAGACTAAGCTTGCCATCATTAAAAGGTGCTCAAGAACTGGCTAAAATTGTCTGCAATGGTTATAGCCCTTGTAGTAGTATATATGGAAATTATTTAACCTTATAGCACTACTATACCAAATTTTTCTGCATTATAAAAATTAAAATTTGTAAATAAGTATTCAAGTATTCAACGTCTGAAAAGCACGTTTTGCAGCAAATAGTAACTACAGAAATTGTTATTGTACTACTATCATAGCTTAGTGGCCACCAAAATATAATAATTGTAGCCAGACTAAGCTTGCCATCATTAAAAGGTGTTCAAGAACTGGCTAAGAATTGTCTGCAATGGTTATAGCCCTTGTAGTAGTATATATGGAAATCATTTAACCTTATAGCACTACTATATCAAATTTTTGTGCATCCAAAAAATTCAAATTCAATAGCTTAGTCTTCAAGTACTTTAAAACTGCTGAATAGCACGTTTTCCAGCAAATACTAACTAGAAAAATTGTTATTGTACTACTACTATAGTTTAGTGGCGACCAAAATATAATAATTGTAGCCAGACTAATCGTGCCATCATTAAAAGGTGCTCAATAACTGGCTAAGAATTGTCTGCAATGGTTATAGCCCTTGTAGTAGTATATATGGCAATCATTTAACCTTATAGCACTACTATATAAATTTTTTCTGCATTATAAAAATTAAAATTTCTAAATAAGTATTCAACTATCAACGTCTGAAAAGCACGTTTTGCAGCAAATATTAACTACAGAAATTGTTATTGTACTACTATCACAGCTTAGTGGAGACTAAAATATAATAATGGTAGCCAGACCAAGCATGCCATTATTAAAAGGTGCTCAAGAACTGGCTATGAATTGTCTGCAATGGTTATAGCCCTTGTAGTAGTATACTTTGAAATCATTTAACCATATATCACTACTATATCAAATTTTTCTGCATTATACAAATTAAAATTTGTAAATAAGTGTTCAAGCATTCAACGTCTGAAAAGCACGTTTTGCAGCAAATATTAACTACAGAAATTGTTATTGTACTACTATCATAGCTTAGTGGCGACCAAAATATAATAATTGTAGCCAGACTAAGCTTGCCATCATTAAAAAGTGCTCAAGAACTGGCTAAAATTGTCTGCAATGGTTATAGCCCTTGTAGTAGTATATATGGAAATCATTTAACCTTATAGCACTACTATATCAAATTTTTCTGCATTATAAAAATTAAAATTTGTAAATAAGTATTCAAGTATTCAACGTCTGAAAAGCACGTTTTGCAGCAAATATTAACTACAGAAATTGTTATTGTACTACAATCATAGCTTAGTGGCGACCAAAATATAATAAGTGTAGCCAGACTAAGCTTGCCATCATTAAAAGGTGCTCAAGAACTGGCTAAGAATTGTCTGCAATGGTTATAGCCCTTGTAGTAGTATATATGGAAATCATTTAACCTTATAGCACTACTATATCAAATTTTTCTGCATTATAAAAATTAAAATTTGTAAATAAGTATTCAAGTATTCAACGTCTGAAAAGCACGTTTTGCAGCAAATATTAACTACAGAAATTGTTATTGTACTACTATCATAGAGTGGCGACCAAAATTTAATAATTGTAGCCAGACTAAGCTTGCCATCATTAAAAGGTGCTCAAGAACTGGCTAAGAATTGTCTGCAATGGTTATAGCCCTTGTAGTAGTATATATGGAAATCATTTAACCTTATAGAACTACTATATTTAAATTTTTGTGCATCCAAAAAATTCAAATTCAATAGTTTAGTATTCAAGTACGTTAAAACTTCTGAATAGCACGTTTTGCAGCAAATACTAACTAGAAAAATTGTTATTGTACTACTACTATAGTTTAGTGGCGACCAAAATATAATAATTGTAGCCAGACTAATCGTGCCATCATTAAAAGGTGCTCAATAACTGGCTAAGAATTGTCTGCAATGGTTATAGCCCTTGTAGTAGTATATATGGAAATCATTTAACCTTATAGCACTACTATATCAAATTTTTCTGCATTATAAAAATTAAAATTTGTAAATAAGTATTCAAGTATCAACGTCTGAAAAGCACGTTTTGCAGCAAATATTAACTACAGAAATTGTTATTGTACTACTATCACAGCTTAGTGGAGACTAAAATATAATAACGGTAGCCAGACCAAGCATGCCATTATTAAAAGGTGCTCAAGAACTGGCTAAGAATTGTCTGCAATGGTTATAGCCCTTGTAGTAGTATATATGGAAATCATTTAACCTTATAGCACTACTATATCAAATTTTTCTGCATTATTAAAATTAAAATTTTTAAATAAGTATTCAAGTATTCAACGTCTGAAAAGCACGTTTTGCAGCAAATATTAACTACAGAAATTGTTATTGTACTACTATCATAGCTTAGTGGCGACCAAAATATAATAATTGTAGCCAGACTAAGCTTGTCATCATTAAAAGATGCTCAAGAACTGGCTAAGAATTGTCTGCAATGGTTATAGCCCTTGTAGTAGTATATATGGAAATCATTTAACCTTATAGCACTACTATATCAAATTTTTCTGCATTATAAAAATTAAAATTTGTAAATAAGTATTCAAGTATTCAACTTCTGAAGAGCACGTTTTGCAGCAAATAGTAACTACAGAAATTGTTATTGTACTACTATCATAGCTTAGTGGCGACCAAAATTTAATAATTGTAGCCAGACTAAGCTTGCCATCATTAAAAGGTGCTCAAGAACTGGCTAAGAATTGTCTGCAATGGTTATAGCCCTTGTAGTAGTATATATGGAAATCATTTAACCTTATAGCACTACTATATCAAATTTTTGTACATCCAAAAAATTCAAATTCAGTAGTTTAGTCTTCAAGTACGTTAAAACTGCTGAATAGCACGTTTTGCAGCAAATACTAACTAGAAAAATTGTTATTGAACTACTACTATAGTTTAGTGGCGACCAAAATATAATAATTGTAGCCAGACTAATCGTGCCATCATTAAAAGGTGCTCAATAACTGGCTAAGAATTGTCTGCAATGGTTATGGCCCTTGTAGTAGTATATATGGAAATCATTTAACCTTATAGCACTACTATATCAAATTTTTCTGCATTATAAAAATTAAAATTTGTAAATAAGTATTCAAGTATCAACGTCTGAAAAGCACGTTTTGCAGCAAATATTAACTACAGAAATTGTTATTGTACTACTATCACAGCTTAGTGGCGACCAAAATATAATAATTGTAGCCAGACTAAGCTTGCCATCATTAAAAGATGCTCAAGACCTGGCTAAGAATTGTCTGCAATGGTTATAGCCCTTGTAGTAGTATATATGGAAATCATTTAACCTTATAGCACTACTATATCAAATTTTTCTGCATTATAAAAATTAAAATTTGTAAATAAGTATTCAAGTATTCAACGTCTGAAAAGCACGTTTTGCAGCAAATATTAACTACAGAAATTGTTATTGTACTACTATCATAGCTTAGTGGCGACCAAAATATAATAATTGTAGCCAGACTAAGCTTGCATCATTAAAAGATGCTCAAGAACTGGCTAAGAATTGTCTGCAATGGTTATAGCCCTTGTAGTAGTATATATGGAAATCATTTAACCTTATAGCACTACTATATCAAATTTTTCTGCATTATAAAAATTAAAATTTGTAAATAAGTATTCAAGTATTCAACTTCTGAAGAGCACGTTTTGCAGCAAATAGTAACTACAGAAATTGTTATTGTACTACTATCATAGCTTAGTGGTGACCAAAATTTAATAATTGTAGCCAGACTAAGCTTGCCATCATTAAAAGGTGCTCAAGAACTGGCTAAGAATTGTCTGCAATGGTTATAGCCCTTGTAGTAGTATATATGGAAATCATTTAACCTTATAGCACTACTATATCAAATTTTTGTGCATCCAAAAAATTCAAATTCAATAGTTTAGTATTCAAGTACGTTAAAACTGCTGAATAGCACGTTTTCCAGCAAATACTAACTAGAAAAATTGTTATTGTACTACTACTATAGTTTAGTGGCGACCAAAATATAATAATTGTAGCCAGACTAATGGTGCCATCATTAAAAGGTGCTCAATAACTGGCTAAAATTGTCTGCAATGGTTATAGCCCTTGTAGTAGTATATATGGAAATTATTTAACCTTATAGCACTACTATACCAAATTTTTCTGCATTATAAAAATTAAAATTTGTAAATAAGTATTCAAGTATTCAACGTCTGAAAAGCACGTTTTGCAGCAAATAGTAACTACAGAAATTGTTATTGTACTACTATCATAGCTTAGTGGCCACCAAAATATAATAATTGTAGCCAGACTAAGCTTGCCATCATTAAAAGGTGTTCAAGAACTGGCTAAGAATTGTCTGCAATGGTTATAGCCCTTGTAGTAGTATATATGGAAATCATTTAACCTTATAGCACTACTATATAAAATTTTTCTGCATTATAAAAATTAAAATTTGTAAATAAGTATTCAACTATCAACGTCTGAAAAGCACGTTTTGCAGCAAATATTAACTACAGAAATTGTTATTGTACTACTATCACAGCTTAGTGGAGACTAAAATATAATAATGGTAGCCAGACCAAGCATGCCATTATTAAAAGGTGCTCAAGAACTGGCTATGAATTCTCTGCAATGGTTATAGCCCTTGTAGTAGTATACTTTGAAATCATTTAACCATATATCACTACTATATCAAATTTTTCTGCATTATAAAAATTAAAATTTGTAAATAAGTGTTCAAGCATTCAACGTCTGAAAAGCACGTTTTGCAGCAAATATTAACTACAGAAATTGTTATTGTACTACTATCATAGCTTAGTGGCGACCAAAATATAATAATTGTAGCCAGACTAAGCTTGCCATCATTAAAAGGTGCTCAAGAACTGGCTAAGAATTGTCTGCAATGGTTATAGCCCTTGTAGTAGTATATATGGAAATCATTTAACCTTATAGCACTACTATATAAAATTTTTCTGCATTATAAAAATTAAAATTTGTAAATAAGTATTCAAGTATTCAACGTCTGAAAAGCACGTTTTGCAGCAAATATTAACTACAGAAATTGTTATTGTAGTACTATCATAGCTTAGTGGCGACCAAAATATAATAATTGTAGCCAGACTAAGCTTGCCATCATTAAAAGGTGCTCAAGAACTGGCTAAGAATTGTCTGCAATGGTAATAGCCCTTGTAGTAGTATATATGGAAATTATTTAACCTTATAGCACTACTATACCAAATTTTTCTGCATTATAAAAATTAAAATTTGTAAATAAGTATTCAGGTATTCAACGTCTGAAAAGCACGTTTTGCAGCAAATATTAACTACAGAAATTGTTATTGTACTACTATCATAGCTTAGTGGCGACCAAAATATAATAATTGTAGCCAGACTAAGCTTGCCATCATTAAAAGGTGCTCAAGAACTGGCTATGAATTGTCTGCAATGGTTATAGCCCTTGTAGTAGTATATATGGAAATCATTTAACCTTATAGCACTACTATATCAAATTTTTCTGCATTATAAAAATTAAAATTTGTAAATAAGTGTTCAAGCATTCAACGTCTGAAAAGCACGTTTTGCAGCAAATATTAACTACAGAAATTGTTATTGTACTACTATCATAGCTTAGTGGCGACCAAAATATAATAATTGTAGCCAGACTAAGCTTGCCATCATTAAAAGGTGCTGAAGAACTGGCTAAAATTGTCTGCATTGGTTATAGCCCTTGTAGTAGTATATATGGAAATCATTTAACCTTATAGCACTACTATATCAAATTTTTCTGCATTATAAAAATTAAAATTTGTAAATAAGTATTCAAGTATTCAACGTCTGAAAAGCACGTTTTGCAGCAAATATTAACTACAGAAATTGTTATTGTACTACTATCATAGCTTAGTGGCGACCAAAATATAATAAGTGTAGCCAGACTAAGCTTGCCATCATTAAAAGATGCTCAAGAACTGGCTAAGAATTGTCTGCAATGGTTATAGCCCTTGTAGTAGTATATTTTGAAATCATTTAACCATATATCACTACTAGGTATATCAAATTTTTCTGCATTATAAAAATTAAAATTTGTAAATAAGTATTCAAGTATTCAACGTCTGAAAAGCACGTTTTGCAGCAAATATTAACTACAGAAATTGTTATTGTACTACTATCATAGCTTAGTGGCGACCAAAATATAATAATTGTAGCCAGACTAAGCTTGCCATCATTAAAAGGTGCTCAAGAACTGGCTAAAATTGTCTGCATTGGTTATAGCCCTTGTAGTAGTATATATGGAAATCATTTAACCTTATAGCACTACTATATCAAATTTTTCTGCATTATAAAAATTAAAATTTGTAAATAAGTATTCAAGTATTCAACGTCTGAAAAGCACGTTTTGCAGCAAATATTAACTACAGAAATTGTTATTGTACTACTATCATAGCTTAGTGGCGACCAAAATATAATAAGTGTAGCCAGACTAAGCTTGCCATCATTAAAAGATGCTCAAGAACTGGCTAAGAATTGTCTGCAATGGTTATAGCCCTTGTAGTAGTATATTTTGAAATCATTTAACCATATATCACTACTAGGTATATCAAATTTTTCTGCATTATAAAAATTAAAATTTGTAAATAAGTATTCAAGTATTCAACGTCTGAAAAGTACGTTTTGCAGCAAATATTAACTTCAGAGATTGTTATCGTACTACTATCACAGCTTAGTGGCGACCAAAATATAATAATTATAGCCAGACTAAGCTTGCCATCATTAAAAGATGCTCAAGAACTGGCTAAGAATTGTCTGCAATGGTTATAGCCCTTGTAGTAGTATATATGGAAATCATTGAACCTTATAGCACTACTATATCAAATTTTTCTGCATTATAAAAATTAAAATTTCTAAATAAGTATTCAAGTATTCAACTTCTGAAGAGCACGTTTTGCAGCAAATATTAACTACAGAAATTGTTATTGTACTACTATCATAGCTTAGTGGCGACCAAAATTTTATAATTGTAGCCAGACTAAGCTTGCCATCATTAAAAGGTGCTCAAGAACTGGCTAAGAATTGTCTGCAATGGTTATAGCCCTTGTAGTAGTATATATAAAAATCATTTGACCTTATAGCACTACTATATCAAATTTTTGTGCATCCAAAAAATTCAAATTCAATAGTTTAGTATTCAAGTACGTTAAAACTTCTGAATAGCACGTTTTGCTGCAAATACTAACTAGAAAATTTGTTATTGTACTACTACTATAGTTTAGTGGCGACCAAAAATATAATAATTGTAGCCAGACTAATCCTGCCATCATTAAAAGGTGCTCAAAAACTGGCTAAGAATTGTCTGCAATGGTTATAGCCCTTGTAGTAGTATATATGGAAATCATTTAACCTTATAGCACTACTATATCAAATTTTTCTGCATTATAAAAATTAAAATTTGTAAATAAGTATTCAAGTATCAACGTCTGAAAAGCACGTTTTGCAGCAAATATTACATCAGAAATTGTTATTGTACTACTATCACAGCTTAGTGGAGTCTAAAATATAATAATGGTAGCCAGACCAAGCATGCCATTATTAAAAGGTGCTCAAGAACTGGCTATGAATTGTCTGCAATGGTTATAGCCCTTGTAGTAGTATACTTTGAAATCATTTAACCATATATCACTACTATATCAAATTTTTCTGCATTATAAAAATTAAAATTTGTAAATAAGTGTTCAAGCATTCAACGTCTGAAAAGCACGTTTTGCAGCAAATATTAACTACAGAAATTGTTATTGTACTACTATCATAGCTTAGTGGCGACCAAAATATAATAATTGTAGCCAGACTAAGCTTGCCATCATTAAAAGGTGCTCAAGAACTGGCTAAAATTGTCTGCAATGGTTATAGCCCTTGTAGTAGTATATATGGAAATCATTTAACCTTATAGCACTACTATACCAAATTTTTCTGCATTATAAAAATTAAAATTTGTAAATAAGTATTCAAGTATTCAACGTCTGAAAAGCACGTTTTGCAGCAAATATTAATTACAGAAATTGTTATTGTCCTACTATCATAGCTTAGTGGCGACCAAAATATAATAATTGTAGCCAGACTAAGCTTGCCATCATTAAAAGGTGCTCAAGAACTGGCTAAGAATTGTCTGCAATGGTTATAGCCCTTGTAGTAGTATATATGGAAATCATTTAACCTTATAGCACTACTATATAAAATTTTTCTGCATTATAAAAATTAAAATTTGTAAATAAGTATTCAAGTATTCAACGTCTGAAAAGCACGTTTTGCAGCAAATATTAACTACAGAAATTGTTATTGTACTACTATCATAGCTTAGTGGGGACCAAAATATAATAATTGTAGCCAGACTAAGCTTGCCATCATTAAAAGAAGCTCAAGAACTGTTTAAGAATTGTCTGCAATGGTTATAACCCTTGTAGTAGTATATATGGAAATCATTTAACCTTATAGCACTACTATATAAAATTTTTCTGCATTATAAATATTAAAATTTGTAAATAAGTGTTCAAGTATTCAACTTCTGAAGAGCACGTTTTGCAGCAAATAGTAACTACAGAAATTATTGTTGTACTACTATCATAGCTTAGTGGCGACCAAAATATAATAATTGTAGCCAGACTAATCGTGCCATCATAACAGGTGCTCAATAACTGGCTAAGAATTGACTGCAGTGGTTATAGTTCTTGAAATCATTTAACCATATATCGTTACTATATGAAATTTTTTTACATCATCAAAATTAAAATTTTGTACATTAGTATTCAAGTACGTTAACACGTCTAAAAAACACGTTTTGCAGCAAATATTAACTACAGAAATTGTTATTGTACTACTATCATAGCTTAGTGGAGACTAAAATATAATAATGGTAGCCAGACCAAGCATGCCATTATTAAAAGGTGCTCAAGAACTGACTATGAATTGTCTGCAATGGTTATAGCCCTTGTAGTAGTATATTTTGAAATCATTTAACCATATATCACTACTAGGTATATCAAATTTTTCTGCATTATAAAAATTAAAATTTGTAAATAAGTATTCAAGTATTCAACGTCTGAAAAGCACGTTTTGCAGCAAATATTAACTACAGAGATTGTTATCGTACTACTATCACAGCTTAGTGGCGACCAAAATATAATAATTGTAGCCAGACTAAGCTTGCCATCATTAAAAGATTCTCAAGAACTGGCTAAGAATTGTCTGCAATGGTTATAGCCCTTGTAGTAGTATATATAAAAATCATTTGACCTTATAGCACTACTATATCAAATTTTTCTGCATTATAAAAGTTGTCAATAAGTATTCAAGTATTCAACGTCTGAAAAGCACGTTTTGCAGCAAATATTAACTACAGAAATTGTTATTGTACTACTATCATAGCTTAGTGGCGGGACAAAATATAATAATTGTAGCCAGACTAATCGTGCCATTATTAAAAGGTGCTCAAGAACTGGCTAAGAATTGTCTGCAATGGTTATAGCCCTTGTAGTAGTATATTTTGAAATCATTCAACGATGTATCACTACTATATCAAATTTTTCTGCATTATAAAAATTAAAATTTGTAAATAAGTATTCAAGTATTCAACGTCTGAAAAGCACGTTTTGCAGCAAATATTAACTACAGAAATTGTTATTGTACTACGATCATAGCTTAGTGGCGACCAAAATATAATAATTATAGCCAGGCCAAGCTTGCCATCATTAAAAGGTGCTCAAGAACTGGCTAAGAATTGTCTGCAATGGTTATAGCCCTTGTAGTAGTATATATGGAAATCATTTAACCTTATAGCGCTACTATATCAAATTTTTGTGCATCCAAAAAATTCAAATTCAATAGTTTAGTATTCAAGTACGTTAAAACTTCTGAATAGCACGTTTTGCAGCAAATACTAACTAGAAAAATTGTTATTGTACTACTACTATAGTTTAGTGGCGACCAAAAATATAATAATTGTAGCCAGACTAATCCTGCCATCATTAAAAGGTGCTCAAGAACTGGCTAAGAATTATCTACAATGGTTATAGCCCTTGTAGTAGTATATATGGAAATCATTTAACCTTATAGCACTACTATATCAAATTTTTGTGCATCCAAAAAATTCAAATTCAATAGTTTAGTCTTCAAGTACGTTAAAACTGCTGAATAGCACGTTTTGCAGCAAATACTAACTAGAAAAATTGTTATTGTACTACTACTATAATTTAGTGGCGACCAAAATATAACAATTGTAGACAGACTAATCGTGCCATCATTAAAAGGTGCTCAATAACTGGCTAAGAATTGTCTGCAATGGTTATAGCCCTTGTAGTAGTATATATGGAAATCATTTAACCTTATAGCACTACTATATCAAATTTTTCTGCATTATAAAAATTAAAATTTGTAAATAAGTATTCAAGTATCAACGTCTGAAAAGCACGTTTTGCAGCAAATATTAACTACAGAAATTGTTATTGTACTACTATCACAGCTTAGTGGAGACTAAAATATAATAATGGTAGCCAGACCAAGCATGCCATTATTAAAAGGTGCTCAAGAACTGGCTATGAATTGTCTGCAATGGTTATAGCCCTTGTAGTAGTATATTTTGAAATCATTTAACCATATATCACTACTATATCAAATTTTTCTGCATTATAAAAATTAAAATTTGTAAATAAGTATTCAAGCATTCAACGTCTGAAAAGCACGTTTTGCAGCAAATATTAACTACAGAAATTGTTATTGTCCTACTATCATAGCTTAGTGGCGACCAAAATATAATAATTGTAGCCAGACTAAGCTTGCCATCATTAAAAGGTGCTCAAGAACTGGCTAAGAATTGTCTGCAATGGTTATAGCCCTTGTAGTAGTATATATGGAAATCATTTAACCTTATAGCACTACTATATCAAATTTTTCTGCATTATAAAAATTAAAATTTGTAAATAAATATTCAAGTATTCAACGTTTGAAAAGCACGTTTTGCAGCAAATATTAACTACAGAAATTGTTATTGTACTACTATCATAGCTTAGTGGCGACCAAAATATAATAATTGTAGCCAGACTAAGCTTGCCATCATTAAAAGGTGCTCAAGAACTGGTTAAGAATTGTCTGCAATGGTTATAGCCCTTGTAGTAGTATATATGGAAATCATTTAACCTTATAGCACTACTATATCAAATTTTTCTGCATTATAAAAATTAAAAATTGTAAATAAGTATTCAAGTTTTCAACTTCTGAAGAGCACGTTTTGCAGCAAATAGTAACTACAGAAATTGTTATTGTACTACTATCATAGCTTAGTGGCGACCAAAATTTAATAATTGTAGCCAGACTTAGCTTGCCATCATTAAAAGGTGCTCAAGAACTGGCTAAGAATTGTCTGCAATGGTTATAGCCCTTGTAGTAGTCTATATGGAAATCATTTAACCTTATAGCACTACTATATCAAATTTTTGTGCATCCAAAAAATTCAAATTCAATAGTTTAGTATTCAAGTGCGTTAAAACTTCTGAATAGCACGTTTTGCAGCAAATACTAACTAGAAAAATTGTTATTGTACTACTACTATAGTTTAGTGGCGACCAAAATATAATAATTATAGCCAGGCCAAGCTTGCCATCATTAAAAGGTGCTCAAGAACTGGCTAAGAATTGTCTGCAATGGTTATAGCCCTTGTAGTAGTATATATGGAAATCATTTAACCTTATAGCGCTACTATATCAAATTTTTGTGCATCCAAAAAATTCAAATTCAATAGTTTAGTATTCAAGTACGTTAAAACTTCTGAATAGCACGTTTTGCAGCAAATACTAACTAGAAAAATTGTTATTGTACTACTACTATAGTTTAGTGGCGACCAAAAATATAATAATTGTAGCCAGACTAATCCTGCCATCATTAAAAGGTGCTCAAGAACTGGCTAAGAATTATCTACAATGGTTATAGCCCTTGTAGTAGTATATATGGAAATCATTTAACCTTATAGCACTACTATATCAAATTTTTGTGCATCCAAAAAATTCAAATTCAATAGTTTAGTCTTCAAGTACGTTAAAACTGCTGAATAGCACGTTTTGCAGCAAATACTAACTAGAAAAATTGTTATTGTACTACTACTATAATTTAGTGGCGACCAAAATATAACAATTGTAGACAGACTAATCGTGCCATCATTAAAAGGTGCTCAATAACTGGCTAAGAATTGTCTGCAATGGTTATAGCCCTTGTAGTAGTATATATGGAAATCATTTAACCTTATAGCACTACTATATCAAATTTTTCTGCATTATAAAAATTAAAATTTGTAAATAAGTATTCAAGTATCAACGTCTGAAAAGCACGTTTTGCAGCAAATATTAACTACAGAAATTGTTATTGTACTACTATCACAGCTTAGTGGAGACTAAAATATAATAATGGTAGCCAGACCAAGCATGCCATTATTAAAAGGTGCTCAAGAACTGGCTATGAATTGTCTGCAATGGTTATAGCCCTTGTAGTAGTATATTTTGAAATCATTTAACCATATATCACTACTATATCAAATTTTTCTGCATTATAAAAATTAAAATTTGTAAATAAGTATTCAAGCATTCAACGTCTGAAAAGCACGTTTTGCAGCAAATATTAACTACAGAAATTGTTATTGTCCTACTATCATAGCTTAGTGGCGACCAAAATATAATAATTGTAGCCAGACTAAGCTTGCCATCATTAAAAGGTGCTCAAGAACTGGCTAAGAATTGTCTGCAATGGTTATAGCCCTTGCAGTAGTATATATGGAAATCATTTAACCTTATAGCACTACTATATCAAATTTTTCTGCATTATAAAAATTAAAATTTGTAAATAAATATTCAAGTATTCAACGTTTGAAAAGCACGTTTTGCAGCAAATATTAACTACAGAAATTGTTATTGTACTACTATCATAGCTTAGTGGCGACCAAAATATAATAATTGTAGCCAGACTGAGCTTGCCATCATTAAAAGGTGCTCAAGAACTGGTTAAGAATTGTCTGCAATGGTTATAGCCCTTGTAGTAGTATATATGGAAATCATTTAACCTTATAGCACTACTATATCAAATTTTTCTGCATTATAAAAATTAAAAATTGTAAATAAGTATTCAAGTTTTCAACTTCTGAAGAGCACGTTTTGCAGCAAATAGTAACTACAGAAATTGTTATTGTACTACTATCATAGCTTAGTGGCGACCAAAATTTAATAATTGTAGCCAGACTTAGCTTGCCATCATTAAAAGGTGCTCAAGAACTGGCTAAGAATTGTCTGCAATGGTTATAGCCCTTGTAGTAGTCTATATGGAAATCATTTAACCTTATAGCACTACTATATCAAATTTTTGTGCATCCAAAAAATTCAAATTCAATAGTTTAGTATTCAAGTGCGTTAAAACTTCTGAATAGCACGTTTTGCAGCAAATACTAACTAGAAAAATTGTTATTGTACTACTACTATAGTTTAGTGGCGACCAAAATATAATAATTGTAGCCAGACTAATCGTGCCATCATAACAGGTGCTCAATAACTGGCTAAGAATTGACTGCAGTGGTTATAGTTCTTGAAATCATTTAACCATATATCATTACTATATGAAATTTTTTTACATCATCAAATTAAAATTTTGTACATTAGTATTCAAGTACGTTAACACGTCTAAAAAACACGTTTTGCAGCAAATATTAACTACAGAAATTGTTATTGTACTACTATCATAGCTTAGTGGAGACTAAAATATAATAATGGTAGCCAGACCAAGCATGCCATTATTAAAAGGTGCTCAAGAACTGTCTATGAATTGTCTGCAATGGTTATAGCCCTTGTAGTAGTATATTTTGAAATAATTTAACCATATATCACTACTAGGTATATCAAATTTTTCTGCATTATAAAAATTAAAATTTGCAAATAAGTATTCAAGTATTCAACGTCTGAAAAGCACGTTTTGCAGCAAATATTAACTACAGAGATTGTTATCGTACTACTATCACAGCTTAGTGGCGACCAAAATATAATAATTGCAGCCAGACTAAGCTTGCCATCATTAAAAGATGCTCAAGAACTGGCTAAGGATTGTCTGCAATGGTTATAGCCCTTGTAGTAGTAAATATGGAAATCATTTAACCTTATAGCACTACTATATCAAATTTTTCTGCATTATAAAAATTAAAATTTCTAAATAAGTATTCAAGTATTCAACTTCTGAAGAGCACGTTTTGCAGCAAATATTAACTACAGAAATTGTTATTGTACTACTATCATAGCTTAGTGGCGACCAAAATTTAATAATTGTAGCCAGACTAAGCTTGCCATTATTAAAAGGTGCTCAAGAACTGGCTAAGAATTGTCTGCAATGGTTATAGCCCTTGTAGTAGTATATATAAAAATCATTTGACCTTATAGCACTACTATATCAAATTTTTCTGCATTATAAAAATTAACAGTTGTAAATAAGTATTCAAGTATTCAACGTCTGAAAAGCACGTTTTGCAGCAAATATTAACTACGGAAATTGTTATTGTACTACTATCATAGCTTAGTGGCGACCAAAATATAATAATTGTAGCCAGACTAAGCTTGCCATTATTAAAAGGTGCTCAAGAACTGGCTATGAATTGTTCGCAATGGTTATAGCCCTTGTAGTAGTATATTTTGTAATCATTTAACCATATATCGCTACTATATCAAATTTTTCTGCATTATAAAAATTAACAGTTGTAAATAAGTATTCAAGTATTCAACGTCTGAAAAGCACGTTTTGCAGCAAATATTAACTACAGAAATTGTTATTGTACTACTATCATAGCTTAGTGGCGACCAAAATATAATAATTGTAGCCAGACTAAGCTTGCCATCATTAAAAGGTGCTCAAGAACTGGCTAAGAATTGTCTGCAATGGTTATAGCCCTTGTAGTAGTATATATAAAAATCATTTGACCTTATAGCACTACTATATCAAATTTTTCTGCATTATAAAAATTAACAGTTGTAAATAAGTATTCAAGTATTCAACGTCTGAAAAGCACGTTTTGCAGCAAATATTAACTACAGAAATTGTTATTGTACTACTATCATAGCTTAGTGGCGACCAAAAAATAATAATTGTAGCCAGACTAAGCTTGCCATTATTAAAAGGTGCTCAAGAACTGGCTATGAATTGTCCGCAATGGTTATAGCCCTTGTAGTAGTATATTTTGTAATCATTTAACCATATATGGCTACTATATCAAATTTTTCTGCATTATAAAAATTAAAATTTGTAAATAAGTATTCAAGTATTCAACGTCTGTAAAGCACGTTTTGCAGCAAATATTAACTACAGAAATTGTTATTGTACTACGATCATAGCTTAGTGGCGACCAAAATATAATAATTGTAGCCAGACCAAGCTTGCCATCATTAAAAGGTGCTCAAGAACTGGCTAAGAATTGTCTGCAATGGTTATAGCCCTTGTAGTAGTATATATGGAAATCATTTAACCTTATAGCACTACTATATCAAATTTTTGTGCATCCAAAAAATTCAAATTCAATAGTTTAGTATTCAAGTACGTTAAAACTTCTGAATAGCACGTTTTGCAGCAAATACTAACTAGAAAAATTGTTATTGTACTACTACTATAGTTAAGTAGCGACCAAAAATATAGTAATTGTAGCCAGACTAATCGTGCCATCATTAAAAGGTGCTCAAGAACTGGCTAAGAATTGTCTGCAATGGTTATAGCCCTTGTAGTAGTATATATAAAAATCATTTGACCTTACAGCACTACTATATCAAATTTTTCTGCATTATAAAAATTAAAAGTTGTAAATAAGTATTCAAGTATTCAACGTCTGAAAAGCACGTTTTGCGGCAAATATTAACTACAGAAATTGTTATTGTACTACGATCATAGCTTAGTGGCGACCAAAATATAATAATTGTAGCCAGACCAAGCTTGTCATCATTAAAAGGTGCTCAAGAACTGGCTAAGAATTGTCTGCAATAGTTATAGCCCTTGTAGTAGTATATATGGAAATCATTTAACCTTATAGCACTACTATATCAAATTTTTCTGCATTATAAAAATTAAAATTTGTAAATAAGTATTCAAATATCAACGTCTGTAAAGCACGTTTTGCAGCAAATATTAACTACAGAAATTGATATTGTACTACTATCATAGCTTAGTGGCGACCAAAATTTGATAATTGTACCCAGACTAATCTTGCCATCATTAAAAGGTGCTCAAGAACTGGCTAAGAATTGTCTGCAATGGTTATAGCCCTTGTAGTAGTAAATATGGAAATCATTTAACCTTATAGCACTACTATATCAAATTTTTCTGCATTATAAAAATTAAAATTTGTAAATAAGTATTCAAGTTTTCAACGTCTGAAAAGCACGTTTTGCAGCAAATATTAACTACAGAAATTGTTATTGTACTACTATCACAGCTTAGTGGAGACTAAAATATAATAATGGTAGCCAGACCAAGCATGCCATTATTAAAAGGTGCTCAAGAACTGGCTATGAATTGTCTGCAATAGTTATAGCCCTTGTAGTAGTATATTTTGAAATCATTTAACTATACCGTGTGTCCACAGGAGGACGCACCATAGGGATAACCAAACAGAATAGAAAGATTGGCTAATGCTGTGATCGCCGGCACGCTAAAACGTTGTTTTCTGGCCTCTGACTCGTCACTGTATGAAACAATATTGTTATAAATGGTACAAGAAAAGGGACGGTGGTCATAGCACTGGTTGATATTTATATTCTATTAGCATTATCTTATCTCTATGGTGCGTACTCCTGTGGACACACGGTATATCACTACTATATCAAATTTTTCTGCATTATAAAAATTAAAATTTTTAAATAAGAATTCAAGTATTCAACGTCTGAAAAGCACGTTTCGCAGCAAATATTAACTACAGAAATTGTTATTGTACTACTATCATAGCTTAGTGGCGACCAAAATATAATAATTGTAGCCAGACTAAGCTTGCCATCATTAAAAGGTGCTCAAGAACTGGCTAAGAATTGTCTGCAATGGTTATAGCCCTTGTAGTAGTATATATGGAAATCATTTAACCTTATAGCACTACTATATCAAATTTTGCTGCATTATAAAAATTAAAATTTGTAAATAAGTATTCAAGTTTTCAACGTCTGAAAAGCACGTTTTGCAGCAAATATTAACTACAGAAATTGTTATTGTACTACTATCATAGCTTAGTGGCGACCAAAATATAATAATTGTAGCCAGACTAAGCTTGCCATCATTAAAAGGTGCTCAAGAACTGGCTAAGAATTGTCTGCAATGGTTATAGCCCTTGTAGTAGTATATATGGAAATCATTTAACCTTATAGCACTACTATATCAAATTTTTCTGCATTATAAAAATTTAAATTTGTAAATAAGTATTCAAGTTTTCAACGTCTGAAAAGCACGTTTTGCAGCAAATATTAACTACAGAAATTGATATTGTACTACTATCATAGCTTAGTGGTGACCAAAATTTAATAATTGTACCCAGACTAATCTTGCCATCATTAAAAGGTGCTCAAGAACTGGCTAAGAATTGTCTGCAATGGTTATAGCCCTTGTAGTAGTAAATATGGAAACATTTAACCTTATAGCACTACTATATCAAATTTTTCTGCATTATAAAAATTAAAATTTGTAAATAAGTATTCAAGTTTTCAACGTCTGAAAAGCACGTTTTGCAGCAAATATTAACTACAGAAATTGTTATTGTACTACTATCACAGCTTAGTGGAGACTAAAATATAATAATGGTAGCCAGACCAAGCATGCCATTATTAAAAGGTGCTCAAGAACTGGCTATGAATTGTCTGCAATGGTTATAGCCCTTGTAGTAGTATATTTTGAAATCATTTAACTATATATCACTACTATATCAAATTTTTCTGCATTATAAAAATTAAAATTTTTAAATAAGTATTCAAGTATTCAACGTCTGAAAAGCACGTTTTGCAGCAAATATTAACTACAGAAATTGTTATTGTACTACTATCATAGCTTAGTGGCGACCAAAATATAATAATTGTAGCCAGACTAAGCTTGCCATCATTAAAAGGTGCTCAAGAACTGGCTAAGAATTGTCTGCAATGGTTATAGCCCTTGTAGTAGTATATATGGAAATCATTTAACCTTATAGCACTACTATATAAAATTTTTCTGCATTATAAAAATTAAAATTTATAAATAAGTATTCAAGTATTCAACGTCTGAAAAGCACGTTTTGCAGCAAATATTAACTACAGAAATTGTTATTGTACTACTATCATAGCTTAGTGGCGACCAAATATAATAATTGTAGCCAGACTAAGCTTGCCATCATTAAAAGGTGCTCAAGAACTGGCTAAGAATTGTCTGCGATGGTTATAGCCCTTGTAGTAGTATATATGGAAATCATTTAACCTTATAGCACTACTATATTAAATTTTTCTGCATTATAAAATTAAAATTTCTAAATAAGTATTCAAGTTTTTCAACGTCTGAAAAGCACGTTTTGCAGCAAATATTAACTACAGAAATTGTTATTGTACTACTATCATAGCTTAGTGGCCACCAAAATATAATAATTGTAGCCAGACTAAGCTTGCCATCATTAAAAGGTGCTCAAGAACTGGCTAAGAATTGTCTGCAATGGTTATAGCCCTTGTAGTAGTATATATGGAAATCATTTAACCTTATAGCACTACTATATCAAATTTTTCTGCATTATAAAAATTAAAATTTGTACATAAGTATTCAAGAATTCCACTTCTGAAGAGCACGTTTTGCAGCAAATATTAACTACAGAAATTGTTATTGTACTACTATCATAGCTTAGTGGCGACCAAAATATAATAATTGTAGCCAGACTAAGCTTGCCATCATTAAAAGGTGCTCAAGAACTGGCTAAGAATTGTCTGCAATGGTTATAGCCCTTGTAGTAGTATAAATGGAAATCATTTAACCTTATAGCACTACTATATCAAATTTTTCTGCATTATAAAAATTAAAATTTCTAAATAAGTATTCAAGTATTCAACGTCTGAAAAGCACGTTTTGCAGCATATATTAACTACAGAAATTGTTATCGTACTACTATCATAGCTTAGTGGCGACAAAATATAATAATTGTAGCCAGACTGATCTTGCCAATATTAAAAGGTGCTCAAGAACTGGCTAAGAATTGTCTGCAATGGTTATAGCCCTTGTAGTAGTAAATATGGAAATCATTTAACCTTATAGCACTACTATATCAAATTTTTCTGCATTATAACATTAAATTTGTAAATAAGTATTCAAGTTTTCAACGTCTGAAAAGCACGTTTTGCAGCAAATATTAACTACAGAAATTGTTATTGTACTACTATCATAGCTTAGTGGCGACCAAAATATAATAATTGTAGCCAGACTAAGCTTGCCATCATTAAAAGGTGCTCAAGAACAGGCTAAGAATTGTCTGCAATGGTTATAGCCCTTGTAGTAGTATATATGGAAATCATTTAACCTTTAGCACTACTATATCAAATTTTTCTGCCTTATAAAAATTAAAATTTGTAAGTAAGTATTCAAGTATTCAACGTCTGAAAAGCACGTTTTGCAGCAAATATTAACTACAGAAATTGTTATTGTACTACTATCATAGCTTAGTGGCGACCAAAATATAATAATTGTAGCCAGACTAAGCTTGCCATCATTAAAAGGTGCTCAAGAACTGGCTAAGAATTGTCTGCAATGGTTATAGCCCTTGTAGTAGTATATATGGAAATCATTTAACCTTATAGCACTACTATATCAAATTTTTCTGCATTATAAAAATTAAAATTTGTAAATAAGTATTCAAGTATTCAACGTCTGAAAGCACGTTTTGCAGCAAATATTAACTACAGAAATTGTTATTGTACTACTATCATAGGTTAGTGGCCACCAAATATAATAATTGTAGCCAGACTAAGCTTGCCATCATTAAAAGGTGCTCAAGAACTGGCTAAGAATTGTCTGCAATGGTTATAGCCCTTGTAGTAGTATATATGGAAATCATTTAACCTTATAGCACTACTATATCAAATTTTTCTGCATTATAAAAATTAAAATTTGTAAATAAGTATTCAAGTTTTCAACGTCTGAAAAGCACGTTTTGCAGCAAATATTAACTACAGAAATTGATATTGTACTACTATCATAGCTTAGTGGCGACCAAAATTTAATAATTGTACCCAGACTAATCTTGCCATCATTAAAAGGTGCTCAAGAACTGGCTAAGAATTGTCTGCAATGGTTATAGCCCTTGTAGTAGTAAATATGGAAATCATTTAACCTTATAGCACTACTATATCAAATTTTTCTGCATTATAAAAATTAAAATTTGTAAATAAGTATTCAAGTTTTCACTGTCTGAAAAGCACGTTTTGCAGCAAATATTAACTACAGAAATTGATATTGTACTACTATCATAGCTTAGTGGCGACCAAAATATAATAATTGTAGCCAGACTAAGCTTGCCATCATTAAAAGGTGCTCAAGAACTGGCTAAGAATTGTCTGCAATGGTTATAGCCCTTGTAGTAGTATATATGGAAATCATTTAACCTTATAGCACTACTATACCAAATTTTTCTGCATTATAAAAATTAAATTTGTAAATAAGTATTCAAGTATTCAACGTCTGAAAAGCACGTTTTGCAGCAAATATTAATTACAGAAATTGTTATCGTCCTACTATCATAGCTTAGTGGCGACCAAAATATAATAATTGTAGCCAGACTAAGCTTGCCATCATTAAAAGGTGCTCAAGAACTGGCTAAGAATTGTCTGCAATGGTTATAGCCCTTGTAGTAGTATATATGGAAATCATTTAACCTTATAGCACTACTATATCAAATTTTTCTGCATTATAAAAATTAAAATTTGTAAATAAGTATTCAAGTATTCAACGTCTGAAAAGCACGTTTTGCAGCAAATATTAACTACAGAAATTGTTATTGTACTACTATCATAGCTTAGTGGCGACCAAAATATAATAATTGTAGCCAGACTAAGCTTGCCATCATTAAAAGAAGCTCAAGAACTGTTTAAGAATTGTCTGCAATGGTTATAACCCTTGTAGTAGTATATATGGAAATCATTTAACCTTATAGCACTACTATATAAAATTTTTCTGCATTATAAAAATTAAAATTTGTAAATAAGTGTTCAAGTATTCAACTTCTGAAGAGCACGTTTTGCAGCAAATAGTAACTACAGAAATTATTGTTGTACTACTATCATAGCTTAGTGGCGACCAAAATATAATAATTGTAGCCAGACTAATCGTGCCATCATAACAGGTGCTCAATAACTGGCTAAGAATTGACTGCAGTGGTTATAGTTCTTGAATCATTTAACCATATATCGTTACTATATGAAATTTTATTACATCATCAAAATTAAAATTTTGTACATTAGTATTCAAGTACGTTAACACGTCTAAAAAACACGTTTTGCAGCAAATATTAACTACAGAAATTGTTATTGTACTACTATCATAGCTTAGTGGAGACTAAAATATAATAATGGTAGCCAGACCAAGCATGCCATTATTAAAGGGTGCTCAAGAACTGACTATGAATTGTCTGCAATGGTTACAGCCCTTGTAGTAGTATATTTTGAAATCATTTAACCATATATCACTACTAGGTATATCAAATTTTTCTGCATTATAAAAATTAAAATTTGTAAATAAGTATTCAAGTATTCAACGTCTGAAAAGCACGTTTTGCAGCAAATATTAACTACAGAGATTGTTATCGTACTACTATCACAGCTTAGTGGCGACCAAAATATAATAATTGTAGCCAGACTAAGCTTGCCATCATTAAAAGATTCTCAAGAACTGGCTAAGAATTGTCTGCAATGGTTATAGCCCTTGTAGTAGTATATATAAAAATCATTTGACCTTATAGCACTACTATATCAAATTTTTCTGCATTATAAAAGTTGTAAATAAGTATTCAAGTATTCAACGTCTGAAAAGCACGTTTTGCAGCAAATATTAACTACAGAAATTGTTATTGTACTACTATCATAGCTTAGTGGCGGGACAAAATATAATAATTGTAGCCAGACTAATCGTGCCATTATTAAAAGGTGCTCAAGAACTGGCTAAGAATTGTCTGCAATGGTTATAGCCCTTGTAGTAGTATATTTTGAAATCATTTAACGATGTATCACTACTATATCAAATTTTTCTGCATTATAAAAATTAAAATTTGTAAATAAGTATTCAAGTATTCAACGTCTGAAAAGCACGTTTTGCAGCAAATATTAACTACAGAAATTGTTATTGTACTACGATCATAGCTTAGTGGCGACCAAAATATAATAATTGTAGCCAGACCAAGCTTGCCATCATTAAAAGGTGCTCAAGAACTGGCTAAGAATTGTCTGCAATGGTTATAGCCCTTGTAGTAGTATATATGGACATCATTTAACCTTATAGCGCTACTATATCAAATTTTTGTGCATCCAAAAAATTCAAATTCAATAGTTTAGTATTCAAGTACGTTAAAACTTCTGAATAGCACGTTTTTGCAGCAAATACTAACTAGAAAAATTGTTATTGTACTACTACTATAGTTTAGTGGCGACCAAAAATATAATAATTGTAGCCAGACTAATCCTGCCATCATTAAAAGGTGCTCAAGAACTGGCTAAGAATTATCTGCAATGGTTATAGCCCTTGTAGTAGTATATATGGAAATCATTTAACCTTATAGCACTACTATATCAAATTTTTCTGCATTATAAAAATTAAAATTTGTAAATAAGTATTCAAGTATCAACGTCTGAAAAACACGTTTTGCAGCAAATATTAACTACAGAAAATGTTATTGTACTACTATCATAGCTTAGTGGAGACTAAAATATAATAATGGTAGCCAGACCAAGCATGCCATTATTAAAAGGTGCTCAAGAACTGTCTATGAATTGTCTGCAATGGTTATAGCCCTTGTAGTAGTATATTTTGAAATAATTTAACTATATATCACAACTATATCAAATTTTTCTGCATTATAAAAATTAAAATTTTTAAATAAGAATTCAAGTATTCAACGTCTGAAAAGCACGTTTCGCAGCAAATATTAACTACAGAAATTGTTATTGTCCTACTATCATAGCTTAGTGGCGACCAAAATATAATAATTGTAGCCAGACTAAGCTTGCCATCATTAAAAGGTGCTCAAGAACTGGCTAAGAATTGTCTGCAATGGTTATAGCCCTTGTAGTAGTATATATGGAAATCATTTAACCTTATAGCACTACTATATCTAATTTTTCTGCATTATAAAAATTAAAATTTGTAAATAAGTATTCAAGTATTCAACGTTTGAAAAGCACGTTTTGCAGCAAATATTAACTACAGAAATTGTTATTGTACTACTATCATAGCTTAGTGGCGACCAAAATATAATAATTGTAGCCAGACTAAGCTTGCCATCATTAAAAGGTGCTCAAGAACTGGTTAAGAATTGTCTGCAATGGTTATAGCCCTTGTAGTAGTATATATGGAAATCATTTAACCTTATAGCACTACTATATCAAATTTTTCTGCATTATAAAAATTAAAAATTGTAAATAAGTATTCAAGTTTTCAACTTCTGAAGAGCACGTTTTGCAGCAAATAGTAACTACAGAAATTGTTATTGTACTACTATCATAGCTTAGTGGCGACCAAAATTTAATAATTGTAGCCAGACTTAGCTTGCCATCATTAAAAGGTGCTCAAGAACTGGCTAAGAATTGTCTGCAATGGTTATAGCCCTTGTAGTAGTCTATATGGAAATCATTTAACCTTATAGCACTACTATATCAAATTTTTCTGCATTATAAAAATTAAAATTTGTAAATAAGTATTCAAGTTTTCAACGTCTGAAAAGCACGTTTTGCAGCAAATATTAACTACAGAAATTGTTATTGTACTACTATCACAGCTTAGTGGAGACTAAAATATAATAATGGTAGCCAGACCAAGCATGCCATTATTAAAAGGTGCTCAAGAACTGGCTATGAATTGTCTGCAATGGTTATAGCCCTGTAGTATATTTTGAAATAATTTAACTATATATCACAACTATATCAAATTTTTCTGCATTATAAAAATTAAAATTTTTAAATAAGAATTCAAGTATTCAACGTCTGAAAAGCACGTTTCGCAGCAAATATTAACTACAGAAATTGTTATTGTACTACTATCATAGCTTAGTGGCGACCAAAATATAATAATTGTAGCCAGACTAAGCTTGCCATCATTAAAAGGTGCTCAAGAACTGGCTAAGAATTGTCTGCAATGGTTATAGCCCTTGTAGTAGTATATATGGAAATCATTTAACCTTATAGCACTACTATATAAAATTTTTCTGCATTATAAAAATTAAAATTTATAAATAAGTATTCAAGTATTCAACGTCTGAAAGCACGTTTTGCAGCAAATATTAACTACAGAAATTGTTATTGTACTACTATCATAGCTTAGTGGCGACCAAAATATAATAATTGTAGCCAGACTAAGCTTGCCATCATTAAAAGGTGCTCAAGAAACTGGCTAAGAATTGTCTGCGATGGTTATAGCCCTTGTAGTAGTATATATGGAAATCATTTAACCTTATAGCACTACTATATCAAATTTTTCTGCATTATAAAAATTAAAATTTCTAAATAAGTATTCAAGTTTTCAACGTCTGAAAAGCACGTTTTGCAGCAAATATTAACTACAGAAATTGTTATTGTACTACTATCATAGCTTAGTGGCCACCAAAATATAATAATTGTAGCCAGACTAAGCTTGCCATCATTAAAAGGTGCTCAAGAACTGGCTAAGAATTGTCTGCAATGGTTATAGCCCTTGTAGTAGTATATATGGAAATCATTTAACCTTATAGCACTACTATATCAAATTTTTCTGCATTATAAAAATTAAAATTTGTAAATAAGTATTCAAGAATTCCACTTCTGAAGAGCACGTTTTGCAGCAAATATTAACTACAGAAATTGTTATTGTACTACTATCATAGCTTAGTGGCGACCAAAATATAATAATTGTAGCCAGACTAAGCTTGCCATCATTAAAAGGTGCTCAAGAACTGGCTAAGAATTGTCTGCAATGGTTATAGCCCTTGTAGTAGTATATATGGAAATCATTTAACCTTATAGCACTACTATATCAAATTTTTCTGCATTATAAAAATTAAAATTTCTAAATAAGTATTCAAGTATTCAACGTCTGAAAAGCACGTTTTGCAGCAAATATTAACTACAGAAATTGTTATCGTACTACTATCATAGCTTAGTGGCGACCAAAATATAATAATTGTAGCCAGACTGATCTTGCCAATATTAAAAGGTGCTCAAGAACTGGCTAAGAATTGTCTGCAATGGTTATAGCCCTTGTAGTAGTAAATATGGAAATCATTTAACCTTATAGCACTACTATATCAAATTTTTCTGCATTATAAACATTAAAATTTGTAAATAAGTATTCAAGTTTTCAACGTCTGAAAAGCACGTTTTGCAGCAAATATTAACTACAGAAATTGTTATTGTACTACTATCATAGCTTAGTGGCGACCAAAATATAATAATTGTAGCCAGACTAAGCTTGCCATCATTAAAAGGTGCTCAAGAACTGGCTAAGAATTGTCTGCAATGGTTATAGCCCTTGTAGTAGTATATATGGAAATCATTTAACCTTATAGCACTACTATATCAAATTTTTCTGCATTATAAAAATTAAAATTTGTAAATAAGTATTCAAGAATTCAACTTCTGAAGAGCACGTTTTGCAGCAAATATTAACTACAGGAATTGTTATTGTACTACTATCATAGCTTAGTGGCGAACAAAATTTAATAATTGTAGCCAGACTAAGCTTGCCATCATTAAAAGGTGCTCAAGAACTGGCTAAGAATTGTCTGCAATGGTTATAGCCCTTGTAGTAGTATATATGGAAATCATTTAACCTTATAGCACTACTATATAAAATTTTTGTGCATCCAAAAAATTCAAATTCAATAGTTTAGTATTCAAGTACGTTAAAACTTCTGAATAACACGTTTTGCAGCAAATACTAACTAGAAAAATTGTTATTGTACTACTACTATAGTTTAGTGGCGACCAAAATATAATAATTGTAGCCAGACTAATCGTGCCATCATTAAAAGGTGTTCAAGAACTGGCTAAGAATTGTCTGCAATGGTTATAGCCCTTGTAGTAGTATATATGGAAATCATTTAACCTTATAGCACTACTATATCAAATTTTTCTGCATTATAAAAATTAAAATTTCTAAATAAGTATTCAAGTATTCAACTTCTGAAGAGCACGTTTTGCAGCTAATATTAACTACAGAAATTGTTATTGTACTACTATTATAGCTTAGTGGCGACCAAAATTTAATAATTGTAGCCAGACTAAGCTTGCCATCATTAAAAGGTGCTCAAGAACTGGCTAAGAATTGTTTGCAATGGTTATAGCCCTTGTAGTAGTATATATAAAAATCTGGTGTGATACACTCACACAACTTCCTTTTACAGTGATCTTATAATTAGTTAAATATTTCATTTTTAATTTTTAAGCATTTGTCAAAAATTTTACAAAATTACGAATTCTACAAAAACGGTACAAAATAGAGCGTTAGTTGAAGAGACAAATTTTCTCTAAAATCTTAAGCAGAATTCAAAAATGTAATAATATACCGGGTGTTCTATTTAAAATAGGAGTTAATAAAAAAAATAGAAAAAAAAACAAAAGAAACCCACTTTAGAAGTATTCAACTGGAAAATCACCTATCTCACGTTAATGCACATTAAAAATGTAATAAAAATGTAAAGTCTGAAAAAAATCGTTAGAGCCGTTTTTGAAAAAATCGAAAAAAACTAAAAAATCACAAGAGTAAACACCTACTTCCGGTTATGCGATTTTTTTAAAAAGCTTGCTGTCTCATCTACATAGTACACAAAACTTATATATGAAGTTTCAACGCCATACCTCTTTTCGTTTTTGAGATATTCTGTTCACAGACACACAGACAGACAGACACACAGACAGACAGACACACAGACCAATGAAAAAAAATATGTTTTTTGGGACCAGGGGACTCTAAAACGTGAAGATCTGTTGAAAACTCAATTTCGAATTTTTGGGGTGAATCCAATACTTCCTTTACGGTAAAAGGAAGTAAAAATCATTTAACCTTATAGCACTACTATATCAAATTTTTCTGCATTATAAAAATTAAAATTTGTAAATAAGTATTCAAGTATTCAACGTCTGAAAAGCACGTTTTGCAGCAAATATTAACTACAGAAATTGTTATTGTACTACTATCATAGCTTAGTGGCGACCAAAATATAATAATTGTAGCCAGACTAAGCTTGCCATCATTAAAAGGTGCTCAAGAACTGGCTGAGAATTGTCTGCAATGGTTATAGCCCTTGTAGTAGTATATATGGAAATCATTTAACCTTATAGCACTACTACATCAATTTTTTCTACATTATAAAAATTAAAATTTGTAAATAAGTATTCAAGTATTCAACTTCTGAAGAGCACGTTTTGCAGCAAATATTAACTACAGAAATTGTTATTGTACTACTATCACAGCTTAGTGGAGACTAAAATATAATAATGGTAGCCAGACCAAGCATGCCATTATTAAAAGGTGCTCAAGAACTGGCTATGAATTGTCTGCAAAGGTTATAGCCCTTGTAGTAGTATATTTTGAAATCATTTAACTATATATCACTACTATATCAAATTTTTCTGCATTATAAAAATAAAAATTTTTAAATAAGTATTCAACCTCTGAAAAGCACGTTTTGCAGCAAATATTAACTACAGAAATTGTTATTGTACTACTATCATAGCTTAGTGGCGACCAAAATATAATAATTGTAGCCAGACTACGCTTGCCATCATTAAAAGGTGCTCAAGAACTGGCTAAGAATTGTCTGCAATGGTTATAGCCCTTGTAGTAGTATATATGGAAATCATTTAACCTTATAGCACTACTATATCAAATTTTTCTGCATTATAAAAATTAAAATTTGTAAATAAGTATTCAAGTATTCAACGTCTGAAAAGCACGTTTTGCAGCAAATATTAACTACAGAAATTGTTATTGTACTACTATCATAGCTTAGTGGCGACCAAAATATAATAATTGTAGCCAGACTAAGCTTGCCATCATTAAAAGGTGCTCAAGAACTGGCTAAGAATTGTCTGCAATGGTTATAGCCCTTGTAGTGGTAAATATGGAAATCATTTAACCTTATAGCACTACTATATCAAATTTTTCTGCATTATAAAAATTAAAATTTGTAAATAAGTATTCAAGTATTCAACTTCTGACGAGCACGTTTTGCAGCAAATATTAACTACAGAAATTGTTATTGTACTACTATCATAGCTTAGTGGCCACCAAAATATAATAATTGTAGCCAGACTAAGCTTGCCATCATTAAAAGGTGCTCAAGAACTGGGTAAGAATTGTCTGCAATGGTTATAGCCCTTGTAGTAGTATATATGGAAATCATTTAAACTTATAGCACTACTATATCAAATTTTTCTGCATTATAAAAATTAAAATTTTTAATTAAGTATTCAAGAATTCAACTTCTGAAGAGCACGTTTTGCAGCAAATATTAACTACAGAAATTGTTATTGTACTACTATCATAGCTTAGTGGCGACCAAAATATAATAATTGTAGCCAGACTAAGCTTGCCATCATTAAAAGGTGCTCAAGAACTGGCTAAGAATTGTCTGCAATGGTTATAGCCCTTGTAGTAGTATATATGGAAATCATTTAACCTTATAGCACTACTATATCAAATTTTTCTGCATTATAAAAATTAAAATTTGTAAATAAGTATTCAAGTATTCAACGTCTGAAAAGCACGTTTTGCAGCAAATATTAACCAGAAATTGTTATTGTACTACTATCATAGCTTAGTGGCGACCAAAATATAATAATTGTAGCCAGACTAAGCTTGCCATCATTAAAAGGTGCTCAAGAACTGGCTAAGAATTGTCTGCAATGGTTATAGCCCTTGTAGTAGTATATATGGAAATCATTTAACCTTATAGCACTACTATATCAAATTTTTCTGCATTATAAAAATTAAAATTTGTAAATAAGTATTCAAGTATTCAACTTCTGAAAGCACGTTTTGCAGCAAATATTAACTACAGAAATTGTTATTGTACTACTAGCATAGCTTAGTGGCCACCAAAATATAATAATTGTAGCCAGACTAAGCTTGCCATCATTAAAAGGTGCTCAAGAACTGGCTAAGAATTGTCTGCAATGGTTATAGCCCTTGTAGTAGTATATATGGAAATCATTTAACCTTATAGCACTACTATATCAAATTTTTCTGCATTATAAAAATTTAAATTTGTAAATAAGTATTCAAGTATTCAACGTCTGAAAGCACGTTTTGCAGCAAATATTAACTACAGAAATTGTTATTGTATTACTATCATAGCTTAGTGGCCACCAAAATATAATAATTGTAGCCAGAGTAAGCTTGCCATCATTAAAAGGTGCTCAAGAACTGGCTAAGAATTGTCTGCAATGGTTATAGCCCTTGTAGTAGTATATATGGAAATCATTTAACCTTATAGCACTACTATATCAAATTTTTCTGCATTATAAAAATTAAAATTTGTAAATAAGTATTCAAGTATTCAACGTCTGAAAAGAACGTTTTGCAGCAAATATTAACTACAGAAATTGATATTGTACTACTATCATAGCTTAGTGGCGACCAAAATTTAATAATTGTAGCCAGACTAATCTTGCCATCATTAAAAGGTGCTCAAGAACTGGTTATGAATTGTCTGCAATGGTTATAGCCCTTGTAGTAGTAAATATGGAAATCATTTAACCTTATAGCACCACTATATCAAATTTTTCTGCATTATAAAAATTAAAATTTGTAAATAAGTATTCAAGTTTTCAACGTCTGAAAAGCACGTTTTGCAGCAAATATTAACTATAGAAATTGTTATTGTACTACTATCATAGCTTAGTGGCGACCAAAATATAATAATTGTAGCCAGACTAAGCTTGCCATCATTAAAAGGTGCTCAAGAACAGGCTAAGAATTGTCTGCAATGGTTATAGCCCTTGTAGTAGTATATATGGAAATCATTTAACCTTATAGCACTACTATATCAAATTTTTCTGCATTATAAAAATTAAAATTTGTAAATAAGTATTCAAGTATTCAACGTCTGAAAGCACGTTTTGCAGCAAATATTAACTACAGAAATTGTTATTGTACTACTATCATAGCTTAGTGGCCACCAAAATATAATAATTGTAGCCAGACTAAGCTTGCCATCATTAAAAGGTGCTCAAGAACTGGCTAAGAATTGTCTGCAATGGTTATAGCCCTTGTAGTAGTATATATGGAAATCATTTAACCTTATAGCAGCACTATATCAAATTTTTCTGCATTATAAAAATTAAAATTTGTAAATAAGTATTCAAGTTTTCAACGTCTGAAAAGCACGTTTTGCAGCAAATATTAACTATAGAAATTGTTATTGTACTACTATCATAGCTTAGTGGCGACCAAAATATAATAATTGTAGCCAGACTAAGCTTGCCATCATTAAAAGGTGCTCAAGAACAGGCTAAGAATTGTCTGCAATGGTTATAGCCCTTGTAGTAGTATATATGGAAATCATTTAACCTTATAGCACTACTATATCAAATTTTTCTGCATTATAAAAATTAAAATTTGTAAATAAGTATTCAAGAATTCAACTTCTGAAGAGCACGTTTTGCAGCAAATATTAACTACAGAAATTGTTATTGTACTACTATCATAGCTTAGTGGCGACCAAAATATAATAATTGTAGCCAGACTAAGCTTGCCATCATTAAAAGAAGCTCAAGAACTGTTTAAGAATTGTCTGCAATGGTTATAACCCTTGTAGTAGTATATATGGAAATCATTTAACCTTATAGCACTACTATATAAAATTTTTCTGCATTATAAAAATTAAAATTTGTAAATAAGTGTTCAAGTATTCAACTTCTGAAGAGCACGTTTTGCAGCAAATAGTAACTACAGAAATTATTGTTGTACTACTATCATAGCTTAGTGGCGACCAAAATATAATAATTGTAGCCAGACTAATCGTGCCATCATAACAGGTGCTCAATAACTGGCTAAGAATTGACTGCAGTGGTAATAGTTCTTGAAATCATTTAACCATATATCGTTACTATATGAAATTTTATTACATCATCAAAATTAAAATTTTGTACATTAGTATTCAAGTACGTTAACACGTCTAAAAAACACGTTTTGCAGCAAATATTAACTACAGAAATTGTTATTGTACTACTATCATAGCTTAGTGGAGACTAAAATATAATAATGGTAGCCAGACCAAGCATGCCATTATTAAAAGGTGCTCAAGAACTGACTATGAATTGTCTGCAATGGTTACAGCCCTTGTAGTAGTATATTTTGAAATCATTTAACCATATATCACTACTAGGTATATCAAATTTTTCTGCATTATAAAAATTAAAATTTGTAAATAAGTATTCAAGTATTCAACGTCTGAAAAGCACGTTTTGCAGCAAATATTAACTACAGAGATTGTTATCGTACTACTATCACAGCTTAGTGGCGACCAAAATATAATAATTGTAGCCAGACTAAGCTTGCCATCATTAAAAGATTCTCAAGAACTGGCTAAGAATTGTCTGCAATGGTTATAGCCCTTGTAGTAGTATATATAAAAATCATTTGACCTTATAGCACTACTATATCAAATTTTTCTGCATTATAAAAGTTGTAAATAAGTATTCAAGTATTCAACGTCTGAAAAGCACGTTTTGCAGCAAATATTAACTACAGAAATTGTTATTGTACTACTATCATAGCTTAGTGGCGGGACAAAATATAATAATTGTAGCCAGACTAATCGTGCCATTATTAAAAGGTGCTCAAGAACTGGCTAAGAATTGTCTGCAATGGTTATAGCCCTTGTAGTAGTATATTTTGAAATCATTTAACGATGTATCACTACTATATCAAATTTTTCTGCATTATAAAAATTAAAATTTGTAAATAAGTATTCAAGTATTCAACGTCTGAAAAGCACGTTTTGCAGCAAATATTAACTACAGAAATTGTTATTGTACTACGATCATAGCTTAGTGGCGACCAAAATATAATAATTGTAGCCAGACCAAGCTTGCCATCATTAAAAGGTGCTCAAGAACTGGCTAAGAATTGTCTGCAATGGTTATAGCCCTTGTAGTAGTATATATGGAAATCATTTAACCTTATAGCGCTACTATATCAAATTTTTGTGCATCCAAAAAATTCAAATTCAATAGTTTAGTATTCAAGTACGTTAAAACTTCTGAATAGCACGTTTTGCAGCAAATACTAACTAGAAAAATTGTTATTGTACTACTACTATAGTTTAGTGGCGACCAAAAATATAATAATTGTAGCCAGACTAATCCTGCCATCATTAAAAGGTGCTCAAGAACTGGCTAAGAATTATCTGCAATGGTTATAGCCCTTGTAGTAGTATATATGGAAATCATTTAACCTTATAGCACTACTATATCAAATTTTTGTGCATCCAAAAAATTCAAATTCAATAGTTTAGTCTTCAAGTACGTTAAAACTGCTGAATAGCACGTTTTGCAGCAAATACTAACTAGAAAAATTGTTATTGTACTACTACTATAATTTAGTGGCGACCAAAATATAACAATTGTAGACAGACTAATCGTGCCATCATTAAAAGGTGCTCAAGAACTGGCTAAGAATTGTCTGCAATGGTTATAGCCCTTGTAGTAGTATATATGGAAATCATTTAACCTTATAGCACTACTATATCAAATTTTTCTGCATTATAAAAATTAAAATTTGTAAATAAGTATTCAAGTATCAACGTCTGAAAAACACGTTTTGCAGCAAATATTAACTACAGAAAATGTTATTGTACTACTATCATAGCTTAGTGGAGACTAAAATATAATAATGGTAGCCAGACCAAGCATGCCATTATTAAAAGGTGCTCAAGAACTGTCTATGAATTGTCTGCAATGGTTATAGCCCTTGTAGTAGTATATTTTGAAATAATTTAACTATATATCACAACTATATCAAATTTTTCTGCATTATAAAAATTAAAATTTTTAAATAAGAATTCAAGTATTCAACGTCTGAAAAGCACGTTTCGCAGCAAATATTAACTACAGAAATTGTTATTGTCCTACTATCATAGCTTAGTGGCGACCAAAATATAATAATTGTAGCCAGACTAAGCTTGCCATCATTAAAAGGTGCTCAAGAACTGGCTAAGAATTGTCTGCAATGGTTATAGCCCTTGTAGTAGTATATATGGAAATCATTTAACCTTATAGCACTACTATATCAAATTTTTCTGCATTATAAAAATTAAAATTTGTAAATAAGTATTCAAGTATTCAACGTTTGAAAAGCACGTTTTGCAGCAAATATTAACTACAGAAATTGTTATTGTACTACTATCATAGCTTAGTGGCGACCAAAATATAATAATTGTAGCCAGACTAAGCTTGCCATCATTAAAAGGTGCTCAAGAACTGGTTAAGAATTGTCTGCAATGGTTATAGCCCTTGTAGTAGTATATATGGAAATCATTTAACCTTATAGCACTACTATATCAAATTTTTCTGCATTATAAAAATTAAAAATTGTAAATAAGTATTCAAGTTTTCAACTTCTGAAGAGCACGTTTTGCAGCAAATAGTAACTACAGAAATTGTTATTGTACTACTATCATAGCTTAGTGGCGACCAAAATTTAATAATTGTAGCCAGACTTAGCTTGCCATCATTAAAAGGTGCTCAAGAACTGGCTAAGAATTGTCTGCAATGGTTATAGCCCTTGTAGTAGTCTATATGGAAATCATTTAACCTTATAGCACTACTATATCAAATTTTTCTGCATTATAAAAATTAAAATTTGTAAATAAGTATTCAAGTTTTCAACGTCTGAAAAGCACGTTTTGCAGCAAATATTAACTACAGAAATTGTTATTGTACTACTATCACAGCTTAGTGGAGACTAAAATATAATAATGGTAGCCAGACCAAGCATGCCATTATTAAAAGGTGCTCAAGAACTGGCTATGAATTGTCTGCAATGGTTATAGCACTTGTAGTAGTATATTTTGAAATAATTTAACTATATATCACAACTATATCAAATTTTTCTGCATTATAAAAATTAAAATTTTTAAATAAGAATTCAAGTATTCAACGTCTGAAAAGCACGTTTCGCAGCAAATATTAACTACAGAAATTGTTATTGTACTACTATCATAGCTTAGTGGCGACCAAAATATAATAATTGTAGCCAGACTAAGCTTGCCATCATTAAAAGGTGCTCAAGAACTGGCTAAGAATTGTCTGCAATGGTTATAGCCCTTGTAGTAGTATATATGGAAATCATTTAACCTTATAGCACTACTATATAAAATTTTTCTGCATTATAAAAATTAAAATTTATAAATAAGTATTCAAGTATTCAACGTCTGAAAAGCACGTTTTGCAGCAAATATTAACTACAGAAATTGTTATTGTACTACTATCATAGCTTAGTGGCGACCAAAATATAATAATTGTAGCCAGACTAAGCTTGCCATCATTAAAAGGTGCTCAAGAACTGGCTAAGAATTGTCTGCGATGGTTATAGCCCTTGTAGTAGTATATATGGAAATCATTTAACCTTATAGCACTACTATATCAAATTTTTCTGCATTATAAAAATTAAAATTTCTAAATAAGTATTCAAGTTTTCAACGTCTGAAAAGCACGTTTTGCAGCAAATATTAACTACAGAAATTGTTATTGTACTACTATCATAGCTTAGTGGCCACCAAAATATAATAATTGTAGCCAGACTAAGCTTGCCATCATTAAAAGGTGCTCAAGAACTGGCTAAGAATTGTCTGCAATGGTTATAGCCCTTGTAGTAGTATATATGGAAATCATTTAACCTTATAGCACTACTATATCAAATTTTTCTGCATTATAAAAATTAAAATTTGTAAATAAGTATTCAAGAATTCCACTTCTGAAGAGCACGTTTTGCAGCAAATATTAACTACAGAAATTGTTATTGTACTACTATCATAGCTTAGTGGCGACCAAAATATAATAATTGTAGCCAGACTAAGCTTGCCATCATTAAAAGGTGCTCAAGAACTGGCTAAGAATTGTCTGCAATGGTTATAGCCCTTGTAGTAGTATATATGGAAATCATTTAACCTTATAGCACTACTATATCAAATTTTTCTGCATTATAAAAATTAAAATTTCTAAATAAGTATTCAAGTATTCAACGTCTGAAAAGCACGTTTTGCAGCAAATATTAACTACAGAAATTGTTATCGTACTACTATCATAGCTTAGTGGCGACCAAAATATAATAATTGTAGCCAGACTGATCTTGCCAATATTAAAAGGTGCTCAAGAACTGGCTAAGAATTGTCTGCAATGGTTATAGCCCTTGTAGTAGTAAATATGGAAATCATTTAACCTTATAGCACTACTATATCAAATTTTTCTGCATTATAAACATTAAAATTTGTAAATAAGTATTCAAGTTTTCAACGTCTGAAAAGCACGTTTTGCAGCAAATATTAACTACAGAAATTGTTATTGTACTACTATCATAGCTTAGTGGCGACCAAAATATAATAATTGTAGCCAGACTAAGCTTGCCATCATTAAAAGGTGCTCAAGAACAGGCTAAGAATTGTCTGCAATGGTTATAGCCCTTGTAGTAGTATATATGGAAATCATTTAACCTTATAGCACTACTATATCAAATTTTTCTGCCTTATAAAAATTAAAATTTGTAAGTAAGTATTCAAGTATTCAACGTCTGAAAAGCACGTTTTGCAGCAAATATTAACTACAGAAATTGTTATTGTACTACTATCATAGCTTAGTGGCGACCAAAATATAATAATTGTAGCCAGACTAAGCTTGCCATCATTAAAAGGTGCTCAAGAACTGGCTAAGAATTGTCTGCAATGGTTATAGCCCTTGTAGTAGTATATATGGAAATCATTTAACCTTATAGCACTACTATATCAAATTTTTCTGCATTATAAAAATTAAAATTTGTAAATAAGTATTCAAGTATTCAACGTCTGAAAGCACGTTTTGCAGCAAATATTAACTACAGAAATTGTTATTGTACTACTATCATAGGTTAGTGGCCACCAAAATATAATAATTGTAGCCAGACTAAGCTTGCCATCATTAAAAGGTGCTCAAGAACTGGCTAAGAATTGTCTGCAATGGTTATAGCCCTTGTAGTAGTATATATGGAAATCATTTAACCTTATAGCACTACTATATCAAATTTTTCTGCATTATAAAAATTAAAATTTGTAAATAAGTATTCAAGAATTCAACTTCTGAAGAGCACGTTTTGCAGCAAATATTAACTACAGGAATTGTTATTGTACTACTATCATAGCTTAGTGGCGAACAAAATTTAATAATTGTAGCCAGACTAAGCTTGCCATCATTAAAAGGTGCTCAAGAACTGGCTAAGAATTGTCTGCAATGGTTATAGCCCTTGTAGTAGTATATATGGAAATCATTTAACCTTATAGCACTACTATATCAAATTTTTGTGCATCCAAAAAATTCAAATTCAATAGTTTAGTATTCAAGTACGTTAAAACTTCTGAATAACACGTTTTGCAGCAAATACTAACTAGAAAAATTGTTATTGTACTACTACTATAGTTTAGTGGCGACCAAAATATAATAATTGTAGCCAGACTAAGCTTGCCATCATTAAAAGGTGCTCAAGAACTGGCTAAGAATTGTCTGCAATGGTTATAGCCCTTGTAGTAGTATATATGGAAATCATTTAACCTTATAGCACTACTATATCAAATTTTTCTGCATTATAAAAATTAAAATTTGTAAATAAGTATTCAAGTATTCAACGTCTGAAAAGAACGTTTTGCAGCAAATATTAACTACAGAAATTGATATTGTACTACTATCATAGCTTAGTGGCGACCAAAATTTAATAATTGTAGCCAGACTAATCTTGCCATCATTAAAAGGTGCTCAAGAACTGGTTATGAATTGTCTGCAATGGTTATAGCCCTTGTAGTAGTAAATATGGAAATCATTTAACCTTATAGCACCACTATATCAAATTTTTCTGCATTATAAAAATTAAAATTTGTAAATAAGTATTCAAGTTTTCAACGTCTGAAAAGCACGTTTTGCAGCAAATATTAACTATAGAAATTGTTATTGTACTACTATCATAGCTTAGTGGCGACCAAAATATAATAATTGTAGCCAGACTAAGCTTGCCATCATTAAAAGGTGCTCAAGAACAGGCTAAGAATTGTCTGCAATGGTTATAGCCCTTGTAGTAGTATATATGGAAATCATTTAACCTTATAGCACTACTATATCAAATTTTTCTGCATTATAAAAATTAAAATTTGTAAATAAGTATTCAAGTATTCAACGTCTGAAAGCACGTTTTGCAGCAAATATTAACTACAGAAATTGTTATTGTACTACTATCATAGCTTAGTGGCCACCAAAATATAATAATTGTAGCCAGACTAAGCTTGCCATCATTAAAAGGTGCTCAAGAACTGGCTAAGAATTGTCTGCAATGGTTATAGCCCTTGTAGTAGTATATATGGAAATCATTTAACCTTATAGCAGCACTATATCAAATTTTTCTGCATTATAAAAATTAAAATTTGTAAATAAGTATTCAAGTTTTCAACGTCTGAAAAGCACGTTTTGCAGCAAATATTAACTATAGAAATTGTTATTGTACTACTATCATAGCTTAGTGGCGACCAAAATATAATAATTGTAGCCAGACTAAGCTTGCCATCATTAAAAGGTGCTCAAGAACAGGCTAAGAATTGTCTGCAATGGTTATAGCCCTTGTAGTAGTATATATGGAAATCATTTAACCTTATAGCACTACTATATCAAATTTTTCTGCATTATAAAAATTAAAATTTGTAAATAAGTATTCAAGAATTCAACTTCTGAAGAGCACGTTTTGCAGCAAATATTAACTACAGAAATTGTTATTGTACTACTATCATAGCTTAGTGGCGAACAAAATTTAATAATTGTAGCCAGACTAAGCTTGCCATCATTAAAAGGTGCTCAAGAACTGGCTAAGAATTGTCTGCAATGGTTATAGCCTTGTAGTAGTAAATATGGAAATCATTTAACCTTATAGCACTACTATATCAAATTTTTCTGCATTATAAAAATTAAAATTTGTAAATAAGTATTCAAGAATTCAACTTCTGAAGAGCACGTTTTGCAGCAAATATTAACTACAGAAATTGTTATTGTACTACTATCATAGCTTAGTGGCGAACAAAATTTAATAATTATAGCCAGACTAATCGTGCCATCATTAAAAGGTGTTCAAGAACTGGCTAAGAATTGTCTGCAATGGTTATAGCCCTTGTAGTAGTATATATGGAAATCATTTAACCTTATAGCACTACTATATCAAATTTTTCTGCATTATAAAAATTAAAATTTGTAAATAAGTATTCAAGTATTCAACTTCTGAAAAGCACGTTTTGCAGCAAGTATTAACTACAGTAATTGTTATTGTATTACTATCATAGCTTAGTGGCGACCAAAATATAATAATTGAAGCCAGACTAAGCTTGCCATCATTAAAAGGTGATCAAGAACTGGCTAAGAATTGTCTGCAATGATTATAGCCCTTGTAGTAGTATATATGGAAATCATTTAACCTTATAGCACTACTATATCAAATTTTTCTGCATTATAAAAATTAAAATTTGTAAATAAGTATTCAAGTATTCAACGTCTGAAGAGCACGTTTTGCAGCAAATAGTAACTACAGAAATTGTTATTGTACTACTATCATAGCTTAGTGGCGACCAAAATTTAATAGTTGTAGCCAGACTAAGCTTGCCATCATTAAAAGGTGCTCAAGAACTGGCTAAGAATTGTCTGCAATGGTTATAGCCCTTGTAGTAGTATATATGGAAATCATTTAACCTTATAGCACTACTATATCAAATTTTTGTGCATCCAAAAAATTCAAATTCAATAGTTTAGTATTCAAGTACGTTAAAACTTCTGAATAGCAAGTTTTACAGCAAATACTAACTAGAAAAATTGTTATTGTACTACTACTATAGTTTAGTGGCGACCAAAATATAATAATTGTAGCCAGACTAATCGTGCCATCATAACAGGTGCTCAATAACTGGCTAAGATTTGACTGCAGTGGTTATAGTCCTTGGAGTAGTATATTTTGAAATCATTTAACCTTATAGCACTACTATATCAAATTTTTCTGCATTATAAAAATTAAAATTTGTAAATAAGTATTCAAGTATTCAACTTCTGAAGAGCACGTTTTGCAGCAAATATTAACTACAGAAATTGTTATTGTATTACTATCATAGCTTAGTGGCGACCAAAATATAATAATTGAAGCGAGACTAAGCTTGCCATCATTAAAAGATGCTCAAGAACTGGCTAAGAATTGTCTGCAATGGTTATAGCCCTTGTAGTAGTATATATGGAAATCATTTAACCTTATAGCACTATTATATCAAATTTTTGTGCATCCAAAAAATTCAAATTCAATAGTTTAGTATTCAAGTACGTTAAAACTTCTGAATAGCACGTTTTGCAGCAAATACTAACTAGAAAAATTGTTATTGTACTACTACTATAGTTTTGTGGCGACCAAATTATAATAATTGTAGCCAGACTAATCGTGCCATCATAACAGGTGCTCAATAACTGGCTAAGAATTGACAGCAGTGGTTATAGTTCTTGAAATCATTTAACCATATATCGTTACTATATGAAATTTTTTTACATCATCAAAATTAAAATTTTGTACATTAGTATTCAAGTACGTTAACACGTCTAAAAAACACGTTTTGCAGCAAATATTAACCACAGAAATTGTTATTGTACTACTATCATAGCTTAGTGGAGACTAAAATATAATAATGGTAGCCAGACCAAGCATGCCATTATTAAAAGGTGCTCAAGAACTGGCTATGAATTGTCTGCAATGGTTATAGCCCTTGTAGTAGTATATTTTGAAATCATTTAACCATATTTCACTACTATATCAAATTTTTCTGCATTATAAAAATCAAAATTTGTAAATAAGTATTCAAGTATTCAACTTCTGAAGAGCACGTTTTGCAGCAAATATTAACTACAGAAATTGTTATTGTACTACTATCATAGCTTAGTGGCGACCAAAATATAATAATTGTAGCCAAACTAAGCGTGCCATCATTAACAGGTTCTCAACAACTGGCTATGAATTGACTGCAGTTGCTATAGCCCTTGTAGTAGCATATTTTGAAATCAATTAACCATATATCGCTACTATATAAAATTTTTCTACATCTTCAAAATTAAAATTTTGTACATTAGTATTCGAGTACGTTAAAACGTCTGCAAAGCACGTTTTGCAGCAAATATTAACTACAGAAATTGTTATTGTACTACTATCATAGCTTAGTGGCGACCAAAATATAATAATTGTAGCCAAACTAAGCGTGCCATCATTAACAGGTTCTCAATAACTGGCTATGAATTGACTGCAGTAGTTATAGCCCTTGTAGTAGCATATTTTGAAATCAATTAACCATATATCGCTACTATATAAAAATTTTCTACATCTTCAAAATTAAAATTTTGTACATTAGTATTCGAGTACGTTAAAACGTCTGCAAAGCACGTTTTGCAGCAAATATTAACTACAGAAATTGTTATTGTACTACTTTCATAGCTTAGTGGGGACCAAAATATAATAATGGTAGCCAGACTAAGCATGCCATTATTAAAAGTTGCTCAAGAACTGGCTAAGAATCGACTACAGTGGTTATAGCCCTTGTAGTAGTATATTTTGTAATCATTTAACCATATATCGCTACTATATCAAATTTCTCTGCGTCATAAAAATTAAAATTTTGTACGTTAGTATTCAAGTACGTTAAAACGTCTGAAAAGCACGTCTTGCAGAAAATATTAACTACAGAAGTTGTTATTGTACTACTATCATAGCTTGGTGGCGAACAAGATATAATAAATGTAGTCACAGTAGGCGTGCCGTCACTAAAAGGTGCTCAATAACTGACTAAGAATTGACTGCAGCGGTTATAGCTCTTGTAGTAGTAGATAAGGTAATTATTTAACCT